>CM034701.1:264774990-264788714 GCA_020142125.1 Phrynosoma platyrhinos | reverse complement strand
ATTGTTCTTCCAAGAAGCCAGACATTGGTCTCCCTGGGTGAGTACTTTATTTCTGTTCTGAATGTCTTGGAGTTTTTGTTGACGTTTACTACACATGAGACAGAAAGTTGATTTTCTTACATGGCAAGTTGGTTGGGCGAGGTATGCCTGGTGAGTAGTTCTCTTCTTTGCCAACAGCTCCTGGATCTCTTGGTTGTTTTCATCAAACCAGTCTTGATTTTTCTTATGGGAGAACCCGAGGGATTCTTCCGCAGACTGGAGGATACTGTTTTTGATATGTTGCCAAAGCACTGTAGGAGAAGGATCTGTAGGGTGGTCTTCAAGTTTTGATTGCTGTTTAATAGCACCTGGTTTGACTACTTTTGGATTCAGCATACTAGATTACTAAACTGAGCATAGTTCTGGCACAGCATGACATTTTCCACTACTGTCCCAAACGGCATGAGGGAATGAATGCAGTGTCTTGAAAGCAAGTGTATATGTATGTATGCATGTATGTGTGTGTGTGTGTGTATAAGCATTCCTATCCCACAGACACCACAAGGGGCAGGATATTGGCTTCAGTTTCCCCAGCCACTGCCGTTTGCATAACTTCTCCTGTTCTCAGTGCATCTCTATTTATTGCTGGAAGATTTAATTGAGCTTCCAATGTTTAACTCACATGAGTATCTGAGTAACCTAATTCTTAACTCTTTAATAAACAATTTGCTTTTGAAGACAGGCACCTGTGTCAGCTAGAAAATTATTGTGTTCTTTCATGCTTCTGGGAGAGCTATTCAGAGAGAAAGAGGGAGAGAGAGAAAGATTGCTGCTGCACAGCTCAACTAAGGGGGAATGCAGACGGGTGGCCGTGGGCTGCCCTGGGAAGCGGAGGATTGGGGCCCAGGCTGCCGCATGCCTTGGCCCCAATCCTTCCTTCTGCTGGCCCTGAAAGGAGCGCTAAAATGCTGCTCCTTTCAGAGACGGCAGAAGGGATGCATCAAGAGCCGCCACACTGCGTCAGAAAGACGTCTTGATGGCACACGCCATGTGTAATGGTATGAGCCGTCATGACATCCTTGGGGAGGGGTTGGAGCACCCGGCGTGTGGCTGTCCCTCCCCTTCCCTGTTTCTAAGATGGTGCAAAGCGCCATCTGTAGAATCCCTAAATAAATAAAAAATAGTGGAAATGCAAAATAACTGATTCCAAAAGCTCTCAGGGAAAAGATTTTCAATACTATCTGGAGGATTCATTTATTTTCATTAGTGTGCTAAGAAATTACATGCAAACACTGAATATCTTCATACCTCTCCCCATGTCACTCAGGACTTAGGACACCTTTTTAACTCTTCCCTGATTTGAGAACAGAAGTGACAACAACAAAAAGTGGCACTTTATTCTTCCTGCAGCAGATGAACATAGCTAGAAGCCTGGAAATTCTGTAACGTAAGTTCTACAAGCTTCCACAGTATTAAATAGAGACATAACACCAGGCAATAACCTTTCTTATACATTTGTTCTTTCAAGTCACAGCCCCAACAGGCAACTGGATTCTCACAAGCTCCCTCAAGAACCAAAGCTCATAGAAAAGTGATATTACAAATTGTATGTCATACCCATTTCAAATCTGAAGTTGGTTTAATATTTTTTTTAAAAAAATCCTATAAAATATTTGTATATTCTACATGCTAAACATTGAGCACCACACTGGCTTTTCTGACAATGTACACTAGGCACAAAACTTCAGAACTGCACCACTGCCTATGACTCCCCCCTCTTTCCCCCCTTTCCACTGCATAGTATCTGCTACCTTAAATTCATATTGTCTGATGGAAGCTACCTTGGGTGGCTGGAAATTAGACAATATACCAGTTTTACTTTCATTAGTCACACCAGTCACTTTTACTGGAGTGTATGTATGCATTATCTCTCTGTATGCTGATGCATGCAGGAAACATTTGCTTATAAACCACATTGGGAGGCACATGAGCATGTCCTTCTGCTGTGTGGGCCTGTGGTTATTGTTTTAAATCCATGTGGAATTGTTGTCAGAGGGACAAGGATGGACTGTAATGAAATAGAATAGGGCATACTTTGCATGCAAAGAAAGCCCCACATTCCATTCCTGTCGATTCCAGTTGAAAGGAACAGATGGTAGATGACGGAATGGGGTCTGAGACCCTGGAGAATCTGTCAGATGGAGAAACTAATCCTGGGTAGACAAATAATCAATTCCGGGTAGACCTACAGACCTTGTACAAGGCATCCTCTATTCCATTTACCACATCCTCACGCCTGAATATAGTACTAAGTTCCAAATTATACTTGGTATAAGCAGCATGGCTGGGGAGTGCCTTTTTCAAAAATTTTTTTAGAAACATCACATCTTACCAAATGTTCACTTTAACCAGCTAAAACTATGTACCTGTAAATATATGTAGGCTGTGCATATGATATTGTAATTTAATTTTAATTTTGCTAGTTGTTTAAGTCATGACTATTGCCATTACATTCAGTGATATAAAGGAATTGCAATTTATGAGTAATATTAGTACAAGAAACATTACTAAGGATTCTGCATGGTGTGGTTGGGGTGTGTGTGTGATACCATGAGTTACCGCACCAGGTGATGCCAACCCTAGTAACGCCACTCATAGGGATAAGGAAGAAATTTGTTTCCTTCTTGTTTTGGTGTGACCCAATGTCATTTGCACTTCCCAAAGTAGTATGCCAAGTGGAATGTAATTATCTTGGTTTACTCAGTGCTCCAAATGTTGAGATGTAATACTCAGGTAAATGAAAAAGTTTACAAAAATGCATACATTAGGAAAAATCATGTTCAAACAGGCAAGAGAAAATTAGGAAAATATTTTTTTTAAATCCATATAAAATAAAAACCTCTACACATTATCATGTACATGCACACAAAATGCATATGGATCTTCATGAGGATGTTGAAAGAACTATATTTGCAAGTAAAGGTAAAGGTATTCCCCATTGACAAGGTTGTCAAATTCTGTCTGGTCATAGGGGGTGGTGCTCATCTGTCAGAATCATGCCTGCGTACATTAATTCTGTCAGGTTCAGTGTTGGGTTTTAATGTTTTAATAGTTGTAGTTGATTGGGGATTGAGGGTGTGTTAGTAGTTGTAGAGAATATGCTAGCTGGGATGGGGGGTTGGGAGTAGTATTGTTTGGCTAGAATAGTTTTGAGAAAGTTAGGCCTTTGGAATGTCTAAGTTGTGGGAGGTGGTGAGATGGTGTCTGGATGTAACTGGAAGGAAGGGGGATGGTTGGAAAGTCTGGGCTGGTGAAATATAGCACTGGTGAGAAAGCTTGGAAAGGGGGGCTGGCTTGATGGGGGGAAAGTGCTATAGGAATTGGGGGTGGGTGCTGATTTTGGCACCAAGGGTGTTGGGTGGAGTTTGATGGTTTGCTGTTTTTTAAGGTATTGTTTGGCTTGGAAGGGACAGTTCTTGCTTAAACGCTGACTGGTAAATTTCAGACTCTGTGTTTTCAGTAAACTTTTGTTAGATCAACTTGTTGGACTTATTGATACACAAAGCTACTGAATTTGTTCAAGTCTGTTACAAAGCTGAAGACCCAGCATTGTCAGAGATTCCTCTGTAATCATGTGGTCAGCATGATTGCACAGAATGCTGTTTTTTGCAAACTGACATAGGACCTTATCACACGGGGTCTAAAGCAGTCGCATCCCCATCCCATTGCGCTTCCTTAATACAGAAAGCAGCATCATCCCAGTATCATTCCGGTTGCGGGAAATGTAATTCCCATTTAGACCAGGAATTCAAAAGAACGTGGATGATGCCGGATAATGCAGCATGATGCCGCATTGGGATGGGGATGTGTCTCTGCGATGCCGTGTGATCGCATGGGGAAAGGAAGCGCGATGGGATGGGGATGCGACGGGGATGCGACGGGGATGGGCGGGGTTTCTCTGCGACGTTGTGTGATCGCACGGGGAAAGGAAGCGCAATGGGACGGGGATGTGACGGGGATGCGACTGCTTTAGACCCCCGTGTGATAAGGTCCATAGAAACGGGTTGGGACCAAGGTGTGCTTGAAAAAAATGTGAACATTACATGACAGATTATAAATTAACCATCCTGCCATGATTTTGAATTCACAATATTCACAATAAAATAATATCCTGGGGTGCTGTATTATTTTAAATTGTATGGTTTTACGTGCTTTTATCTTTTTAAATTGTATCTATTTTTAAACAAATGATCTGTTTTAATATTGTAATAGTTTAATTTCATTTTAATTGTCACTTTTGTAGGTTTTTAATTGTACTGTGGTTTTAGACTGTAAGCTGCTTTGAATACCAATTTTTTGGGGAAAGCTAGATAGCTTCCTACTACTACTACTACTACTACTACTACTACTACTACTACTATGCACATATTCTATTTCTCCAAAGATAAAGGAGGTCTCCATTTGGATTTTCCTCCTCCAAACACTGACTTTTGGAGCAATTTTGGAGTAGCCAGGCTACTGACTTCTATGTCTGAAAAAAAGAAAGCTATGATCTAGGAGCTATTTGTAGAAAATGCAACTCAGTATTCATTGCTGATTGTTTGCTGTTCATAATGAAGGGGGAAAAAGCCTTTTGAGAGTCAGACAGTTTTTTCCCTATTTGATACAAGTTCAACTGGGTTTTTAAGCTTTCAGGATTTTTTTTACAATTGGCACTGAGTTCTAGATCACTCATGGATAAAAGCATGAACTTGAAGAGGGAGTTTAATGTGCGCTGTATGTGCTCTCTTTGGCATTTTTGTTTGGGTAGCATTACCAGACCATTCAGTTGAGAAAATCAGGCAGCCTTCCTTTGGGACCTTTGTTCCTTTGAGTTTCTGTTACTGAAAGTGAAGTTTAATTGCTGACACTTCTCTCAAACAGGCAAAGATCTGTTCGTTCTGCTTCTTTAAATGAAGTTGATTCATGTTGAGATGGCTGCAGTTCCAATTACTGTTGCATCAATGGCAGAATTGCTCAGTAGTCCTGCCAACTTATTACAGTAGAGAGGTATTTGATATGGTGGAGGGGGGGAGGTATCCCTTCCTAGATCACCACAGAGGTTATTTCATTCTCTTGGAAAATATTTCCCTTTGATACAGAGAATACATCTACAACAAGGATTAATGACCTAAGTACCCCAAGGTACCAGATCCCATCTGGTTTTGGAAGCTAAGCAAGGTCAGGCCTAGTTACTATTTTGAAGGGAAAGCACCAGGAAATACCAGATGCAACAGACTACATTTCAGAGGAAGAACAGTCTCTGAGGATTTCTAAAAAAAAAAATCCCATGGAATTTATGGGGTTGCTTCATACCAACAATCAACTTAAAATAAAGGAACATACTTTATTTTATTCATATTATTGTAGCTGTATTTGGAATACTTCTGTTTATGCTCAGATTTGTCAGTCACACTGAGAGCAACAAGAAGGAAGAGGAGGTGGCGGAAGAACAGAAACAACAACACAGTGAAAGAGCCCTGGACACTGAAAATCCTTTAAAAGAAAGAATTTCATTGTAAAGGAAGCTCCTACAGCATGCTTCCAGGACATGCAGCATGCTGACTTGAATGTAACACATAAGTGAGATATAACACATCAGGAAAAAAACAGAATATGGATGGAGATACCATCCATTGTTATAAAGTGCTTTGAGTCCCAATTTGGGGAAAAGGTAGGTAATAATAATAATAATAATAATAATAATAATAATAAGTGTGCTTTCAAGTTGCCCATTGACTTATGGTGACCCTATGAATTTCATGTTGTTTTCTTAGTCAAGGAATCCTCCGAGGTGATTTTGCCAATTTCCTCTTCTGAAATATAGTCTACAGTACTTGTTATTCGTTGGCAGTCTCCCACCCAAGTGTTGACCAGGACTGACCCTGCTACATAGATTTAAATCCAGATTTAAATCTAAGTACTGAGACAGCCTAACCTTGCTGAGATGCAGAAAAAAGTTGCTGATAACTGTGCCTTCAGTTCATGCCCCAGATCATATAAGAGGCAAAAAAAAAAAAAAAGGTAAAGGCAAAGATAAAGGTAAAGGTAAAGGCATTCCCTGTTGACAAGGTTGTCATGTTGTATAGAGGGGACCATAGGGGGTGGTGCTCATCTCCGTTACTAAGCCAAAGAGCCAGCATTGTCAGAGACTACTCTGTGATCATGTGGCCAGCATGATTGCACAGAATGCTGTTTACCTTACCACCGATGTGGTACCTATTTATCTACTTGCATTTGCATGCTTCCCAACTGCTAAACTGGCAGAGACTGGGACTAGTGATGGGAGCTCACACCATCATGCAACACCCAGGCCTCAAACTACTAACCTGCCGATCTTGTAATTAACAGAGTCAGCATCTTAACCACTTGAGCCACTGCATCCTAAGAGGCAAACATTCACTAAAAAGGAAACAAGTCCTTATCAACGATTTGGTTCAACTGACAAGCCATTTTTGCTCAGCTTTTAAATAAACACAAACAGTGGAGGACACAACCCTCCTTACCTCTTATGTTAAACACTTCTGTCAACAAGGTAAATGTCAACAGGATAATAATGACCTTGTACTAATAGGTTGTTTTTAAAAATGGATACGAGTATGAAGAGCTCATATGGAGAAAAAGCAAAAGGGAAACAAACCTACAGCTGGAATATAAAATAGAAGCTTCTTTGTCAAGTCAGATATTCCCCTGTTGTAAGAGTGGCTTTATATATTGGTGGTGGCAGTTGTAACAGTGTATAGTTGTGACACAAAGAATGTTAAGCAAAAAGTTGAACAGAAAACTCAAGAAGGTCAAATCTCTCCAGAAGGTTTGACTGTTACTTAAAACCACAATAATAGAATCTTGCTCAACTATATAACTCAGCTCAGGGATGATACCACAGAGTACAATCAGTCACCAGCACAGATTAACAAGCAATGTCAATGTAGACGTTAATGGAGGTTTTCTTCAGAAAATGGAAATCTTGCCCAAATGAAAAGACCAAATAGAATCAAACAAACAAATGGAATAAGGGATTGGGGGGAAACCTTTTAAGGTGTATGCCACTAATTACATTAAGACTACTCATATAATTTTCTTTCAATAGATCAGAAGCAGGGAAACATGCAGGAAAGTAGCTGGACCATTGGAAAAATACAAAAAGAGGATAAGGATGCTGTTGAGAAACTCAATGCATTCTTCTTGGTATTTGTGTTCACTGTAGGAAATAAAAACCATTGTAGTATAGTGGTTTAAGTGTTGGACTAGGGCTCTGAGAGACCAGGGTCCAAATCCCCTCAGCCATGGAAACCCACTGGGTGACCTTGGGGAAGTCATTCTCTCTCAGTCTTAGAGGAAGGCAATGGCAATGCCAAGACATGTTAGGTTTGCCTTAAAGGCACACAAAAACAACAAACAGGAGATGAAGGACAGATACTCATGCTTTAATTGATATTTTCAGGAAGGCTGTCAAGGAACTGAAACAGTGGTGAGAAGTGATGAAACTTCTGAAAAATAAAATATGAACATATCCCTGGGTCCAGATGCTATCCACCTGAGAATCATTACAGAAATGAGATATGACCCTGGTGCTTTAACAATAATGGCTATGATTTCTCTGCTATCAGGCTGTTTACCAGGACACTGGAAGATGAACAAAAAATAATAAATAATGTCTATTCTTGGTAAACTGGTAGCACTGGGGCAAACAGTCCCAACATCTACACTGGTCACCATGTGTACACTGATAGGATCTGTGGCAGTCATTGACAAGAAAAGGGATCTTAAAATTGTGATAGATGGCTCAGTGAAAATATCAATGTGGTGTGCAGCAGTTGTTGAAAAAGGCAAATTTCATGTTGGGGATAATTAAGAAAGGAGCTGAAAATAAAACTGCCAATGTCATAAGGTCTTTATAAAAACTTAAAAGCATAGACGAATGTGGAATACTGTGCACTGTTACCTCAAGATGGATGTTGTATTGCTGGAAAAGGTACACACAAGGACAACCAAAAATTATCAAGAGGATGGGGCAATTTACAATATGTGGGGAAAGGTTAACATTTGGCAAACTTGTTTATCTTTGAAAAAAAGTAAATAAAGGGAAAAAAGACTGAGCTGCATAAAATTATATTTGGTATGGGACAAGTGGGTAAAAAGAAGTCCCTGTCCATAATACTACATGTGGTAAAGTTAAATAATGGGAGATTCAGTGCAGATAAAGCAAAGTATTTTCTTACACAGAGATTATGGAATTCACTATCACAAGGTGTAGTAATGGTCACTAACAAAGATTGCCTTAAAAGGAGACAATTTCATGGAAGGCTAGGACTATTAGTCATGGTGGCAATATATTTTCTCCAGTATCTGAGGTATTGAGCCCCCCAATACCAGCAGCTGGGGAGCACAAAGAAGAAGATGCTGCTACATTCCTGATCCATTTGTTGGCTCCCCATGGGCAACTAATTGGCCACTGTGGGAACAGAATGCTGGGCTAAATGAGCCTTTGGTTTGACCCAGCATGTTTTTCTTATGTTCTTATTTAAGTTGGACTCCTAGTGTGTTTTTTGATACTTAAATAAAATAAAATAAAATATATAGGTCAGTTCCTTAAGAAAAGAACACCCACTTATCAGAATGTTTGATTTATAAGCCCATTTGGGAAGTCTTGAAAAACAATTTAAGGCAGTAGGACCTACTGTATAAGCAAATAACTATATATTAAATAGGTTTATACAGCGAATGGTGCAAATGAGGCACCATGCATATCATTTTGTAGCATTCTTTTAATAGAAATGCATATCATTGGTATTTTTTAAAGTGAACTGCACATGCTTAACACATAACTTTGGTATCTGGAAATACTTTACAATTCTTCTTTCTTCTTAGATGTGATTGAAGGTCACTGCCATTGTACCAATGTAAAATATAGCCCAATCTCAGACCATAAAGTGAGAATGCAGGCATAAATGTGAACTGAAACAGTCAAGGTCTATAAGGTCTAAACATAATAAAGTCCCATTAGGTGTTAAGGATTGTGCCAATAATCTATTATTGGAGATGGTACATATGAAGGACACCATGGATTGCAGTAATCACAGAACCATTACATTAATTTCCCATGCAAAGTGATACTCAAAATTCTAGAACATAGAATTTTATCTGATATGGAGCAAGAAATGCCAGATGTCCAAGATGGGTTCAAGAAAGCAAGATAATGAAATACACCAAATAATTTCAGAAGAAAACCATCATGTGCTTTATAGATTATACCAAAGCTTTTGATTGTGTGAATCATGAAAAATTATGGATGGCTCTTAAAGAAATGAATCCCATTGAATCACTATGAATCCCATTTTGGGAGGCAGATGAGATACAAATTCAATCAATCAATCAATCAATCCATCAATGGGTGTGCCACAACATTTGATTTTCCTGATGCATAACCTGTACTCAAGACAAGAGGCTACCATTAGGACAGAATATGGAGAATGGCTTCCACTTGGTAAAGAAGTCAGAGAAGAAAAGCATTTTATCACCCTATCTATAATTTGTATGCAAAATATGTCATACATAAAGTAGGATTAGACTCAGAAGAAGGAGATGTGGAAATTGGAGAAAGGAATATCAACAATGTAAGATATGGATATGACGCCAGAAAATAGCAGAAAATAGCAAAGACTTGAAATGATTATTCAAAAAAGTCAAGGAAGAAAGTGCAAAGGGTGATTTATGTTAACATTATGTTCAACATTAAGGAAAAAAAATGATGACCACAAATTATTAACATAAGTTTAATAATAATAATAATAATAATTTATTTATACCCCGCCCCTTTGAGATCAATCGGGGTGGCTTACAGTAAAAATGCAGTACAACAGTAAACACAAATTATCTCCCACCCACCGTTTAAAAAGTTATTAGATCTATTACAAGTTAAAAATGGACAGAGTTAAAACAATCACAGTTTAAAGTAGGTGATGAAGACACTGAAATAGTTCAAGAGTTTCCATACCTCAACTCAGTCATTAATCAGAATGGAGACTGCAGTGAAGAAACCAGAAGAAGACTAGCAATAAAGGAACTAGGCAAGATCCTGAAGTGTAAAGATATGTAATTGAATACCAAAGTCATACAGTATATGGTTGTGAAAGCTGGACAATGAAGACAGTTGATAGGAAGAAAATCAATTCATTTGAAATGTGGTGCTGGAGAAGAGTTCTAGGGATACTGTGGACCGTTAAAAAGCCAAATAAATGGGTCCTAGATCAAATCAAGCCTGAACTCTCCCTAGAATCAAAGATAACTAAACTAAGACTGTCATACTTTGGCCATATCATGAGAAGACATGACTTACTAAAAACAAAAAAACAAAAAACACACACACACAATAATGCTTGCTAAGGTAGAAGGCAGAATGAAAAAAGGAAGTCTGCAATTCAGATGGATACATTCAATGAAGGTAATAATGTCCCTGAGTCTTCAGGACCTGAGCAGGGCTGTTGACAACAAGGCGACTTGAAGGTCTTTCATTCATAGGGTTGCCATAAGGTGAAGTTGACTTGACAACAGTTAACAACAAAGCCAGAGTTTCCATCTTGGAGAAGGGAATACGTTCAGATGGAGCCTCCCTGCAGGATGAAGGCATGAGGAAAAGTATTTTCCACCTATTCCTCCTTCAGCCAGTAACACTGCCCCTACACTACAACCTATCTCTTCTAGAGAGTTCCACAACCTTCAGTGCAGACTTTAGGTGGCACAGGAGGCTGTTGTAAGGAGGAGAATTGGTGAAATTTGCTACCTCCTCCAGCTGTGGGATCATAATCTTTTCAGAATGCCATTTTAAAACACTCAATCCAAGCAGATATTTGGTGGATAGTGAGGCAACTAAATCCAGGTACTTGCATCCTTCCCTGACTAGCTGATCAGCAGAATATGGGCAATTTAAAAGGGGCTATCATCAATTGAACTGGTTGGAGCATTGAACGTGTTATGCAGATCCTGTTTCCACATGTAATTCTCCACTGAATTAGGTGCAATGCATGGAAACCCCCTTCCACATCTTTATAATTGAAAGCTAGCTGGATCAGGGCATGAATCATTTTTCAGAGAGTGCTACCCTTTCCCCTCCTCTGGCAGTTTTTCAGGAGCTCTCTGGAAGCACCCACCAAGAGGCTCTTAAATATAAAATTCAGAGAGAGGAGAAATGCCCTTGATAAGGCTGCCATCACCTTTTTATTTTTAAATGAACCTTCATAATTAAATATGCTGGCTATAGATGGCTGACAATAGCATATTTGAAATGTGCCACACATTAGTTTAGCTAATTTAATAAAGGTATCCTGGCCTGAAATATCCACTGGTAGAACAGACCATTATAATAATTTAAGATTTGTATAATGTAAATGAAACACAAGTCTAAACCCAACATATTTTCATAGGCCCCTTCTAGAAGGACTAGCCAAGCAGAAGATCAGTCTGGACCCAGGTGAATTTGTGTGAAAGTGATGCATCTCAGACTCTGATAGCTGAGGCACTGAAGAACAATGCAAGGGCACAGATAACACCTTCAAGAGCAAAAGAATATTCCAGGCACTTTAAATGACTTAGTGGTATTTTCTTTCTTTCCTTTTCTTTTTTGGTATATGTGTGCCTTGAATTACATTTGTAGATACTTATGTATATTTCATCCATCTCATTGTTGATCTTCAAATCTTCAGTGCTCTATAATAATATTTGTGTGAGGATGGTGATAGCAGAAGTGAACTGAAAAGTGTTCAAAAATTACAAAGAGAAAAGTGTTTTATAAGAACATATATATTTGGTAAATTTGGTGTCATTGGGCATGATCCAAAGATGATTTTAATGCAAATAAAATGCAGCTTGTGGTTAAACCTCTTCTGTTAAAACAAATGGGACTCAAAAAAGTGTGTTTGTTTGACTAGAATGTATCCACTATTCTATACCAAATATTTCTTAACTGGTTTAGTTATGCATCCCAGTGTGTGTCTGTGCATTTGGTGTCCTCTCAAACAAGTTTGGGTGTGCAGTTCATCAACATGTGGGAGCCCTCTCAATCATTCTTGCAGATATTTGGGACATCAGCATTCCTTTAACTGGCACATTAAGAGCTCTTATATGGGCTAATGTTGTCATACTGGATTTCATGAACAGACATGGTTGCCGGTTGATGGTGTTTCCTTGCTAATCAAACTGTTGGCTAGAAAGAGAAAATCAGCAGCAATTTCATTTCTTACTATTAGTGATTAAAATAAGTTGAAGCAGCAGCAATCTGGTTTTATTGCATGAGATTAAAATAGTGTATTGATTTAAATGGTACACTTTACCGTACTGCCAGAATCCTCTAGCTAAAAAGAGTGAAGATTTTTTTAAAAATCCAGAGGACAATTTCCTCAAGACAGGCCCATCTCAGCACACTGTGCATAATTTCATCACTGGAAGAACAGCTGGAACAAAAAATTATTAAATACTAGTACTGTTTGGTTAGATGGAGCATGCAGTCTTAGTGTAATCTAACTCTGTTTCCATCACAGGTGCTATGCCTTGTCCATGTCATCTCTAATCCACTGAAAACCATAACCCATGCTAGAAATTTCCTTCAGTGGTTTATAACAGATTTTCCCTTTTTCTTTAAGAAAAGAAAAAGTGGTATATTTATATTACTCATTAAAACACATAGTGTCTCAACCTCTTTGGAACATTTCATTAGCCCTGTTCCTCAATGATATTACCTCACATTTTCAGTGGCTATAACTAACCCAGATGTCTAAGGATAGTGATTCAAGACTAATAATAATAATAGTAATAAAATTTATTTGTATCCTGCCCCTCTATCAAACAATCAGGGCGGCTTACAGCAGTTAAAAGTTTCATTCAATATAAAATACAATACAAAAGTCCCAGAACCCTCCGACCCCATTAAAAAAGTAATAAACCAATATTAATATTAAAACATATTAATTTAAAACATGAAAACAGTGTTCCTTGAAATGACAGACAATGAACAAATTAGGCAGGAATTGCGGGTGGGGTGGGAGAGAAAATGATGAGGGGGCTCCTGAGGCTGGGAAATCTAGTCGGGGAAGGCCTGCCAGAAGAGATCTGTCTTAACAGCCTTTTTAAAGCTGCTTAAGGTTGAAATCTGATGGATCTTAGGAGGTTGTGGACAGCCTAGTTTTTATCGGCTGTAGCAAATTCCTCCCAGAGGACTGGAATGTGCGGGGTGGATTGTATGGAAGGAGGTGGTCCCGAAGATAGGATGGACCCAAGCCATGTAGGGCTTTAAAGGTAATTACCAACACCTTGTACTGAGCCTGGAAACTAATCGGTAGTCAGTGTAGTGATTTTAAAACTGGTGTTATGTGATCTCTCCTAGATGTACCGGAGACCAACCTGGCTGCCGTGTTCCGTACTAGTTGCAGTTTCCGGACTAAGCACGAGAGCAGCCCCATGTAGAGCGCATTACAGAAATCAGGACAAGAGGTTACCAGTGCGTGCACAACAGTCTCGAGGTATCTTACTTCCAGAAAAGGGCGCAGCTGGTGTATCAGCCGAAGCTGATAATAGGCACTCCTGACCGTCACATTTACCTGATTGGTCATCTGGAGCGACGGATCCAGGAGCACCCCCAGTTTGTGAACACAGTCTTTCACAGAGAGTGTCACCCCATTCAGGGCTGGTGGTTGTATCCCGATTCCTGGTTT
>CM034701.1:264699416-264712444 GCA_020142125.1 Phrynosoma platyrhinos | reverse complement strand
CCCCCCCCTTGGTTTGCTTTACCCTGGAGCCAAGTCCGCCCCTGCCTTCTTTCTCCTCCGGCAGAAGAACCCGAAATGGGAGCAAGCCAGCCCCGTTTCCCTGAGAGAAGCAAAGAGGCGAGGGAGGAAAGGGAGCCGGCGGGGGGATCTGGTGGATCCGGATCCCTTTGGCTTTACACGAGATCCTCCTTGGCTTGCCAGCGCTGGAATAGCTCTCTCCTCTGCTCCTCATGCCTTCTTCACACAAGGTCTCTCCCTCCCTCCTTCATCTCCATCATCATAATCATGATCATTTTTATTTAGAATTCATCCACACTGCAGAAATAATCTGGTTTGACACTGCTTTAACTACTCTGGCTCAATGCTAGGGAATTCTGGCAACAGTAGGACTACAATTCCCAGAATTCCCCTAGCATTGAGCCAGGGCAGTTAAAGTGATGTCAAATCAGATTATTTCTGCAGCGTGGATACAGATGAAGACAAACAAAGCAAAACTCAGGGGTTTCTCCCTTTTTAGGAAATCTCCCATTTCTTGCTCCCCTTCAGGAGCCCATCCAGCTTGAGACACCCAACTCCCTCACAAAAAAAGCAAACCAATGCTAGACCTAGTGATCTCCTCTTTTCAACCCAAAGGGAAAGGTGGGCATGGGGCACATTGAACACCACCTCTGCACTTGATGACCTCCCCCTCCGCTCCCGATCATTTTATTCCCTCTCCTGAATCTTGTCTTGTTGTGACACTCTCTTAAAGCACAAATGAAACACTTTCATCAGGAGTGATTAAATATTAAAGAAGATGGGAAATTAAGAGAAACTGATGCGGCTTAACAGACAGAGGCAATGGGATTAGTTGTTCTGAAAGACATCCAACAGATTCCCGTGTGGGAAGTAAAGGAGAGCCCCTTGATGGATGGGTGGAGTAAAGTTGGGATGACCTACTGGATCGACACCATCACTATACATCAGATCTAAATCATTCCTAAATTACACCAGTTGCACATACTACAGGACTACAGGAGGTCAAGCGAAAGGCACTGGATAACCCAAAGAGGTGATTTTTGACTTTCTACCTGAGAACAAAAGGGAATCTGAGATGCAACTTGGCTGTCAAACTTATCAAATTTCAGTAACTAATATGACATCACCCACCACCTCCAAAACCCCTTTGGGCACACAAAGTTTTCCTGACATGTCTTGGACTTTTATTTTCTTTCCGCTACACTGGCTGGAGAAGATTGCTGAGGATCCCATGAACAGCCAAAAAGACAAACAAGTGGGTCCTAGAACAGATCAAGCCTGAACTCTCCCTGGAAGCCAAGATGACCAAACGGAGGTTGTCATACTTCAGCCACATCATGAAAAGAGAGGACTCATTGGAAAGAGTAATAATGTTAGGAAAGGTGGAATGAAGTAGAAAGAAGACCACATGCTAGATGGATGGACTATTAAGGAGATCACAGGTATGAATTTGCAGGACCTAAGCAGAGCAGTGGAGTATAGAGAATCTTGGAGTTGTCTCATTCACAGGGTCTCCATGAGTCCATACTGACTTGAAGGCAGTGAACAACTACAACAACAACAAATGCTGGACTGGGCACTCCCCCCCCCCCCCTTTGCTACTCTTCTACATTTTGAAGATGACTTGTTAAGTAGCACAGAGCAGGAGGTGTGTGGGCTGTGTCAAATTGATCCACAACACTTTGATTAAAGACTTCAACCAAGCAAAGGCCCAATTTCCAGATCATTTTAGTGGTGTGGCTTCCTCTACAAAGCCTCTGCTGTGACTCTACAAAGTCTCTGCTGTGCCTTACACCTAAGACCACTCCGGTTGGCAGGAATGCTATGGTACTTCCCATGACCACCTAAATGGTTTTGAGACAGGAGTGACAACGGCAGGGAAAGTAGTCCCACCATGTGATTAAGACAACCACTTTGGTGTGGAACTCTGACAGGTTTCCAACAAAACATAGGGGTCTGCCATTGAGATTTTTGAAACAGTAATGATATTGCAAAGGTATCAGGATCAAAGTTAACTTAGGAGTTTGGTGCAAATTCGCTCTTTAAAGTCAAAAACCCCCGCAAAAGTGGAAGCTTTTAATGAACAGGATTTCTTCTGTTCTGCCCTGTGTGAAAAGTGAAAGCGCTGTTAAAAGGAGGTTAATCCGAAGGAGCTTCCGAAAGTAAAAAGAAGCAGTTTTTGTCTAATTTCCTTTCAGATTAACTTCCTTTTAACAGCGACGTCGTCTGAAAAAACACCTGCTTTTGTGGGTTTTATTTAATTTAAAGCCCCGTTTCCACACGGGATTTCCCCCGTGTGATAAACTCCTTAAATACTTTCCTGTTGCTGTGTAACTTCAAGTTGTTTCCAACTTATGGAGACCTCATGGGGTTTTCTTGGCAAGATTTATTCAGAGGAGATTTGCCGTTGCTTTCCTGAAGCTGAGAAAATGTGACTTGCCCAAGGTCACTCAGTGGGTTTCGTGGCTGAGTGGGGAACTGAACCCTGGTCTCCAGAGTCACATTTCAACACTCAAACCACTATGCCACACTGAATCTACAGCTTAAATACCAAGCTACTGCTGTCTTGTCTTTATTTATTATGAAGAACAAGATGCTATACTAGGCATAGAGATGATGCTGTCCTGGCCCATAGGATTTGCAATGGAAATGAATATTCAGTATTTATATAGCACTGTGTTAATAATTTCCTGTAAGGAGGGCCAGTGCTGATCACTAATCTGAGACAGAGAGGCTTGCCTCATAGCACCCTTTAAGTTCATGGCCAGACTGTGTAAGGTCCCATCACACTATACTCACTGTCACGGCAACATCCTATGGAATCCTGGGATTTGCAGTTTAGAGAAGGGCATTTAGAATTCTCAGCCAGAGAGCTCTTGGACCTCATTAAACTACAAACCCCAGAATTCCACAGGATGTTGCCATGGCAGTTAAAATGGAATACAGCACTATAACAGTGTAGTGTGATAAGGATATATAAGTTGACCCATGAACATCTTTGCTCATGAAACGTAGGAGGTGGGGAGTCTCAGACTGTCTAGTGTTCAGAGGATGTTTCAGAATGGTATAATATGTATCAGTACACTAAATGCAAGGAAGAGGATTTAAAATAGTATAAATTAGGAGGGGGCTTTTGAAGGAGGGTGTCTATATTAAGGTCTCTTAATTAAATGAGTATTAAAGTCACATTCCTTCTACATGAGTTCTGTCTGTCCATAATTAGTGTTCTGATCTACAAGTTCTGATAAAATGATTATAGGGCACACGTGTAGTATTGTGCCTTCTATTATTGCTTATGTCCCACTTTGTTTTCGGTTAGCTGTCATCTTTTTCTCCAAATGGATGACAACAAATTTGATCAAGTTTAGGCTACAATTTCACACAAGGAAGACCCAGGCAATTTCTAACAACTAGAAGCATTAAAGAAACCAATATGAACGTTAACATCAGTCAAAAAACAAAACAAAACAAAAAAAGGAAAAAAAGATTTGCACCATTCCTTCTTCTCTACATATGGGGATTCCCCCTTCTTTCACTGCAATTCCCTATATTTCACCAAAACATCATGCTGAAGTCTCTCACAAACTTTGAGAGGGCCTATCTGGCAGTTTTAGCCAGAAGAAGAGCAGAAGAGCTCCACTGGGACAAACCACATTCTACGTTGAATTCAACCTAAGGTTCACAAAACACTCATTTTGGAAATTTCTCCTAAATCCCATACTACTACGCTTTCTTCAGATGACTATGGGCCTGAACATAATAATCCATCTTGAGAGCACAGCTAGCTCAGTGCTAGGGAATCATGGGAACTGTAGTTTATTGTGGCACCAGAGCTCTCTGACAGAGAAGGCTCAATGTCTCAGAAAAAACTACAATTCCCATTATTCCCTAGCATTGAGCCCGGACAATTAAAATGGTCTCAAGCTGGATTATTTGTGGCAGTCTGTTCAGGCCCTAAATACCCTGAAGGCACCAGATCCTGTCTGATTTTGGAGCCTGAACAAGGAGGGGCCTGGTTAATACTTGGATGGGCAATCACCATGGGATGCCAGATGCTGTTGGCTACATTTCAGAAGAAGGCAATGGCAAACTACCTCTGAGTATTCTTTGCCTAAGATAACTCTATGAAATTCATGGGGTGGCCATAAGTTGACAGGAGACTTGAAGGCACATAACACACACACACACACAAACACACAGTTTCTTTGTTTCTTTCTTGGAATTTCTGATGTTAAAACTGACAAAGATCGGGGGTTATATATTAGTCCTGTTCAAACATTTGAAGGAACAGGCTTCACTTTAGATTTTCATACATTCAGTTTGAAGGGCCTCAGCACAATCAACTGAGTTCTGAATCAAATTATAAATCTTTGTATGACTGGCAAAGGAAAACCAGGTTCCTGATAGTGTCCAGCCATCTAAGTACATTCAGCCTAACCCTCAGAGAGTCCCTCTTCAGACCTTTCATCTGCAAATTAGGTGGAATCCTGTTGGTTAGATCCAAGTGAAGCACACCCATTGAATCAGTTGTGGGATGCTGAGTCAATTCATCAGCAAACCTCATTGATCCAATGAGTCTACTCTAGTCAGGACTAATAGTAGGCTTTAGGCCAGAGTTAGTACTCACAAAACAAATTAACATACAAAAAATGTATTTCTGTGTCTAATACAGAAAATTATGAAGAACATAGAAGTCTTTCTTTATTAAACCAAGGGCCTTTTTAGTTTAGGGAAGTTTCTAGGGAAGCCCAACAAAAAACAGGACGAGTGCTGGCAGTGATATATAGCCATCCTGACTAGAATTACTGATGTCTCTAATCTCCATGAATTTGTCTGAAATCCACTTTTAAAGCCCTATAAGTTGACAACCATCACTACATCTTGTAGCAAAGAATTCCACAGTTTAATGATATGCTGTGTAAAGTTCTTGCTTTTATCAGTCCTGAATCTCTGACCATTCAGCTACATTTGATGACACTGTGTTTTGATACTGTGAGTTAAAAGCTTCTCTGTATCCAGTCTGTCCCACCCCCTCCACTGGATATATATTCTTATGGTCCTTTATCCACTCCCCAGCCCTCTCTCTCTCTTTTGGCTCAACAGCTCCAAATGAAAATTTTCTCATAGAAGAGTGGCGCCAATCCCTTGATCATTTTCTGTACTTTTTCTAACCTTATAATGACAGTTTTGAGACAGGGTGACCACAACTGTACACAACATTCCACGTATGGTTGCACTGCATTTTTGCATGAGGACAGTCTGACATGGCCAGTTTTCAATTTCTTTTCTAATTATGTTCAACAAGGAATTTGCATTCACTGTTGTTATTTTAACAGCAGCATTTTCATTGTGCTGTCCACCACATTCTCCAAATCCCTCTCTTGGTCAGTTGCTGCTGGCTCAGAATCCATCATTGTGAGTGTCAGCTTGTAGAAATGCTGTGTGCATGCTAAATCCTATGTATTTTGCGATCAAAGGTTTAAATTTATTAAAAAAACACAACTGTTATATATTCTATTTTATATATGAACAAGAAAATGAATAGGTGTCTATGTGTATGATTAACATCTACCGTATATACTTGACTATAAGTTGAGCTCATGTATAAGTTGAGGGCAGTTTTCGGGGCTGAAATTATGGATTTTGATATCACCCATGGATACATTGAGGGTAAAACTTTGGGTCATATAGCAAAGGATCTAAAGGATGAAGCAAAGCAAAATAATGTCAAAGAATTTACAAAATTCCAGCAGATATAGCTCTTTGTGCTCACTCTTAAAGCTGGATGGATGAGAGAGTAGAGTGGATCGGTCTTTCCAGGACAGATTATACTCTTGCCTTTCACGAGGGGATGGTACCTTCTTTTAAATAATAGTTAAGATACAGTACTTACACTGACCCATGGATAAGTCAGCTCAGTTTTTTGGGGTCAATTTTTTGACCTAAATTTCTAGACTTATATATGAGTATATACAGTAGTCCATTCAGCTTGATCCTATACTTGTACTTTCCCCATCTTCTCTGCATGAAAGCTAATAAAATTACTATTTTTCTTTTCTTTTCATTTCCTTCCTTTCTTTCTTATCCCATTTTCCTTCCAATATGGGACCCAAGGTGTGTCACAATTTAACTTAAAATATAGTGACTTTAAAAAAAACCCAAAAATATTTTCTAGAGCTTGGGTATTTTTTTAAAGAATAAACCAGACTTTTCCTTCTCAAATGTTTAGAATCAAGACAGATGCTTAAGGTCACTCCACTTACCCTGACCTCTATTTCCCTTTAAGTCAAAATAATGCAAGAACAGCATGGCATTTATAGAACAGACTTTCAAACCTGGTTGAAATGCAGGTTAAATGTTGTATTTGCCCAAAGTAACCCTGGTGAATACATTCCCTGAGGTGGATGCCATCCTCAGAAATTACTCTCATTAAACCAGATAAATTTAACTCTAACATTCCTTGGGAGAAAATATGAGTTATAAAGCAGCTAATATGTGTGTGTCCCCTAAATCAGCATACCTTTGGTTATCATTTAATTATTATAATGCCACAATAAATGCTTTACTATAAATTGCTATAACCAATTGATATTTACTTTGATTTGATTTGTAGGATAAACAATTTATTAATGTGACTTAAATTTATATTTTCATATTGTGTTATTGTATTGGATGTTTTGAGAGCCAGTGTGGTGTAGTGATCTGAACATTAGACTACAACTCTGGAGAGTTCAATTCCCTGCCTGGCCATAGAAACCGAATGGGTAAACTTTGGCATGTCACACACGCTCAGTTCCAGAAAAGACTGTGATAGGTTTGCCATGTTGCTGTTGTTGTGTGCCTTCTAGTTGTTTCTGACTTATGATGACCCTAAGGTGAACTTATTATGAGGTTTTCTGCAGATGAGAGAGTGTGACTTGTCCAAGCTCACCTAGTGGGTTTCCATGGCCAAGTGGGGAATCCAACACTCAAACCACTACATTATGCCTTGGGTTTGCCAAAAGTCAGAAATGACTTGTAGGCACACAACAAGAACAACAAGAAGTAGCCACCCTGAATGGATACTCTGGATGGAAGGCATTGTCTCTGAATGGAGGTCATTGTCTATAAATGTGTTTAAATAAATAAATAAATAAATATTCAGAATAATTTCAGCAGATTTGTCTTCCCAGCCTTTCACTATCTTCAAGCAAGGCTCTCCACTCATGCATTGTTTCCTCAACTGAATCTCTACCTCAAACTTGTAATTCTGACCTCTAAGCTCAGTAACACCCACTCTTCTTCAGTGCTCCCAGCAGGAGCTTTCAGTTAATATATGATGCTCCAATGAGATATCCGTCATAGACTTATGAGGATCCATCTGCCAAAGTAATCTGTTACTTTGGTCTCATTCTTCAGCATCACATAGAAAGATGCACCATTACAAAATTCAATCTGTATTCTAGATACATGCACATGCTTAATCTTTACATCAGATGTGGCTTGCTTATTTTTGAGCTAGATCTTAGCCCCAGAACCCATTTTCAAATGATACAATATATGAAAAGATCAGTGCAACAGAATTTTGTGCTGCCACTTTGTTAGTGGTACTTCCCCCAAACATTTCATTGTCTGTTTGCCTAATGCTACTGAATTACAAAGTGGCATCTGCTAATGTTATATGCTGGGCTCTTGCCCAGGTAAAAAATTACAGATGCTTCAGCAAAATTAATTTGACCAGGTTGACTAGTTTCTGAATGGAGGATCACAATTCTCAGAGATTTATGTAGATCTTTGTTTATAATAGTCTGTCTTAGGCTAAAGCTAAAGCAAAGTTATGCTCAGATGTAGAGGTTTTGTTAAGTGCCAGTCTATACACCTCCTTCATTTTACACCCTGAAACACACACACAGCCACACTCACACATATTCAAGATTTCTGTGGGTCAAGGTCATTGAAAACTGGGCTGGTTTTGTGATTTGGAAGTGACAAACAAGTACAGTTTAAAGGTAACAAAGTAGTGAATCAAATTCTGTAAATATAATAAAGTTTTGCTGTACCTTACATTTTGACAGAATGTTGTACCATAATTCTACTTGCCTCCTCATGCATATTTTACACACCTTCTGTTGTGTTTGTTCATGCTGTTTCCAACATATGGTGACCCTAAGGCAGACCTATCATGGGGTTTTCTTGGCAAGATTTTTTCAGAGGGGGTTTGTCTTTGCTTTCCTCCAGGGCTGGAGAGCAGGAGTAAGAGTAAGGAGTAAAGGAGTAAGGTTTTTACAGGAGTGGGAGTAGGAGTAACATTAAGAAAAATATCTTACTCTGGAGTAGGACAAGGAGTAACCCCAAAATCACCAGTACTCTCCAGCTCTGCTTTCCTCTTAGGACCTTATCACATGGGGTCTGAAGCAGAAGATATCCAAAGGCAATCCAAAGCTAAAACGTTTTTCCTTTCCTTGTGTCCACACATATCCAAAAGGCAATCCAAAGCTAAAATGTTTTCTTTCCCCGTGAACCGAAGTCAAAGGGGATCTTTTGACATTCGTTTTTTTGGGGAAGTAAGGCTATGGAAAGTGTCGGAGGGAGGGAGAGGAACCCCCGCCGCCGCTGCCTCCTCGAGGCCGGAGAAGGTTCTCAGCCAGTGCCTTGGGCCGGCTGGAGGCCTGAAAGGGAGGGCGAAGTGCGGGAGGGAATCCCTGCCGCTGCCTCCTCGAGGCCGGAGAAGCCTCTCAGCCGGCTGGAGGCCTGGGCCGGCTGGAGGCCTGGAAAGTGTCGGAGGGAGGGAACCCCCGCCGCCGCCTCTGCCTCCTCCAGAAAGGCCCCGGAAAGACCGCGCTTCCTTTCGGATTTCTTCTTACTTCGGTAAGTCTTCGCTTACTATTCGCTTCCTGGCCAGCGTTTGATAAGGCCCTAAGACAGAGAATGTGACTTGACCAAGACACTTAGTAGGTTTCTATGGCCAAGCATGAATTTGAACCCTGGTCTCCAAAGTTGTAGTCCAGCGTTCAAACCACTACACCAGGGGTAGGCAACCTTTCCCCTTTAAGGGCCAAGGGACTTCAGCTCCCAGAAGCCTCAGCCATGTTGGCCAATAGTCCCATGTTGGCCAATAGCTCCTGGGATTCTGGGAGCTGAAGTCCATCGGCCCTTAAAGGGGAAAGGTTGCCTACCCCTGCACTACACCATACTGGCTCTCAGCTCTCGATGATGTAACATACTATATTTGAAATCCCCCCCCCCATGACGAAGATCTATGAGTCTTGGTAATATTTTTCTACAGGACCAATTTTTGGTGTGCAATGAACACATAGTCATTTCCCATTAGTCACACATAGTCCTATGAAACCTTTTCTTTGGAAGATGCACATTGGACTTTCCTAGAACTGGATGCTGATTTTTTTTTCTACCTGGGCAAATGGTCTCTTCCTGCAAGTTGCTGATGCTATTCATATTTCTGTTCATTTCATTATCATTCGACAAGCTGTCTTTCCCAATCCAACAAGAAGACAACAAGATTAAGTAATTAACAAAGACAAACATCCAAATTCAAGAAGAGTAAATTTAGTGTAACCAAAGCCAAAAATTTCATCTCTACATTTAAGTAATTACTAGAATATAAATGAGATCTAAATGCGTATTTAGTTTTAAAAATAGATACTTTTAGAATAGGCATTACTTTTTGTTTCAATAAAATAAAACCAGAATATGTGAACCATGTTAATGAGGAACACATCACTTTTAATATGATATAATACAATGAAAGGAAATATAATTCAATGTATAATAATAACAATAATAATTTTTATTTATATCCCGCCCCTCTGCTAGGCAATCGGGGCGGCGTACAGCATTCCCTAAAGCCTGGCACTCCATTGCTGATGGTGTTAATGAAAGGCAGGGAGCTATACAAAGAACTGTGTACTAGACATTATACCTATGGCATTACTGATGTAAAAAACTTCTTTCTTCATTTGGCCTTTTTTTTTTTTTTTTTTTTGCTTGTATGCTTGTTTTCTTTTAATTAAATAAAAGCACTGACTATTATTTATGCCATCTGGTGTATGGGCATTCCACTGTTGCAAATGATCAGACCTAGACTTCTGTTTCTTCCTCATTGTTTCCATCTACATCTACATTTACTTTTTCTTTTATTTTGTTCACCTGCTGGCTATGCAGTCCCCTGTTGTGTTAAATCTGCATTTAGAACAATCAATTTGGGGCACACATTTTAGATTGAAATGAGACCTGGTGCATTACAATTTTACCTCTGGGCACTTTGAGTAGCACTGAGACAACTGCACCAAAACTGATCACATTGTCATGGCCAGACCACCCATGACAATGTGTGTAGCCATATTTTCCTTATTCTACAGCATGCAGTATTTTCTAGGTAATGTGACATAGTATGCCCACACATGATTATTAAGGCTTGCTGAAATATAGGTTACAAATGTCATATTAACTGCACCACTATTTTGTGCAATTAAAAATAATGATTACTATGAATGTGCCAGGGCATCACTGCAAAAACTATTCATGTAGTAATGCACTGATCACATAATGTACACCAATTACCACATTATTCTCCTCTGATGAATCCTTGCCAGTATAAAAGTTGGGGGAGGGAGGTTTTGTTTATTATGGAGTGGGTTATTGCTCCCTTACTCATACTGGTAATTCCTAATACTAGTTACTAATTATTTGGATAACAGCATACCAGTGTGCTTACAGGATATAAAGCCTACCTTTTTAAATATGTGCTCTGGGCTTACTTTGGCAGAGGGGACAACTTCGACTGTAGTCAACCTATTGTATAAATTTATACACAGGAAGATTAACCACATAACATTTATACCCATAACTCTTCACTACCGATTACAACTCCTCAAACTCTTTATCACTTGACTAGGGCTGCAAAAAAAAAAAAAAAAATCCCCCAAGAAGATGGTTTGTTTGGTCTTTGGAATGCACAAGTTGGGGGGAGCCACTTTTCAGAATGATAGCCTCCTTTCGTTTCTCAGAAAAACAAGAGCACCTTTGGTCTTTTTGAATAAATTCAGCTGTGCTGACCAGATTGATGGAAAGGATGTGTCCACATTTTCATTTATTTCACTTCCAAATATACATCATTTGTTCAAACTTCCAGAAGAAAACTTAAGCCCATGGAAACCAATAAGCTTCAAAAATGTCAGTAACAGGACAAACCTAGACAAGCTAACTTGGAGGTAAGTCCCAGTGAGCTCAGTATGAGTTACTCCCAGGTAAGTCTGACCCTCAAGTTGTTACTGTCCACCAACTTCTATCGCCCCCAGCCAACATCACCAATGGTCAGGGATGATGAGAAATATAGTTCTACAACATTAGGAAGGCCATATATTCCCTAAACCTGGTCTGGATTATGGCCATTGGAATGAATCCCAAACACAGCTGCAAGTATCATTTAAAGAAGGGGAATTTACATATTCATCCTTTAGGACACAGTAGCTAAGAATATTATCTCCAAAAGGTTCCTAGCAAAGCATGTATACTCCCATGTGACTCATTTGAGTCACATATTTCACTTGCTTCAATCTTTCAAAGAAAAAAATGAATTTCTGAAATGGACAAATAAGAAAAGATGAATGTAAATATTCTGTCATTCAAATAACAGTGAGTTTGTAAACTCTAGATGAGGGTCTGTAGATCAAATTTATCATACTAAGAATTATATTTTTCTCTTTCAAGAACTTGAGCATTTCATGTAAATGTGGCTCAACATGTGCAATGTTTAACACTTGCAACACACAAAAACAAACTAACCAAAACACAGATACTTCCTCTTCTGGATCTCTAAATCAATGGTCAATCCAATCTGTGTCTCAACTAGAAATTAAATTTTAACTCAATGAAATTTGAAGCCACTCAGAAAGTAAACCCAGTGGATAGGGGTAGGGAGCTCCATAAGATTTATCACTGTAATATTAACTTAATGAGCATATGCTACTTATTGCAGTTGTGCCATTATCATACCTGATCAGCTAAAATCTTCATATCAGCTTTGGTACTTTATATTTTATACCAAATGGGTAGATATCCTCTCCAATGCATGCAAAATTCATAAGAATATGGAAGTGACCAGCTTGTAAGGATATGGAAATAAGGATATGAAAATAATCAGTTTCTTGTAGTGATAAATGTAATCTGGACTTATATACTTTCTCCATTTGCCCATCATCTTAAATTCCACAGGTAAGCTGGATACATGTTATCTGGTTCAATCACATTATGAGGCTGATCTCAGACATCAATTCCCCTTGACAGCACATTGTGGCTTCCAGGAATCATGGTGGGAAAAAGTATTTGAGCTGATGTCAGCAGCATCACAGAGCCAGTAAGTGGTTAGTGTTGGACTGGGACCTGAGAGACAGGCTCAAGTTACCACTGAACCACAAAATTCACTGGATGAGCCAATCACTCTCTTTCAGCCTAATTTACCTTTGTGTGGTTGGTGTGAAGATAAAGTGAGGAAGAAATAAAATCTTGAATTCACTGAGGGAAAGGTAGATTATAAATGTAATATAAATACATAAACAGACAAATCTAGATTAGGCACCAAGGTTACACCAAAGATGACAACGGGATTTCATGAGCATCTCACACTGACAGAGAGTCTGCATGATGAAGTGCAGACTCCAAGGTTCAAACCCCCAGTCATCCACTGAAATACACTGGGCGACCTTGAGCAAGCCACACTCTCTCAGTATCAAAGGAAGGCAATGGCAAACCTGCTCTGCACAAATCTTGTCAAGGAAATCCCATGATAGGGTTGCCATAGGTTGGAAACAATTTGAATATATACACAACAACAACAACAACAACAACAATAATTACACTGACAACTGTGAGACCTTCAGCTGTGAAGACCTTAGTCCAATAAATCATAGTTTTTTTAGACCAGGACTGAGTCACAGGGCTTTATGTTCCTTCCACAGTCCTGTCTTTCCCACATTTCCTTACACATTTGACTTTTCCCAGTTTCTTAAACT
>CM034701.1:264652641-264662830 GCA_020142125.1 Phrynosoma platyrhinos | reverse complement strand
AACACTCGTATGTTAGGGCACTCGTATCTCGAGGTACCACTGTAATATAATTTTCATGTCCCCACAATGGTGTCACAGATCTGAAAACTTATCTTTGGAAAATGAAAGAGAAGAGGTTGCTTTTTTAAAAAAATGAAATGATTTTTTTAAATGACGGGATAGGAACCAACTTTTTTTAGTCCTTTGTACCTTTTAGGCTATAATAGGACACTGATAGAAACAGCTAACCAGGGTTCATATATGTTATTTATGATTTTCCTGTTTTTCCTTTGATTTTAACTGGTTCTGTTGGTTTTGGTATTATGTTACTTCATTTATAACAGAGGGCATAATCATCCTTTTGTAAATGGACTAACTCTTAAGGGAAGCACAGATGAAGGAACTGAAATAAAACTAGCATGATTTATTGGGTACTTCGTGATAAAGTCTTACAATTTTAGGGTGGCAGGAAGTAAGACAAAGGTCTTTAGTATTGGTTGGTCTCAACACAAGTAAACCCATTGAATCAATTATTGAACAATGACTCAGCCTGTAGATAATTCCCATGGATTCGATTCACTTGTTTCACTCTAGCTGGGACTAACAATAGAGTATACACCTATGTATTTATCCAACGTGAATTAAAATAGTGTTCCTAGATCTCAAGGCCTCAGTCTCCAGTTTTCATGGATCATCTCCCAGAAGAGTGGTTGTTGTTGTTGTGCTCCTTTAAGCTGTTTCCAATTTAAGGTGATTCTAAAGTGAACCTATCACAGGGTTTTCTGGGGCTGAGAATGCATGAGTCACCCAAGGTCACCCAATGGGCTTCCATGGCTGAGCAGGCAACTGAATCCTGATCTCCAGAGTCGTAGTCTGACATTCAAACCACCACACTGTTGAATTATGGTGAGAGTGTGTAGAGTGTGTGTAGGACTGCCATTCATCAGCTCCATACATCTCTGGACTCTGTAGGTCCATGTAGCTTGTAGCATTCTATGAAACCAGACCAGAGATCAAAGTCTCTTCAAAAGAAGGTTTTTTATTTTTCAGTTGTAGAATTAACATAACTATTTATATTGTAAAACATCCATCATATAGGCAGAAAACAAAGGAAACTCCATGGCTAAGCCCAGCAATCCACTCAAGGCAAAACTCAGTAACTCCACCCCAGGCTGATATCTTTATAGACATTTATTAAACAGCTTCTAAACCCAGCCTACTTCTTGTGTGCTGGGTCATGTGACCGGTGGTTCTCACACACTCTGATGACCTAATTTGTTTTTCTCTTGTATCCAGACACACACTGACCTTGGCTATATTGTTTTTGTGTAATCCACCTGCAGGCTAAAACTTTCACAGCTAGAACTTTCCCACATCTGTACATTTCCACTTTGACTACAAAACCCAACACACACCACCTGGTATCCCAGGTGAAATGCAAGGGTGCAGATTCTTCAATTTTGATGCGTTTAGCTCCAGGCAAGAGGAAAAAGTCTGTGCAAATCTCCATCTCAGCCATTGGGAGCACCAGCTTGCTGTACTTTGCATGGCTTAACTGATCTGTTGCTGCAACTTGCAAAGACTTTCCAGAGGTTCTATCTGTTTACTTAGCATTCTTTTCCCCTCCTTGTTATCACAGTGACAGGACTCACCCTCTGTTGTGCTCTGCATTCATCTTCTAGTTAGAACAGGGGTAGGCAACCTTTCCCCTTTAAGGGCCGAGGGACTTCAGTTCCCAGAATTCCAGGAGCTATTGGCCAACATGGCTGAGGCTTCTGGGAGCTGAAGTCCCTCGGCCCTTAAAGGGGAAAGGTTGCCTACTCCTGAGCTAGAAGCAAGAGGGCTAGATTAAATGTTCCATCTCCCTATATAGGTAAGAAGGATTAATCCCCCTCATTTGGAAACATCCCCTTTAACAAAGCTTTCTGTCTTATAATTGCCAAACAAAAAAATATATATTTCCTCTCTGTGTGTTTGAATGACAAGCTGTGAGCAACTGTGGTTGGTACTTAATGTATAATGCTTAATGGCATCACTAGGAGGCCATCCCTAGGCCTCAGTTTGGCCCAGAAGCCTCAGGGCCTGGGATGATTCAGAACTGGCAACCCTAATTAAAACAGATCATGATTTAAATCCAATCACTTACAAAACAATTTGAAACCAATTAAACATGTTATCATATTAATCAAACCATGAATTAATTTTTTTAAAAATATTTCATTTATTTGAGCAATATTATCACTACGTGATGTGCATGCAGAGAGAAGAAGACCATCTGGAGTTGAAGAAAGAGCAGGTTCTGGTTGCATGGGAGGAAAGATAGTGATGGGACCGAGGAAAAAGATGGGGAGGGGAAAACAGAAACAACCAATCTCCCTCCTCTCTCCACAGAGCCAGCACTGAGCAGAATATGTGGACACTCAATTTAGAAACAGGCTGCTTTGATGGACTTAAATGAACAGACACCTGGCACTGCAAACAGTTTGAATGGGAAACTTGTATAAGATTAATGGGTATTAAAATAAAACAAGTGCAAATCCAAAGAATAAGAAGTATCTTTTAACTGAAAGCAGTGCTATTTAATTCAATTAGTTCATGGTTTTAGCACACCAGCATCAGACAACCTGAAGAAGAAGGTTGCCCTCAAGAATACAATTGGAAGATGGATATGCTTGGCCTTGGAGGCTAGCTATCTTTCTTAGATAGCCAACACAGCTTTAGGTTCTTATAGTAATGTAAATAACATTTTATTAAAAACATACAGGTTGGGTTGAGTGATGCCCTGTTGTCTGAGCAGGGTGGTTGATATTGTCCTGAATTTTGGGGATGGGGTGCCTATGAGAAGTCAATTGTTCAATCCAGATTTTGCTTTGTTAGCAAGAACTCCTGTTTAGGAGACATTCCTGCTGGTAGGAAGAGGAAATATAACATTTGACAATTCTACCATTCCCATGCTTATACGTTTCTAAACTCTTACTCAGTGAGATTTAAGAGCCACCTTGAATGGTATGGGAGGTAGAGGAGCATACTGGCCAGCATCCTGTGATTTATGTGTAAATTCAGTTTATGAACATGTAAGTTCCAATCTGGATGGGGTGCAGAGTGCTATTTCTTGCTTTTGCAAATGGTCCAAAAACCCCTCACTACCTAGCAGCTATCAAGTCCCAGGAAGGGACTCTGCTGAAGTCACTTAGTGGTGGGTAGGGGAGGAAAGAAGAGAAGAGAAGAGGCAATTCAGATCATGAAAGTTCAGCTACTGACAGCTCCTGAGAGAAGGGAAATGCTGATCTGAGATTACCTCCACCTCCTCCTTCTGCATTCCCCACAGGTGGGAAGACACAGAATGGTGCATGTGGGAGCCACACAAACATGCAGGATCTTGGCCATTGAGTGGAAGATTTGGTGATTGTTCCCTGTGAATTTTCTTGTTTTATGTATTTGTTTCTGAAAAAATAATTTCCTCCCCTTTTTAACATTGCCCATTACTTTCCCCACTTAGCTTGGATTTTTATAAACCTAAAACTTTCAGGAGATATGCCATTGACTCTGGCTTTTCAAAGCATCACTTGGACTGAAATGTAATACTTACCTTGTTCAAGCCTACTTCTTCAAATGCATTTGGACATGACTGAACGCATCTGAGGAAGTAGACTTAAGTCTATGAAAGCTCATGCTGACAACTTCTTTCTTTAGTTAGTCTCAAAGGTGCTACAAGTTCTGTCTACATACTTTTCTATGGACTAACACAGCTATATCTTTGAATTTTACCATGTTCAGTTAGGTTTCAAGGGTTAAGTCCATCCCCCCCCAACATTTCTCTCCTCCAACCACCATAATAGACATATACTGTATTAGTCAATTTAAAAAATCCTTCTCTTTCCTCAGGGTAAACTTGCCTTTCTAAAATAACTATACAGAAAACCTCCCATGTCACTCTAGTAATAGTCCTTCTAAAGGAGGCCCTGGGCAGCACTGTCTACTGGAGAACCTCAATGTATTTTCTGTTTGACACATGCACCATACTTTTTAAAAAACTTTTTGGTCTGGAAAGAACATTTGCCTTTAGGACAAACATACACATCTACCTGTGTCCTTCAATGCAAACATAGCCTCCTGTGGGTTCATTTTCCCATTCTAATTTGCTTCCTCCAAGTAGGATTTTTAGCCAAAGGCATAGTTTCTTTAATTATTGCTGGCCCTTTCAAGTATATGGTGCCTTTTCTATTTCTCAAATAGTCTCAACTCTGGGTAAAAGATAACACATGCTCAGGTTTAGATGAACAGTTTCTTCTACTCTAAAGTATAAGAAGTCTTAATCCATAGCAGTGAAGGTGCTGTTTCATGCATCAGTGGAAACAAGATTCTGAGCAAACATTAATGGATATACTTGGTATTCAATTGTAAGAAAAGTGACACATTTATGGGCACATTTATTCTGGACATGTTTACAACCTCTCCTAATAATAAACCAGAAGAATATTAACAGCTCTAGTGATTGCCAAATAATAACAGAAAGGATTTGTCTCACTGAGAACATGTCTAGTGTACAGACCCATTTAATAGTATGTATACATAAAGGGATGAAGAATGAGTGAATTAGCCATACAGATATGTAGCATGACCCTGATGTCGTGTCCTGATGTTGTGTCAAATATGATCTAAAACATGGAAAGTATATGACTGTATATGTATATGATTTGATGACCAACAATGAAATAATGAGATCAGAAACAATTAAATGGGTAGAGTAAGGGTAATTTTATTCAACTATATCCTATTTAACTGAATTTGGACCTGGGGATAACCAAAACAGGGAGCAACCTGATGCAGGCCCAACTGAGGACAAGCATCAACCTGTGATCAGCCTTCTGTCGGGTGAAACACAAGACCCTTTGGGCAAACTAAAATCCAGTTGGTTGATGCCCAGACAATCATTTATAGGAGGCTTCCCCCTGCAAGTCACAAGACTATATAAGAGACAGTAACTTCCAGGCTGGTCCCAAGGACATACTTAATTTCTATCCTCAAAGGTCCCACAACCCATAGAGGCAGCTCCAGAGCCCAACTGCTAACTAAAAGGGTGCCAAGATGTATACCAATCTAATAAATTCTCCCTCTGTAACCTGCCAAGTAAAAACCTATTTTAGACACCTTCCACAGCCAATTTTCCAAGTCTCATCAAATACAGTATGGAGTAGGCAAAGAAAAAAAAAAAAAACACAGGTAAATGGGGGAAAAAAATCCTACTTGGCCCCAAAGCCACCATCTTAGTTCACACTGCATTGAGGGTGGGTGGGTGAGTTGTATCAAAAGAGCAAAAAGGACATACAAGGTGGCAGGAGGTCATTAAATAACCTCTGTCTCCACCTTTTTCATGTGACCAGCACTTGGCACTGAATACAAGTGCAGGAGATTCTGGCCTCCATTCATGGAGGCCATCAAACTACCATTCCTCCCTGCAGCGGTGCTTGCTGTGTGGTCAGGGTAACACATTGTGAACCCAGTGTGGCTAGTGTAGGAATTCCTTTTAGCAGTAGTGACCTGGACCTCTTTTTCTTTGAATGGAAAAGGCAGAACTTTATAAGTTACAGAGAACAGACTTTGGCCATAACATGAGTCCAGGTCTAGGCATCAGTTGACACACCTACTAGCTGATGGCATCCCATTCACTCAGTCTGCCTGATGGGTAGTGCTGGAATGACAGATGTGTGGGTACATTCAGGCAGAAGCCACAGTGTGATGTTCCTTGTACCTGGGAATGAGCCAGAGCCAGAGCCATCTGATCTGAAGCTTGTGACCTGGTTGCCTACACCTCCAAGGTTCCTTATGAGTATGGCAGGCACACAGGACCTGCCTACCTCCAAACTCAATCCAGCCCCTCATGCCAAAATAACAAAGAGTTGTCATAATGAATATTAGTAGTGTGACACCACTAACAAAGCAATTATCTACATAAAATCCCAAACACTGAGGGAAGGTGGTAGGGATGACTGTCAAGGCTTTCTGACTGTTGACCTAGTGGAGGAGTAGCTAGTGGACCTGAGTGAAGCCTTGCCCCCTGACAGCCAGCAAGACTGCCTCTGATTGGCTGGCCCTCCTGCTCTGTACCAAAGCCTGAAGAAACTGCATGGTCTTCTTGGGAAAGATAAACAGTCCTGGCACCGGGAGCATGGCACCCATTCTTACTTTACCTACAGTCACAGTAGATTGGTGCTACTGATAAGTCAGGAAATGCACATTCCCTTTAGCAACTACTCATTAAACCATTTTACCTCTTTGCCTATACCAATGTCTATAAGAAAAGGGACAGAATGGGCTTATTGGTACCATGCCATTTGTTGCATTAATTCTGCTCTTTACTCAATCAACTGTTTCATTATGTTGCTTTATTATTATGTTTTATTGTTTCTGATGGTTAGTTGCCATGAAGGTTTGTAAAATGGTGCAACATAAATCCATAAATGAACAAACAGTGGACAGGACAATCCTACCATTAAACTTTTAGGGATATTCAACTTCATAGTGGCCTTTGTTATAGCCAGAGCTCGCTGCCATCACCTTTGTCACAAAGGTGATCTGTTACTCTCTCTAGATCCATTTGTTCATTTTCTGTGCAGAAACAAGATCGGGAGAAGGAGACAATGGGACCACACCTTTGGCCCCAACCTATATGTCAGGCATGGGAGTCCCAGCAGTAATATGATTAGACTCTCTACATGTAGACATTTCCAGCACTAACAACCATACCAATGTGGGAGCATCAAGGGGCCAGGCTGGGTACCATGCATGGTATTGTAGGCAGGCAAGCAGCATGGTCCTGCCCCCACTCCTCTTGTTTTCATCCATGAACAGCTTCTGCAAGCACAACATGGCTGTATAAGACTTCTCTTTCTATAGTTTTTGTGGGTTTTTCAGGCTGTGTGGCCATGTTCTAGAAGAGTTTCTTTCTGACATTTCGTTTCTCTTCTCTTCTCTTTCTGATTCTACCTCTCAGGACCAAATTATCCAGTGATGTGATAATTATACAGAAATATGAAAGAGCTTTGCAAAAATTTATCAATCAACTGAAATGTGGTTGTATATAAATATTTTGAGGGCTGATGTTGATTTGGCTTCCTCTTGCTGAAAATGACAAAATACTTCCGTATCATTTAAATAGCTGAAACCTTGGCAGAAATCATGCAGATTCTCCTCATCAATGGCTAGACTGATTAGGAACACCTGGATTGCTTTTGGATAAGTCCACCATTAGCTTTAGCCCCAGAGAACATGAATATTTAACTAGCTGTGCAGGCACTATCAGATTATTGCTTCTCCAAATCACCAATCCTAGACATGAAAAGGCCTAAGGAAAACCCTGTAGATTTACTAAAATAAGCAGGAATATAACGGGAGCAAAGAATGTTGTTGGATTGCAACTCCCATTATTCCCAGCTAGTATACCCAACAGTGATATGATGTTCCATCTGGCAACCTGGGGGCGGGGTGGGCTACAGACCACCTGATCCTAGCCCAAGGGGAACTGTTGCACAGCAGCTCTGTCTGAAACAAAAGGCTCACAACAGATCATGCCATGCAATGAACAGCTTCTCCTCTGGAGAGTAAAAGCCTCCTGCCAGAGAATGAACAATCCCACTTAGTCCTGTCAAGGAAGCCTGGCTCTAATCCTTTAGGCTGAGGCTGAGCAGTATACAAGTTTGCTACAGGACATGTAGCAGGTACTAGAATCATTTATGATTTCAACTAGATCTCTATGTCATTGATCTTATGATTCCCATTTTCCCCACCCCTCCACAACCAACTAAGCAAATCTTTCAGATATTTTAGCCCTAGATATTGTAACCTGAGCATCATTTATCATTTCTATCCATATTTCCAATCTCTTTAAGCCAGTTTCTGTTATTGATCATGTGTCACAAGCCCAAGCAAATACCACCTATGATTTTTTTTTGAAAAATCACTAATGAGCAGCTTATATTCCATTGCAGATCATTAATCAAGATATTAAATACTTTCTAACCCTGTCATTCATCTCTGAAGCACCCTTATTATTTATTTCTGAAGAGTTTTAAAAAATCATTTTCCATGAATATAATCACAAACAACACCAATTAAAATGTGCAACTGAAGAGCTGAAAAGACAGTGAACCAATTTTGTTTCAAGAAAACCTAAATATATTATGTATGCATTATTCCACATACATCCATTAAATCTGCACTTGCGCCCCAAAAGTAACAAAATTTGCATGATGAGATGTATTCTTTATAAACCTTTTTGTCTCTGTTTCTTTGAGTCTGGATAGAGAATGTAAGGTTGAAATCTTATGCAGCTACTTGGAGGAAAACCCCACTGAGTTATGTGGAACATATTTCAAAGTAAACATGCATAGGATCAGGCTGCTCATGAGTTGGAAATATAATAATCAAGTCTTTAAAAAAATGGAACATGTTGATTTTCTCTAGTGAGCCAAGACTTTTCAAAACTAATTACCAGTAGCTACAGCCAAGGAAATTTAAAGAGCCTAGGAAGTATTTTATATAGACATAACCATATACCATCAGTATTACATGCACTTTAACTTCCTGGAAATATATATTAGAAGCTCTTCTTTTATTAGTCAGAACTGTGTTATGATTCTGTCATCAGAGTTTGCCATCTCTATTTTGAATAGTGATGTCCCATTTTTAATCTGAGCATACTTATAAAATGAATATCTTAGTTATTTTGAGTTATTATTTATTTCCTCTGCTTCTGCTACATAATGAACCAGCATTCATCCTAACAGTGTTTCTCTTTCTCTTTATATTTTTTAAAAAGTCACCTTCAATTAAAGATTGGAACAAAGGAAAATGCATCTTAAAAAATTCTAATTGACTGTAGCTGATATCTCTTCAAATCTATTTATTTATTTATGAAACTGCAGGCTACCTCATAACACAGTGTTCTTTGCTGAGCTTACACCTAAGTATAGAACAAATGAAAAAGAAAAGAAGATATAAAGCCATGAAATAAAACAAAAGGCAAAGAAAAACAAAACAAAAACCCCATGAATGGAAAAGAGAGTAAAATCCACAGCAATAAAAATTTAAAACATAGACTAATACAATGATGTCAAAAGACCGAGTGTCCAAACTTAAAGGTGTTCCAGCACTTAAAGATGTCCTACTGGGGGCAAGACTTTTGCTTTCCAGGGGGCAGGAACTCCTCTTCCCCCACCTGGGCCTTCAGCTGCCTCTCCAGAGACAGTTGAAGGCCTGGGATGGCGGGGAAGAGGAAGAACAGGCACACAGCTGTTCCTCCTAATCTCCCAGGCCTTCAGCTGTCTCTGGGGAGGCAATTGAAGGCACAGGAGGGCAGGGGAAAGAGGAGGAACAGGCGTGCACCTGTTTCTTCTCTTCCCTGCCCTCCTGTGCCTTTAACTGTCTCTGGAGAGGCAGTTGAAGTGACAGGAGGGCAAGAGAAGAGGAAGGGCAGGTGCATGCCTGTTTCTCTTCTTCCCCCATCCTCTCATCTCTCCACGTGCCCTCCAAAATGGCATCATGTGCCAGAGATGGCACGCATGCCATAGATTCATCAACATGGGCCTAATACTAAGAGGCCCAGATCAGAGGAGTTATTTACTAGGTTTAGAGGAACAAAAAGTCTTCACCTGGTGCCAAAGGGATCACAGAGATTATGCCAGGACTTCTCTGGGATGGCTTCTCCCAGGGGTGACTCTATGTCATGGCTGTTTATTACATAATATCAATTGTTTATAACAGGTTTGTGATGGATCTTCTCTCCAGCTTCCTCACTCAAATACCAACTCTTGGGCTTCTGTCACTAACTTTGTCCCATAGCATTTAATATCGTTCCATGGGTTTGATAATGGAGTCCCTAAGGGGGTGGCCCAGATGCTGTGATTTATATTGGATTCAAATTGGTAATGGCATGACCTATTTCTCCTTTAAGCATTTAAATAAAGGACTTCCACATATAGAATAATAAAATAACAAAACTTTATTGATCAATAAGGAGTTTAAAAATCTAGCATGTAGCTGAGCTCCATATGCATTTCAATGTAACAACTCAGAATTAAAAGGACAAATTTTCCCTGAATTCTTTTCTCTGTACATCGCTACGGTCTCATTTCCCATCTAACAGAATCTCCATTTCATCTGACTCTGTCTCAGGGGTAGGCAAACTGTCCCCTTTAAGGGCCGAGGGACT
>CM034701.1:264619790-264643474 GCA_020142125.1 Phrynosoma platyrhinos | reverse complement strand
TAATAGCACTAATAGGGCTTAATCACACCTCACAACTCTGCACACCAGGATACAGCGATCAACATGGGTAGGGAGTACGGTGGCAGTGGCAGACCTGGAGGTGCCCATAATGTGGCCCAGCGAACTTTGCCTCCCAGCCATGCCTGAAGAGAGCTCACAAACTCCCACTGAGAGAAGAGCAGGAGGAGGAGGGTTTCCCCTTGGCAGTGAGCAAAATTACAGTTGCAGAAGTGGGGGAGGAAAGTTTCTTCTGCCAGAGAGTACGGCCTGGCTCCAATGACTGTGGAATTCTGGGAATTGTAGTTTATTGTTGCCCAGAGTTCTCTGACAGAGAAGGCTAAATGTCTCACAAAACTACAGTTCCTGGAATTCAATAGCATTGATCCAGGGCAGTTAAAGCGGTCTCACACTGGATTATTTCTGTAGTGTGGATGTAGCCCTGATTGCACTCCCCAACTCCAAACCTGCAGAGAATCTGGGAACTGGCCAAAGTCTGGGGTTCCCCCACTTCCCTTGAGACTGATTTCATCCCAATTCAATTCTCCCCCACTTTGCCCAGCACAGATTGTTGCCTGGAGTCTCCCTCCGACCTTCCTGACTTCTTGGAAATGTGACCAGAAATGAAGAGAGCAATAGATGGGGAGCAAGAGGGTCAGGTGTGGGATCCTATAGGGAAGGGGACTTTGGAAAGAGCGTGGGGAAAGAGCAGGGTGAGCAGAGGTCCTCAGTGCAAAGGAGGCATATGTAGGAGAGGCACAGAAAATGGACGACAGGACCAAAGAGCTCAAAACACTCATCTCAATATAAATCCATGTTTCTTCGTCCTGCTCAAAACAGAAGATATTTTGAAATTCCTACTGGACAGAGGGCTGAAATGGATGACATGTCCAGAAAAAGGAGGATTCCTGGTCACCCCGCACTTCAGCCAAAAGGCTATCAGAGCGGCTTACAAATGGTTAATCAGACATTTCCCTGCCCTTGGGTTTACAATCTAAAAAGACAAGACACAAAAGGAGAAGGTAATGGTGGCTGAAGCTGTGCAATCTGCTGTTTATTTTATATCACACACACACACACACACTAATATGGAAACACATGACCTGGAATTCTGTTACTTATACACACCACTTAAGGCAGAAAGAAAGACTTAGAACTAACAATAAATTTGAATCAAATTTCAAACAACATCAACAACACTATAGTATTTCCTAAGCAGGGAGATGGGTGCAGTATGGAAAATGGAGACATTTGATTTTTTTTTAATCCAGTGTCTCTATTTCATATAATCTGTCTAATGTAACAAACATCTCCCAAAAGAAGATGTGGAATCATACTGTGAAACATCTAGAGGGGGGTAGACAACTGTTGAACTAACAAAGAAGATTCTTAGATCTTACATGCTGAATTCAATACCTCTCTGCCATCCCCTTGGTGGCTACAACCTTCCTTGCTAATTTAAATTAACTGTGGATTGTTAGCTACATGTCAATGTGATTAGCAGAACACACACCACGGTGAATGCAAAGGTTGCTTGACATGAAGTGCCCTTGACGCTTGCCTCCAGTCCTGGATATATAGGCATTCTACTAATGTATGATCTCAGGTTAAATTGCTTCTGTCCCACCCTGCATCCCATCCAAATCCTTCTCCACTGCTACCTCCAAAAGGTTTAAAGAGATTCACTAGTATATTTCATAATAAAATAGAATTTGGCTTTGGTAACCCTTGGCAAAGTTAGATGCAACACTATTGCTTATGGCAGAATCATTGGCCGCCTCTGAAAGCCATCACTTAACAGAGTACCCACTGCCATGCGCTGGTGATTCTGGTCCTTGCTGTGATTGACTTTTAAATGAGTAAAAAGTGACAGGAGCAAGGGAAAGAAAGGAGGAGGAGGAGCCTTCATTGAATATGATCTCTTCCTTTAGGTCAGGGGTAGGCAACCTGTCCCCTTTAAGGGCCGAGGGACTTCAGCTCCCAGAATCCCAGGAGCTATTGGCCAACATGGGACTATTGGCCAATATGGCTGAGGCTTCTGGGAGCTGAAGTCCCTCGGCCCTTAAAGGGGACAGGTTGCCTACCCCTGCTTTAGGTAGTAGTGTGGATAGATGCACAGAAAGAGGGAAGGTTCAGCGGTAACAATGGGGGGGGGAGTTTGCTTAGAGAGAGGGCCATACTGATGGTATCTCATCCGAAGGACTCTAAACTCGAGAGGTTGTCTGGCATTTAAAATAGACATTCTTGTCCAGTAACAGTTGAATGGAAAACAGTCTTCTGCCTACAGATTGTACTTCTGCATGTGGTCCTTTACAGAGCTTTGAAAAATGGAAGTTTTGGACTACAGTGTCCCCAATTCTCCACCATTGTTGAAGATGTGAGAATATAGAGTGATAAAGGGGCCTGGTATAGCTTGGAAGAAGCCAAACTTACTAACACTTTAGCTAGCTTGAGCTAAAACTCTGAAATGGAGTTTTGTCAGTGGCTACGAACTTAAAGTCTTATAACATTTTGCCTAAATACAGACATAAAGTTTGGAGAAATATGCCTGAGAACACAGAGTGTGACTCTAAGAACATTCAAAATGAATCTGTGGTTTTGATGCAGGAAGAAAGACCAACAGATGAGGCAGTGGTTAGGCTTAGAGAACAAAAGAATCAGACCAATGTATCTATTTTTATATTATTTTTGCAGAATGTGTACAAACAAGTGTCATAAGTGCCTTACTAAGAGGGCAATGTGAAATTTACTGTAAATTTTGGAAAACATGAATGTGGTGATCTCATAATGTCTTGGAAGCAAAGGGTAGACAATTGTTATGTACTTCCCCTTTCAGTTGCCCCTCTCCTGGCATAGACAGCTACTCTGTGAAGAGGGAATTATGCTCACTTAATAAAGCTAAATGATAAAGTAATAGAGACAAAGAGAAAAGCTGATTCTGAAGTGGAGGTTGTTTTGACTCTTGGTCACAATATTATCCTCAAGTTCAAACAAAAAGCCACCAAAGAGTGATACTTTTATTGGCCAACCAAAATGCACTTGTTGCAAGCTTTTGAAGTTCCACTGGCTTCTTCATCAGGTAAGGTGTTACAAACCAAACAAAATGAAAATTGGGAGATGTTAGTCAGATGCCTGCATTTTGATGTTTCTGTCCTTGGTTAAGATGGTAAGTGGAGGGTATCTTTTTCAGGCTGGCCCCTTCTCCTTCTGTCCTTGTGACTATTGGGAAATTTGCAAGACCAGGAAATTTAAAGTCCATTTGCATCTTCACAAGGATCCCTCTCTTGCGATCCAATATACCTCCATTCCTATGAGGTTACAGGCCTCTTTGTAGGCAGAGGACAAAGACTTTAAATTTCCTAGTCTTGCATTTTGGTTGGCCAATAAAGGTATCCTCAAGTTGTCATTGCTAGAGGAGGTTTCCTGGGTACCCTCTTTTAGTAGTATGGAATCTCATAGTGTACGGTATATAACAGAAAAATCTCAGAATATTTCTTTGCCTTCAAGAAAGTGGCCTACATGCATAGAAGTTGTTGAGGGGGAATTAATTGATGATTGCTTTCTTTACAGCAGTGAAGACTAATGGGACATATCATGTCAACATATCAGTTCTTATATTTATATAGTGAACACTCTTATATTTAATCAATTTACTCCTACTAATCGATAGTACTAAGAGAAAACAAGAATGCTAAAAATGCTGTGAAATTTTCTGTCAGAATACCATTGAATTGTAAACTCTGCTGCCCTGCCAGCTACTTCAATCTAATAAAGGAATTTATTGATGCCTCTGGGTCTATTATGTACTTGTTTTCCGGATGGGATATTTGGACTGGCTGACATTGCTGACTGTGACATAAGCTGCAAGGACAATGTTGATTGTTTTGACTGTATAATAATGATGAATGCTTTGCACCATACCCTTAAATAGCAAAGTTCACTGGTTGAATTTGCAATTGGTTAAAGGAGAAAGGTGCAGATCTGTGATTTAGAGCTGCCTGAACCTGCATGGAGTGCTGGATTCAGCAATGAGTTCAAATCTGGCATTGGCTAAGTTAATCATATCAAAATTTAACCCACCTCCAAAGTTTTTTTGCAGCTTAAGTTCCTTGGAGAAAGGGCAGGATTCCAATCTTTGACAAATTCATTAATCTCAAACAAATTAATCATTCAATTTGCATGCATGTCTGTCCTGAGAGCTACAAAACTCTGATGGTTTTTAAAGTAACTTTTGTCAACTGTGAAGAGGTAAGATGGGTCTACACTAGGGATGAGACCTAACATTCACTTTCCTGGCTAGGGCTGATGAGAGTTACAGTCTGATAACATTTGGAGGGTCACATGTTCCCCATCACTGGCTTGCACAAAATTAAACTTCCAACCTGTGCAGAGTCAGAATGGTGCTACTGTAGAGGCAAAATGCAGGCTTTGCTCCCCTACTAGGAATTCTGATCTTCATCATGAATTTTTCCTTCAGTTTCCAAATTTCCAGCATTGCAGAGGGTGAGACACTGAACATTGTTCACACCTAGAACAATTTTATTTGCTGTGTTTACATTCCTTTGATAACTTTGTCTTCCTCCCTTTCTTTGAATGCTTAAACTCTATTTCTATGTTCAACAGAAATTTTTAATATACTGAAGTACTAGAAATTTGAGGACTGAAGGAATGTTTTTTTCAGGTAGCAGAATTGCTATTGGGAGGAAATGCCCTGATATTGCCTCCACCTGTAGCTACAAGTTCATTGCAGACCAAGAGAAAGAAGAGCATTTTTTCACATATCAGCCCAAATGCAAAATCTCATGCCATTCCAGGCCTGGAACAGCCCAATAAATGGTCCAATCTCAATTGGTTTTTTGTGGGGTTTTGGGGCTAGAAGAATGTATTCCTGACGTTCCACCTGCATCTGTGGCTGCCATCTTCAGAGAATGATGGCATGGAGGTGTGTGGGATATATATACTGTGTGACCCTTGGTTGAGAGAATTAGCATGTAAATCTGCGTATTGTTCTGTTGAGGCAAGGCCTCAGGGTGGGAAGATATACAAAGAGGATTAGTGTCTATTTAATCTCAATTGCTAGTTCCAAACTGTTGGACAATTTAAGTTTCCTAAGGCTTCAGCCTTTGGTAAGGAAACTGAAATATTTAAATATAAAAATACCAAAGCCAAGCCTGTTAGAGTCTGGCTTTAAACTAGCAGAGTAGCAGAAATGTGCCTTTGTCTAACTACACTTCCCTAAGAACTGAGACTGACTCCAAAAAACAACAGACATGTAGACTGTAGTTTAAAACAATGGCTTTAATCTATATTTACATAAAAGGCTATATCCTAATCTAACTAGAAAATAGTTCAGGTAAAGAGAAATATTTATCTCACCATCTTTCCAAGCAAAGTTGAGAGAGCAGGAATATGAAACAGCTCAGTTGAAAATCTTTAGAGATGTTCTGTTATCCCAAAGAGGGTGTGACCTAAGTCACACAGTTAGTGTGAATGCAAGAGAGGGATGAGTTTGCAAGCAGGAAATACCTAAATATCTAAGGAGGGGGAAAGAGAATGCAAAACTCTTCCAACACAAAGAGAGTAGACCCATTGACTTAACAGGATGTAGTAATGGGATATTTATATTACCATTCAGCTGTTGATTCAATGGAACTGTCCTAGCTGGGACTAGCAAATGGACATAGGCCAATATGATCCCACAGAAGCTTTTTCCTTCCTTATCTTCGTATCTGCTGAAGAATACTCAAGAGAATCTCCAGATTCTCCTATGTAATTATGTAGCAAGTGCAGTGTCGTGTCATTGATGTTACTGTTCTTGAGTGTTGTGTTATTGTTGTTACAATTTTGGTTCATTTTCAGAAATATTTGAACAAGGGTGGAGAAAATATAGACAGTGCGCTACATATGGCCTCAAAGCTTTTTTAGAAAAAAAGTAAGACCTCGAAATAACAAGTGCATAAAACATCTCAACAAGTGAAACCTTGTTAAAATGATCTTTCAAATAAAGTTTTATTATTATTCACCTATAGATTTGTCTGGAACTTGAATAAGTAACCATTTACAAATAGGGAATGTTTTTACATATAAGTTCTTGGCACACAAGAAAAATAAAGTGACTGTCACACATAGGTGGCAGTGTCACAAATTGATAAGGAAAATATTTTTAAAAGTACAGGTGCTTGTCACAATTTGGTGGCAGTGGTGGGATAACAAAAACCCATGAGGCTGATACATTAGGAAAATAGTTGGGTGAGTGGGACTCATCTTTACAACATCCATGTGCAAGTTATGTGCAAAACTAGTCTTGAACATGAATAGTTTTCAAAAATTCCATTGTCATAAAAAACCTTCACCCATCCAGAAGAAAAATGTTAAAATTATTCATTACCTCCTTCAAGAGAATTTTAGCAAAGATTTACATCCCTAGTAAAGACCTTTCTGAGTCTAGGGGGCTAAGGTAGATTCTAGTGAAAGGTAGATTCTTCTGTGATTTTGGCCATTGTCAGAAACTCTTTCCCCAGACAAATTCACTTAGCTGTGGCATTATCATTATTATTTTTAAGATGCCAAGCAAAATCTGTGCCCCTTTCTTCTACTTTCAATGGAATTCAAGCTTTGTTCAAAAACTGCAGCAAGCATCTTTTCCTGTGTTTACTGTTCCACTGTTTGCTGTGTTGATTTCCACTACTTCAGTTTAAATGTTCTATTTAAAAGCAGTGTTTTAAGTCTGCTGTAAGCTGCCTTTAAAGTAAAATGGTGGGATATAAATAATTTTACAGTGCAAATCTATGTATGTCCATTCAGAGGTGAGCTCTACTGAATTTAATGGGACTTACTGCAAAGTAGTACTGTAAATATTACTGTTCAAATAAATAAATGAATGAACTGTCAACATGGATATATGTTTCAGACAACTGGCTTTCCTGCTGCTGTTCTCACCTAGTAAGTTGTCAGCAATAGTTACTCATTGTAAGACTTCCTTTATTCTTCTCATTTGTTCCTTCCCAAAATGACAGGGCTTCAGGTGAATTGCCTCCAGTAATGGCTGATGGCTTCCATGTCAGTGGGGATGGTGAAGGGGCCAAATGTATGTTGGCTATAGCGTCCAGAAGCTTAGATTCTTTGAAGTTCACGGTAAAACCCATGGTAGATTCATTGTCTCATTGACAAAGAAACTACAAGCCACCAAGAGTTGCACCATAATAATAGCATGGGGAATGCGGTCCACAGGCCTTTTCTTCCTTACTCATGCCTTAACCTAAAATTTTAAGCTCAACGCTTGCTATATTATGCCCACTGGGACTATTTCTTGTGCTTTAGTATGTTACTATAAGCAAATCTGAACAGTATGGTAATGGTTCCCAATTATAATCACATTAAGGATCACAGAGCAAGTTCCTAGAAGACTTCAGACACATGTAATCCTTGAGCTATGAAAGATTATTTTAGGTAATCTACAGTGTCAGCACAGCATAGAAAATAGGAGCTAACCCCTGTACTGAAAGAAACCATTGAAGGCTATCTCTTTATTTTACAGAAAGATGTTCATCTCTTTTTCTGCATGGCAAAATTTCTACTTTGAAAATTGAAGGGCAAGCAAAGAAGGACAACACAGCTTGGGCAATCCTGCTGCAGATGACCCTGAAACGCTCCCACAAGCTACATCACAATTACCAGAGTGTCTATTAGTGGAGTCAGCCTCCTAGCCAGATGCTCCGGCTGCTGCTAGAGTGTGGCCCTGCCTTTGGGCCTGGAAGTGCCAATCAAAACTTATACTATGACCTTGTAATGGCTCTTTCCTTGGAGGCAGTAAGAAGCTAGAACAATCTGCTCCGGGCAAAAATGGGAACTGCTTGCCTTTATTCACTTTATCCCTTCAAATATCGCATGCTATGAGATTCACGTATGCTAGCAAGCACCATGAAGCAAACACAGGATTGTTATGCTGTTTTTCCCTCTTTTAACAGAAGACAATTGTTTCAAAAGCAGGAAGATGGGCACAAACTAGCATTTGTTTCAAGACAGCTGATTTTACCTGTACACTGGAGCTTTCTTTTGTACATAACCCCAAAATGAAAAATTAGAGTTAGATAACTACATGTCATTTCGTAGACATTCATCAGTGTATTGTAGATGTAATAATGCATTGAGTCAGGCAGTAAAACATTGCAACCTAGAAACTAGAATATTTTCTTTGCCCCGAATCTGAACTGCATGCCTGTTTCACTAGGTTTAATTAGGAGATACCAGAGAGATCTTTGCCAATGTTAGAAGTAAGCACTGCTCTCTTAACCTATTTATTAAACATGCCAATCGGTTTAGAAAATCATAAAGGGAAAATTTTCAAGCGTATTCTCCTATATGCAGTAACAGCTGCAAGAATGTTAACGCTAAGAAATGGAACCATCAACAAATCCCAGATATAGATGAGTGGATCTTAAAACTAATGGAAATGGCACAGATGGACAAATTAACAATGTACCTGAGTAATAGGACACTACAAACTTATGAAAATGAATGGGGAAAAATAGCTAATCTGTGGGAAACAAACAAGTAACAACAAAAGTAATGCCTAAGTAAAATAAAGAATGGTTGTCCAAATATGTACATAAAGAAAACATAACAAGGATAATATGTATAGGATTAGATAGCAGATGTTAATATGACTATTGGATTGCATGGTTATGGTTGAACTTTGTTATTGTTGTTATTTCCCCCCCCCCCAAAAAAGATAAATAAATAAAAAAGAAGTAAGCACTGCTCTCTTTAAGACAGCCCTCTCATGAACTCTCACTTAGGAATAAGTACCTCAGTTAGAATTACTTCCTAGGCGGATTTACTCTAAACGAGTAAGTTGCCCTGATCTAGGAAGTCTTGATTCTGTGTATCCCTCAGTTAAATCCATAACATATTCCATGACTAAGAAACAGCGAGAAATGTCCTAGTGGCATTGAGCATCACAATTAAAGAAAATGCATTTTCTTATTAGCCATATGTGTGTATGTGGGATATTAATTGGTGCCACACTGAGGGACAAGGGATAATGATGATATTTTGCATGCTCTATACATGGTAAACCAGTGCAGAAATAGATGTCACTTTGCTTACCACATTTTCAATTATATCCCTGTATTTACTGGTTCCTTGAAATCTACAATAATTCTGGAAGGCATCTATATCAGGATATTATTGCACAAAGCTTCCCTCCCGATGCTGTTGTGGCTTTTTAAACATCCAAAACAGCAATTATTCCTATCACATTACCATGCAGTTGTGATCTGACAACAGGTTGCCCATGAATCTTATCGAACTACCGTTCCCTTTACTCATTAGCTACCCAAGCTTAATCCTTTGGCAGTGGAGTGTGTGCAGTGAAAGCTCTTTAAATCCTGTTTTTACCATTCCATATGAAATGGTTACCTCATCAGCATTAAAAAGTCTTGTTTTCAGTGGGACTGGTGTGTGTGTGTGTGTGTGTCCATGCGGTGAAAGCCCTTTAAATCCCCTTTCTTCTGCCCAAGACAGATTGCCTCTTTAGTAGGCAAAAGAAAGAAGTCTTATGTTCATTAGGAATGGGAAGGGGTGGGGTAAAACCTGTTTCTTATCTCTGAATTACACTGGAATGACCTATGGTACATACTTCAATAATTGGCTAACTGCTGGATTAAGAGTGATTCATGAGATTTTTCCTCTTCATTAAAAGCAGCTGCAGAAGCACAGATTGACGACAGGATACCTACTGTCTGACCACAGTGTAGTGTAATAAAATCTATGGATTACATTGTCAATCCTGCTTCTATCCCACTACTGAAGAACCATGCGATAATCTCCTTAGTCTCTTGTATCTTTGAGACTAACTGAAAGAATGACGTTGGCAGCATGATCTTTTGTAGACTTAAGTCTACTTTCTCCAAATGTTTCTTAATAAGTATACTTGTCTATGAAAACTCATGCTGCCAACTTCTTTCTTTCAGTTAGTCTCAAAGGTGTTACAATATCTGTTTGCATACTAATTTTACAGACTAACACAGCTATATCTTTGAATATTAGTCTCATATACAATCTTAATTGTTATACAAATTACTGTAATAAATGAAACACAGAGGGGGCATGGGATATGTATCAAGAAGCATCAGCCTGCTTAGCCAGCACACAGCAAAGTGATTATTGCCTATTGTCATGGTGAAAATAGTCCATGATTCCATCACAAAAGTTTTGTTCATCATGTACAATTTTCAAGGGTAGTCAGGCACCATTTTAAAGATTTGCTCTAAACAATTAATTTGCTCTGAACTATGAAGAGATCTATTGAATATACAAAATGCTGGTTCACGATGGATTATGCAGCAGACTCCCAACTCTGAAGTAGTTGTTCTACCATAGCAGCTGTTTCATCAAGAAACAAACTATTCACTTCTTGCAATTCTGATTTATCTCCGTTGGTTATGATCTTAACAATAGGCAATAAGACAGGTGCCGCAGACTTCCTAAGTGGAATTTTTAATTTCACTTTAATTTAATATTACTGGATTGGAGTCCATCATACTTGTACTTAGAGCAGACCCACTGATATCAATGAGTTTGATTATACATGACTAAGTATAGTTAATACTGGATTCAATTCATTTACATCCAAGGAGCAGGAGAGGTGCTTGTGGAATGTTCTGCCTCAAGCTCCAAATTATCCTGGCTTGCTTCTGGGTCTTATGTACCATGATTTGATGGGGCAGGGGGCAGGAAAAGAATTTATAGTAGTTCCTTGACTCCAGGACCCACCATGGATACCAAAATCCATAGATGATCAAGTCCCATTATATGCAATGGTGCAGTAAAATGTTATTCCTTATATAAAATGGCAAAATCAAGGTTTGCTTTTGGAATTTTAAAAATATATTTTCAAGCTGTGGATGGTTGAATCCATGGATACAGAATCCATGGATATGGAAGGCCAACTGTACTATACTCCCTAGAGCATCACAATGCATCAGATCAGGGGAAAACTCCATCCAGACCAGTCTCTCATAACTACCATGTTTCTCATTTACACACTAATTTCATTACTGCAAGTCTTATATTTGAGAAATTCAACTCAGTGCAAATATTGCAATGGCTGTCCTCCAGAACCAATTTCCCAATAAATTATTCTTATTGTCATCATTGCCAAGGAATTGCTGACAGCGTGAAAAGTAGATTATATCAGCCTACCTTTCTGTAGACTTTTAGGAGAATTTATTTGTAACAGAGAGCTTAATAGCAATAGCAAGTAAATTCCTATACCCCTTATCAGTGAACTAGCATTCCCTAAGCCCATAACGACAAATCTATGGCATGAGTGCCACAAGTGGCATGTGATGCCATTTCACCCAGCATGGCAGGGAGGAGGAGGAAAAGGCATGTATGTGCCCCTTACTTTTCCTCCCAGATATTTCCCAGCCTTCAGCTGTCTCTCAGAGACAGATGGGAGCCAGGAAAAAGGTGTGTGGGGGGAGGTAGAGCATCTGGCGCATGCCTGTTGCCCCTCCTCCCGGACCTTTCCCAGCCCCCAACTGCCTCCAGAGAGACAGCTGGAGACTGGGAAAGCTTGGGGAAGAAGCAATGAGCACATGCCTATTCTTCGTCCTCCCCAGGGACCTTCTGCCTCCAGAGGGACAGCTGGGGGCTGGGAAAACTTGGGGGGAGGAGGAACAGGTGCATGCCTATTCCTCCTCCTCTCCAGGGATCTTTCTTGGCTTCCAGCTGTCTCAGAGACAGCAGGAGGCTGGGGAGAAGGTTGGGGAAGAAGTCCTACCCTTGAAGTCTTACTCCCAGAGGGCAGAAGTCCTGCCCCAGTACTGATGCTACCTGGTGCTGGAAATTTTTTTACTTTGGGTATGCAGCCCCAAAAAGGTTTGTCATCACTGCCCTAGGAAGTTTACAACGTGTAAGCCAATCGCCCCTAACAAGCTGGGTACTCATGTTACTGACTTACGAAAGAATGGAAGGCTGAGCCCTCCTCTAGGACAGAACTTACAATGTTGTGGCTGCAGTACCAGCATTTAACCACTGTGCCACCAGGGCTTCTTGATCCATTGATCCATTATTATACTATTTTCTGCACATGTAGTGGCTGCCCTGATGAGTTCTGACTACATCTTCATATTAGACTGAAACAACAAGGACATTCATGTATATTTGTGTATTCAGTAACATCGTCTGAGTCATTAACACAGTCTTATATTCCAGGATGATTTTCAAAATTCTTGTTAATGGCTGTGGTCTAGTCCCATTCAGTAGCAATGTCTATTGACAAGCCTACATTTTCAGTGACCAAAGTACTCTCGCTCTACTTCTAAGTGACGGGAGGGTGGGGGTCCTCTGTCTTATTCTGAGGTGGTCCTCAGATCAAAATAGAAGACAGAGAGTGCTCCAGTGATACTGCCCACCTAATTTCTTGCTCTGAGGGGTTATCCAAGTAAGAAATCAGGTAGGCAACTGCTGTATGTATGGAAGAAAAATGTCACATATTTTGTTCATGTATGCGAGAACAGAATTTCATTTTCCCCTCCCTTGTATATTCTATAGATGCATGGAATAGAGTGACAAACAGTTACTGGGCAGCAGCAGTGGTGGTGGGAGACACTGATGTAAGATTTCACAGAGAGAACAGCAGTGACATCATAGCTAACACATCTTAGCACTGCGTCAAGGGAGCCAAAGGTGAATTTCCTTGCAAGACCCCCTCACCAAAAAAACCCTGTGATGACACAGCCCAAACAAAGCAAAAAGATGAACTAGTGCAAACAGAGAGACAGAAAACATCAACAGTGGAAAATCTCAACAGAAAGTTGATCAAGGGCATAGAGGAACTCAAAAAACAATGTAAAGATTGTCTGAAGCAGCACTACACATATTATAGAAACATGGGATGTGAGAAGCATGAGCCAGGGAAGCTAGACATAGTAAAAAAAGGAAATGTAATACATAAACATAGCAATACTAGGAGTGAACAAGCTAATAGATAGGAGCGGGTCACTTTGAATCAGATAACTACAAAGTGTTCTATTCAAGAAGTCGTACTTTGGCCACATCATGTGAAGGCATGACTTGTTAGAAAAGACAATAATGCTAGGAAACATAGAAAGTAGCAGAAAGAGAGGAAGACTGCATACCAAGTGGATGGACTCAATCAAAGAGGTCACAGGTCTGAATCTACAAGACCTAAGCAGAACATTTGAGGACAGGGGATAGTGGAGATGTCTCATCCACAGAGTCACCAAGAGTCGATGTGAGCTCGAAGGCAGTTAACAACAGCAGGTTCTATGGAGCTCCATCTCCTTCCATTTTGTAACCTTTGTGGGAAAAAAAACATTTCTTTTCCACAAGAAACAGAAAAGGGTTTTGTGTGTGTGCAGAATATGCTGTTTTCTGTGCACAAACATTATTAACACAAATGTTTCCCTCTACCTCATCTAGTGAGAAAACTTGTAATGCTGTTATCTTAAGTAATCCATAATGTGACTATCTTTCATTTCACTGGAAGAGGCAGTTCTGTGAACATATCTGCGTTACTAAAATAGTTTGGACTGGAGCTAGAAACTTTAAGAAAAGCCATCAGAAATGAAATATCTATAAACAAATATTGCTTACATCAGCTTTTGCTGATAGGAAAAAAGAAAAGAATGTTTTGTATTTGTAACAGCCTGAAACAGATGATTTTTTTTAAAAAAGGTGCAAAATTATTTCTTTTTCAATTTTCCTGAAAGAGTTCCAATTTGTTATCTGTAATCCTTACTATGTCATAGAAGACCAAAACTGGAGGGAAACAAACACATACAAAAACACACAAGGAATACAAAAGAGAGCAGTGAACGGAAATAGCACACAACAGAATCACAAAGAGCATCACCTTCAGTGTTCTTTCCTATAGTTCAGAGTAGGCATTAAAGACCTCTTCAGATGTTCTAACACTGAATGTTTCTGAGGGTTTCTAAAATGAAAAATCTGGAAAAAAATGTCTGTGTATGTGTGTGAGGACATGATGATATAGTGACATTAATTTTATTAATGAAGTTGCAGGTAATACGATTAAGGAATGCAACAACTTCCTCGTGTCCCCATCTCATTCTCAGCAGACCAGTAAAAATGGGGAGGATGTTCACAGATGGGACTGAGATCCAACAGACATTCATGCTGACAGGAGGGTCACTGGTTATGTCAACCCATGTTGCTGCAAATTATGAATAATAAATATCATAATCATAATCCCTTTCAGGTGGGTTTACAAATCAGAAGGGGAGGGGGAAGCATTTCTTAGTACAACCAGCACAAGTAAATCAAGAAACATGCTGGGGCAAGCATGACTTGTCATCCATTTCCAGTTTTTCTAAGGACACATTTTTCCTCAGATATGACATAACTGAAATGAAACAGAAGCCTCAGAGATACAATAATAACCACTGCATCCCATGGTAGCATTTTGCCATAACCACCTCTTAGGACCTTATCACACGCTGGCCACGAAGCGAAAAGAAACCAAAATAAGAATAAATTCAGTTCTATACCGAAATGAACTGAAATGCTTCACAATACGTATTGTGTGATCATATGTATTTCGCCTGCGCGGCCATTGCGCAATAATTCCGAAAGCTCGCTTGTACTTCCCCTATAAACCGAATGTCAAAAGATCTCAATTCGTTACGGATTAGCTCTGGGTTCTGTCGAGTTTCGCTGCAACGTCGTGTGGAAACACGGGGAACTAATACGGATTAGCTCTGGGTTCTGTCGAGTTTCGCTGCAACGTCGTGTGGAAACACGGGGAACTAATACGGATTAGCTCCGGGTTTTGTTGAGTTTTGGTGCAACGTTGTGTGGAAACACGGGGAACTAATACGGATTAGCTATGGATACCCTTTGGATTAGGTCTGCTTTAGACCCCGTGTGATAAGGTCCTAAAGGATAGAATTGCACTCTAAGCTTTATTAGATAAGCACAGGTCTTTGTGTTTCATTCTCCATTCTCCAGAGAATTTGAGAATGGGCTCTGTTTTCATTTTAAGACACTCTGATATCTTAATATATATTGTACAGTTTTGTCACACAAAACAGAAATTGCGCAGAGTGTTTAAACTGCCTAGATATAATGGAATTGTGTATTCTCCTGCAAAAACAATTACCCATCCCTAACTGAAGAAATGTTTAAAAACATTTCTGCTAAGAGATATATATTTCTTATATTAAAATAATTCTAGTGCTCCAAGCTTGCATTTGTTTCATCCATTTCCTTGCCTGGTTTAAGGGCAGGCAATTCCCATCAGAAGACACACTGAATGTAATTCATCAAGAATTTGCTGACAGGAGGTTCTCAAACTGGCAGCAGAAATTTCACATGCTCAGGCAACAGTCATATCTCTGCAGCAGCAGCAATATGGCACATGTTGCCTCTCCACATAATGGGTTAGATCCAGATTTTGCCACAGTTAGAGTATAGCTGTAAGATTACGTCATGATTAAGTCAAATTCTGTTGATTTAATTGTGTCTTCTCTAAATATGGCTACGTTCTGGGCAAGTTTGTTAATTTAACACCCATACTTTGTGTTAGCCATTTCCTGTACTTTCTTGTTCAAAGTTATCATCCTCTGATAAAAAGTTTCACTATGTATGTGTGTGGGGAGGGAAGTTTTTGTTTTCACACTCTAAAACAGGCGTTCTCAACTTTTCACCCTGGAGAAATCTGTGAAATAATATTCAGCTTTCATGGAATATTTTTTCATAAAAAATATTGTATCTACAACTCATAGAAAATGGGGTTTTCCCATTTACAACCTCTTTCAGATCCTCTAGTTACCTCTTATAGAACCATAGCGTTCCAGAGAACTCAGGTTGAGAAATTCTGCTCCAAAGATTATATCTTTATGGCATATGAAATGTAGTGAGCAAAACTTAAAATAGGTAAGCATACAGGTTGGTAGTTTTCACTACCTCAACAATGTACTTGCTCATTTGAGCAAAGGACTCAGATGTATGTATGCTGCACTTTCTTAACCTATAGTGCACAGATGACATTCAGTTATGTTGCTAGCAGAACTGTTCTGTGGGAAACAATCACTTATTTACTGAATTAGATATCTCAAGAAAACCAGGGCTTATCAAAAGAAACTGTGTGTGGAGAACAATGTCCTAGAAGTAAAGCTATTAATCATTTGTGTCTATAGTGGGAGGAGAGGGAGCCAAAGATGTCCACTTGGTCTACCCCCAAAATGGAAGTGAACAGAGGGCTTCTTCCAGATTGATTTTTTTTTCAGTTTTGGGGAAAACCCAGATTTTTCTGCTAAAATATTGTAGGGGCATGACTTGTTTTTGAAGAAAATCAATCCCCCTTGAGTTACATACAATCCCAAGAGGCACAAGGGCCTTGTTTGAGAAACATCTGTTGGAAAATTTATCTCAGCAAAGGGAAAGGAAAAGAGAGGGGAGAGCAGAATATTGTCCTTCCCAGCAGACTTCAGCAAAAGTAAACTGCTGCAGCCTATTCTAGCTTATTTGTTTATCTAATTAATGACTTTTGCCATCTTGACCACATTCAAATGCTGCTTGGCCTAATGTGTCCTGGGTTTCATCTGTGAAATGTTAGAGGCTATGATAGAGGTTTGGTTTTTTTGTTCTGATTGTTTTTTAAATACTATAATTAATATTATTGATTTTCTTTTTCATTACTAATATAAGAGTTTGGGAGTCTCAATGCATTGCCCTTATTACACCACATTTACTGGAAAATAATTTTCAAACAAATATTATATCCTTCTTTGGTATAATTTAATTTAATAAAATTTAATAAAAGAAGAAAATGTGATTCGGTGTTAAAGTGAATATACCCTCCACTCTCCTGTACATTGTGGGGATATAGATTTTAGAGGATGGCTAAAATGATAATAACCAAAATCCATTTCCTTCCAAGCATTTCCATTGAAAGGAAAAATCCATTCCATTTGAAAGCAAACCTGGGAAAATAGGGAATTATCAACATCTTGATACAGAAAAATATAATTTTAATATTTGTCACAACACAATAAACTCTTGTTATAAGGCCTTGTGATAATGTTTTATTGTTAATTATATCCTTGTTACATATTCCTGACTGCTGACACAAGTAATTCACAGAGAGAGAATGTTTTCCATTTAATAGGTTACACTCTTTATCTTTGAGTATTATCAGCCCTGTTAAATTAATTTTAATATACAAGCATATAAAGGTGCTGGTTTCTTCTGGCATGGGAAGAAAAAAAGTGGCACAAGGAGTTTCATTTTCTTTGATCTTATATCTTTCACAATATTAAGAGACACAGCTGAATAGTTACTCAGCAGCTTTGTGGCTTTGAGAAATGATTTAGGGATCTATCAGAAATATTTAAATGCAATTGTTATTAATAAATCTGAACAAGCTGGTGTCCTTTGCTTTTGTCACCGAGCAAAATGAGGTTGAATTTTGTGCTTCACAAATTTTAGGCTGTGTCATTATTAAGAAAATATGACAAGGGAGCTGTAGAACATGAATATTTAGCTTGATTTATTCTTTGCCAATATAAACTGATAAATAGCATGCACTTATTTTAACAGGTATTTGAAGCCCAGGAGAGCAACACTATTGAGAAGAACACATAAAAGGCTTAGTAGTTCCCAGATATCTCCCCTTCAAGACAGAGACTGGAGCTCTAGTATTGCCACAGACATGGATTAATATCTGACTACTTTCCATTCTTGTTACAGCCATTATCATGAAAACAGACTGATGATGAACTATATTCTGATTTGCTATAATTTCTGTTTTGTAACAGGGAATGCACGACTCAAGGTGGGAAATGTTAAAAGTTTAAACTCTGAAATTGTTCTGTCTCAGGGAAACAAAGGGAGAGAACAAAAGGTGAAACAAGAGATCATGCAATGTTTCTCAGGCAACTAAAATAAATAAATAAATAAAAATATTATGCCTACCTTCCAAACAAAATATAACAGGAAGTGAACATGGAGTGCTACGGAAACATCATTATACCAGAGATCTGCCCCCGCATCAGTACCTGGATTAAGAATGCTCTTGATCTTATGGTCAAAGAACTCATAGTTTTCAGCAAATGGAATGCAAGTGCTAAATTCCATAGGGTTAGAGAAAAAAACTATACATGGAAGCAATAGTTGTTTAATACATGTTTGCAAAAGAGTGTACATTTGAGTTCACACCCATCTAGTTATTTTTGCTATAGCACATATAGATCTTGCAAAAATTAAAAAAAAAACACACAAACAAACCACAGTTCAGTTTCACTTTTCGTTCCTGGTAGTTCTTGTCATGACCCAAGCATTTCCCTACATACGCCAAATGATGGTATGGATACAAGACATCCCTTACCATGAATGTAAGATTGTGAGGGTTTCCACTTATCCCCACCTCTGCCATCAATGTGGAGACTTCCTGCTGTCCCACTGCCACCTGTAGCAAAACTGTGGAGATATCCTAGATGACCTTGTGGTTCCTGTGCAAGACTTTATTCATCTCATATCCCCACTGGATACCACCATCTTTGATTAACTGCTCCCACCACTTAAGCTTTCAAATATGTCTTATATAGCATTCCTTGCAGCAAAAATGTATAATACAGAAATGATTAATAAGGAGAAACAGAACATAATATCACAGATTACTTATTTACCGTAATACATCAGAATCACATCTCTCACACACTCATCTCCTTGCTAACTCTGACCTGACCCTGACTTTAATTTCTATCTCTGACTTTAACACTCTTAACAACTCAAAACCCTAAGCTTCAGAAGTTGTTCAGAGGAGGTTCGCCTTTGTTTTTCCTCTGAGGCTGAGAGAGCATGACTTTCCTAAGATCACCCAGTGAGTTTCCATGGCTGAGCAGAGATTTGAACCTGGTTTCCCAGTGTCCTAGTCCAACACTCAAACCACTACACCACACTATCTCTGTACACCTAAATATATTTTCCTTTGATATATCTAATAACTGCAACAATGTCTTCTACACAAGTCCAGAACATCACAAAGACTTCTTCTGTATCCAGGAAAAAAACCTACTGGATAAAATCCATTATATGTATTCCTAGAGCTACATGAAAGATATATAGAATAAACTGCAACATTCTCATTTTCCCTTTCTTTTTTTGCATTGCCCTTTTGTTTTCTTTCTGATCAAGTCATTGCTGTTTTGGGATTTGAATCAGAGTATAAGGGCAAGAGGCAGGAAAAGCTTACATGTTCCTACTTGTTTCCAGCAGTGCTTTCCAACACTTGAAATAATACCAAGGCACTTACACAGAGAGGCATGCCAAACAATATAACTGTGTTTATGATTTGATATTCAGTACAATGACAAATATCTGGATAATACTCTGGCACACCAAACTATATCCTTGTATAAATGTTTAGCCATACAAGTTCTTCCCTAGTAAGTATTTCACTGCATTATATTGCATCAGTTGCAACTCCTTGCTGGCCTTGTCATATGGACAATTTGTTCCATCTGACCAAATAACTCTTAATATATCCTATGGACAATTCTGCCCCTGTTTGGGCAGTTGTCAACCATGACTTTGATAACAGTAACAAACTATGATGGATTCTCTCATAGAGACTTCAGCTTGCAATAACTAAAATGGAATTCCTGAACCTGGGGGTGAGGGAGGATGCTTCTGCTCTATACTCCAAAGCAGTTCTGTTTATATCAACATATCTTACCTATTTTTCATAGGAAATGAATCCTGTACAACTGAGAGTGGTAATGACATGCTTCTGTATGAGACAGACAGATGTTCACATAAAATGAGTAAGAATTTTGTTTCATTCTCTCTGTGATAGGAATTTGCAAATTTCTTCAAATTTGGGATGTTTAAAAAAAACTCAGTCAGATTCAAATGACTTAAATATGGAAGAAACCCAAATAGTTGCCTGTCTAAATAAGGAACAACAATTGTGTGGCCCTCCAGATGAGGAGAAATTATAGTTCTCTGCACGCATATAACAAGGTTTTTCAACCCCTACAATGAATTCTAAAATAAAGGATTCAGCTCTGAACAGCATAATTCAATTCTAGTGGCTAGATAAACATGCTGAGACCCAGGAGATATTTTTTGTTGTTCTAATCTCAGCTATATCACTGCTTCAGTCTGCTTTTTACATTTACTACTGGTTTGAAGTGACCCAGATTGAAAATTTAGATATAGCAATAAAGCTCAGAAGAAATGGAAGGTTACAAGTGTGAACCCCTTTTAGATAAACAGCTACAAAAAAGAAAGAGTGTGTTTGTTAGAAAACATCACCAGAAGCTTACAATGGACTGGGGGAGAAGAATATTTGTTTGTATAATGTAGTGCTTTTTTATAATTGCATTTGTAATAAATCTGATGTCATAGCACTTAAATGTAATTTTTTAAAAGAACTCAATCTGTTCTTAACTTTTTGTTAAAAATCTTTGCTGTGTGATCTATTATTATAAACTGGACATTTCAATCTATCACAGAACTCAGTAAACAGGTGGGGGGAAGCCTCATATAATCTAATGGTACTTGTCACTGCTGCAAGGCTGAAACAAATCTCCTCCATCTTTCTTTTTGATTAAATTTGCAAACTAACAGAATTCAGCACATGTGTGAAAATTAATCCAATACCTCTCACCTTTGTTTCTCCAGCCAAGCAACAGAAATTTCCGAATAATCAAATGAAACAACCTGCAATGTAACTTTTTATTCTCATCAATCTTTTTTTTTTAAAAAAAAAATAGCAGTTTCACAGGTGCTTTCAAGTGAAATGTTACACAAAGATTGGGAAAGTTACTTTTTCAGATGACAACTCTCAGAATCTCCTAGAAAGTGCAGGCATAGGGCCACCAAAAAGGTAATTTTCCGAAACTATGATATATGGTCATTCATAATCCAGTGCAATGATGAGTTGATGAACTGGAACCAACAAAAAACAGATGGTGGTTTATGAGTCCACACAGGGTACACTAGAACCCTCACCTAATATTTCCTTGTTGATACTTGTTTCCATACTACTCCTTTATAAATTAAGCCTTCAAGGGCAAAATAGTCATTTGCGTATGTAATTGATTGCTCTTTCTGTTAACAGGGAAAAGAATAAAGGTATTGCTCCATATGGTGTGCATATAACTGACAATATCTTAACTTTAATTCTCTTAATGCATACATGATGCTTTAGTTTATCAAAATGCTAGTGAATCAAGAATTTGATCACTCCAAATATTAGCTCTCAGTTTCACATTTGACAATAGTATGTCTAGCTTACCTTAAGTCAGTGATTTTAATTGCTTTATTAATTGCAAATATAGAAGAAATAAAACATCTTTGAGACAAACATCTGACTGTTTTTCAGTAATACCTGTCATATTAATGTTTAATATTGTTACTTGAAATTGGAGGACCAAATTCAGAGTGAGAAAACACAACACCCTGTTTTTTCATTACCCGTAAAATGACCCTGAAATTGACAGAGATATTTATACTTTATGGGTCAGATCATATGTAATATTAAGTAAGTACTTCCTTCTCACTGCAATAATTTGCTGTGAAAGGGATGGAGCCATAGCATGAGAAAGGTTGAAAGTACAACACTGAGACTTGCTCATGTCTTACATGTAAACTGAACCAACATGACTTTTCTCACAATATAACCATCTGCCTACCATTGTGGTCCAGGTTCTCCTCCCTACAGCAAGCCATTCGTGTGTACAAGCTTACTACATGAGCTGATCTCATTGAAGTCTCTGGCAAGCCACTTTCAAAAAGATTTGATGGGATGAAAACAAATTAAGTGTATGGCTGAGCTGTATATCAAGCTATATATACTTGGACCATAATGGTTTGGCATCATGGTTTGATTGTTGGACTACGACTCTGGAGATCAGGGTTCAATTCAACTATGAATACCACTGGGTAATCTTGGGCAAGTTTCACTCCCTCAACCTAAGAAGATGGTAATGGCAAATTTTTGAACACATTTCACCAAAGAAAACCCCATGTTAGGTTTGCCTTGGGGTGGCCATAAGTCAGAAATAACAAGGGCACACAATAATAAATAACAAAATGGAAGAGTTCCTCCACAGAGTAGGGATAGAGATATTTGGTTATTTCATTTATGCATGTGAGAATGAAAATTTTCAAAATATTTATCCCTGATTAAGGAGATTTTGAGAAGTCCCCCCCATTTTAAAAGACCTCCCCCCAATATTTTGGGTCTCTCTTGTGAAATTTTCATGAAGGTTCTTTTGTGGGAAAATATACTGAATTTTTCTTTACACAAAATGTTTTTTGTATGTAACATTCTTATTCCATGTTTTGCAGAAAAATATATGTTGCATTAAAAGTTTATTTTCTTATTGCTTCTGCAAACCAAAATAAGCACTGCTTTTTTCACTCTCTCACAGAGGCAAAAAATTAAAAGGTCTCATGGCAGTTGATAATTCTTTGTTTAGTAGGGTGGTCCCATATGTTTAAACACTCTTTCTCAACAAGAATGAGAAGATTTGCAAATACTCTTTGCATACTCATCTCAGATATTGTTTCAGTTGGGTTCCATGCTAACTATACAGGACCAGTCCTACCATTGGGAAGAATGAGGCAATTACCTCAAGTGACAGATGCTGCTGGGGCAGGAGCAGTACTCCCTTCCAGATCCTACTAGATATTTGTGTCCCTTTGTCCTCATCACTCCTACTGGCCTTCTTCTCTCAGGTGGCTGGAAGATGGTATCCTACTGCCTGTATTGAATTAAGATTAAATAGGCAGTCCAGTTAGCTTTCTTATGTAAAATGGTATCTCCTTTTCTTTTGTCTCCAGTAGCAAAATGTCTTAGGCTAGCTCTGGAACCAAAATAGGAGAAGCAGCTCTTGTTCTGTAAGTAACACTATCAGTTTCAATTCTTGCCAATGAACAAGCTTGGTTGGCTTGGAATTTGACAGGATGGCAAGCTTAGGTCAGCTACCCATAAAGGCAACTTCAAGTTCCCTTTGTGTGACAATCATTATCACAAGAAGCCCTTGGATAAGCAATACTATTCTACTAGAAGAATGTGGGTTTTTACAAAACTTATTGGAGATCTTCCATTCCCAGTAACTTTAATGTGACTGTAAAAATGGCTGTCTAAAGTTGTGTTGTATGTTGCAAACCCTCAACATTTCTGACTTATGGCAACCCTAAGATGAACCTATCACAGGTTTTTCTTGTCAAGATTTCTTCAGAAGGGGTTTGCCATTGCCCTCCTCTGAAGTTGAGAGAATATGACTTGCTCAAGGTGACCCAGAGAATGGAGATTTGAACCCTGGGGTCCCAGAGTCCTAGTCCAAAGCTCAAACCACTACACCATGCTGGTTCTGTTTTATGGTTTTATATATCTGACCAATTTCTTCATGAGCCAATTTCAGTTTGAAAGTATTGGGTAACAGAAGACATGCAATTCTAACTGGGATATTTAACAAAGGTGAACATTTCATGTATGATCATACATTTTGAAATAGGCACCAGTTCAACCTGACACAGCATCTCAGTAAACCACTTTAGAGGATTTCCACACTCTTGAACTTCCTCATTTGCACATCATGGAAATAGGTCCCATGCCAGATTGATCTAGGATGTGGCTTGTGATATGCTATCTACCTTTTCCTCATAGCATAATGGAAGGT
>CM034701.1:264592522-264615351 GCA_020142125.1 Phrynosoma platyrhinos | reverse complement strand
TCTGGCCCACGTGTGATAACGTCCTTGGAGATGTCTCATTCACAGGGTCACCATGAATCAAGATCAACTCAAGTTAACAACAAATATGGCAAAATCTTCCCACATAGGGCCTTTGCAGACTGCCAGAAATAGTGCAAATTGAGTCCACTTTAACTGCCCTGGCTCAGTGCTAGGGAGTCATGAAAACTATAGTTTATTGTGGCACCAAAGCTCTCTCACAGAGAAGGCTCAATGTCTCAGAAAAAAAATACAATCCCCATGATTCCCTAGCACTGAGTCAGGGCAGTTAAAGTGGACTCAATTTGCACTATTTCTGGCAGTCTGCAAAAGCCCTTAGTGACATTAAACACACTGGAGGAAAAGCTACCCCTCAGCTCGAACACAAATGTGAGATATGATTTTCTGACTGTACACTGGCTCATGAAAGGATTCAGAAATAAAAAGCAGCAGCAGCAGCAGCAGCAGCTGTGGCTCCTCAGTCTTCCAATAGTGTAGTCCATCTCTGCTGGAAATGTATAGATTTATTTTAAAGCTACTTACCTCAGGACAGTCACATTGAATTTAATAAAATCATGCTCAAGGAACTGCATTGTTGGATGAAATATTAAACAATAGCTCTTTCTCTCTCTCCTGATAACCTGATAGCACTGCAAATGTGAATTCCACCAAAGTAACAAGAAGCAAGAACAGCCATCTGTCACAGTGCGAATTAATCCATGTCTAGCCTCATGTAAAATTGGTTCACTGTGTCCCCTTTTTCATGAATATTATTCATCTAAATAACTACAACACATTCCTGCGAGGTAAGGGAAACTCAGTGTGCCAGACTGACCTCTCAAATTTAGGTCTAATCTGCACTGCAGAATTAATGCCACTTTAACAGTCATGGCTAAATGCTATGGAATCCTGGAATTTGCAGTATTGTGAGATATTTAGAATTCTCTGTCAGTGAACTCTGATGCCACAACAAACTACAAATCCCAGGATTCCTTAGCATAGTGTTGAACTGCATTATCTCTGCAGTGCAGATTAGACTTTAGTCCTAATCTACAGTGGCTTCTTGAGTTTTCAAGTGTAGCCCAGGAAACTGGTTTAGAATACTTAATGGTAAGTTAATGAAGTAATTTAGGATATCAATTTTTAGAGCAGGGGTAGGCAAATGTATTGGAGATGGATTCAATTTATGCCCTAGAGATCCTTGGCAACCTATACTGACATGTTCAGGCACAGAAGAAGCAATGTCACCACATTACTTCCAATCTCAATTTCTGCTTGAATTCAGGTTGAGGGGAAAAAGAGAGATGGATATCTTAGGGTGTAAAGGCAAACCATTACATTTGTTTGCCTTTTAAGACAGATTTGCACAGTTTGGAGTATGCAAAATTAATCATGTTAATTTTTCAGTTGGGAGAGGCTTTAGAAGAAATTGAACTCATCTCCAATACAATTGTGCATCCCAGTTCTGAAAGCTGGTATCCTAAATTACTTCATTAAGTTGCCTTTATATATTCCAAATATATACTTGAAAATTTAAGAAGCCAATGTCATATGAGGACTAATGTCTAACCTGCACTGCTGAAATAATGCAGTTCGACACCGCTTTAACTTCCATGGCTCAATGTTATGGAATCCTAGGATTTGGATTTTGTTGTGCCAGGGGGCTTGGGGGCCACATACAATCCCAGGATTGCATGTTTCCTTCCCTCTAACACATTCTTCGTAGGTCAAGTCTGACAACAAACCCACCCTACCTGCTCATAGCAGGAGTGCAAAGGGTTTGATAACTGTTTTAACTTTTGCCCTCTTAGGTAGCCACTAAGGGGGGAAGCAGACTGGTGGCACGGGGCCGCCCTGGGAAGGTGCGCTGCAGGACTGAGGCATCCCCACGCCTCGATCCTGCGGTGCTCCTTCCCCGTCCCTGAAAGGAGCACTAAAATAGCGCTCCTTTCACAAGTCAGCAAAAGTGTGCCTCAAAAGCGTGAGGTGCACTTTTGCTGACTTATCTGCCGCAGCGTGTGCAGACGCTGTGGCGGGAGGTTGCCCCCGGAGCGCTGGCCATACGGAGGGCCGGCGGCTCCGAGGGTAACCTCGGGAAGGAGGAAGGGGCACCAATCATGCGGCTGCCCCTCCTCTTCCCTGCCTCAAGGACGGCTTAATAAGCTGTCTGCCGAGGCCCTAAGTCCTGTAAGGCTTATGTTATGCATTCTTTAAGCCAACCTGCTAGAAAGAATATTTTTATTTTAATACAAAAGCTTGGGAAAGGTTTCTACAAGGTTAACATCAGTGGTGTCACTGCAAGTGCAGGGGATGCGACTGCCCCGGATGACACTTCAGAGGAGGGGTGACACCTGGGTGGGCCCTTTCCCCCTTCAGTGCAGGAGGGGTGAATGCTATTCCATCACTGGGAATTTATTCCTGGGGGGGGAAGCTTGATGATGATGGAAGAGGTGGTGGGGGCATCAGTAGTGGTGGCAGCGGTAAGAATAGGAGCCCTTACTGGCTGATCCAGCACCAGGCTGCCTCCATAGGGAGGAAACCCAGTGCTGGAGGAGCAAGAGGAGTGAACACTCATCTTTCCTGGTTGCTCTGTAACAACACTACCTCCTTACCTCCCTGGGGAGGAAGCCTATCAATGGCAGCGGCGGAGGAGGAGGAGGGGCAAACACACACCCTTCTCAGGTGACACCCTCTGCACCGGGTGACACCCTATCTAGTGACACCATTAGTTAGCATTTGCATTGGTGTTTTGCAAAACAGATGGCTGGGCCTCTAAGTGCAATAGAAAGAGTGGAGTTTTAGTACTTAGATGAAGTTTTAGTGATGGATTACGAGGGTCCAGTTAAAGAGGGACAACCCTTCCATGCAGTAAAGTCAGTATAACACCGTATTAGTAGCAGAGAGTATCCATTTGAAACAACTTTGGAGGGATGTAGACTGGCCTAAAGGGTTGGCCTGGGGGTGGAGTTGGGCGACCATATGCCAATTGCCCCGATGCCATGGTGTCAGGACCCCTCTTGGTGCAGCGTGGCAAGACGTTGTGCCAAAAGGGCACAAAAGAGCTGCAGCGGCAGCTCTAATGGCGGCTTGTTGCCACCCCCAAAAGAGCAGCATTTTGCTGCTTTTTGGGGGGCAGCAAAAAAAAAAAAGGATTGGGGCTGCGGCATGTGGTTGCTGTGGCCCCAATCCACTGCTCACAGGAGCAGCCCAGAGCCACCCCAAATGGGCTGTCTGCATCAGCCCTTTATATCTCTATGTGTATCTAATATTGTAAAGAATCATCCTCATTTTTGCAAACCCAGTTCCCATCCTAGTAGCCAAGAGGGAGCAGTAGATCTTGACATAAGGAAATGCTGACTTTGCAAAACAGTGTTCTCTCTCTCTCTCTCTTACTGAAGTACTATGCTAATCCAGGTACTAATATTTAACCTGAACTCTTGTATTAAAGTAAATACATTTTCCTGACTTCTCTGAGCTTCTTAAAATATGCATGTTAGTTGAAATCCTGTCCATGTTGTTATGGCATGCAATGAAGTGTAAAATTAACAAACACACTGCAGTGCAAATTTGTGTGCCATTCAGCTTACTCACAAATCATTTATATACATGTTTGATCATCCTGTTTCTTACATTTTCATTCAAGGTTTCAACCAGACTAACCTATCTGCATTTTTCTTCTTTTCAGTTTTTTCTATACACTCAATTACTGTCAGCTTTAGGCATGAGGCTGATGAAGAAATAAAACTGCAATTTGTTGGCATACAATCCAGTAGGTAAGCAGCATACTATTGAAAAGAGAATGTTCTACTCTTCTCATACTCATAACTATTGCTATTATAATCTATTGTAATCATCACAGCTACTATAATTATCATCAATTTTTATTATTATATGGCACATCTTCTATATAAAAATTTACCTTAGTAATATTCTTTAAGTTGCAACAGTATCTATATTTATATAGGAGTAAATGCAATTGAAGTGCAATTTACTTTTGAGTAAACAAGTATAATCATTCATTCATTCATCCATTCATTCTTGCATCTGTACCCCACCTTTCTTCCATGGAGCTCAAGGTGGCACACACTGCTTTTCCAAACTGGTTCTTTCTACACACTGGCATAGGACCAAGTTGTTAATCTCATTGGCCAGAATCCTCTATGGCAGTTACAAATGCACAACACACTTGTGACTGTTACATATTCATGTGTCCTATGTAGTCCCTAGTTTAGGGGCTATGTAGGGCCTATGAAAGTCCCCCCACCCATCACCACTTAACAGAAGGCTCAGGCAGCAATCAATAGGAGTCTGATCCCCTGTTGATCAGGAAGCAGCTGGCTGATGTTCCCACCCAATTCCTCATGTAAGTGATCTCCAGTGTGAGGGGAAATTGCAACAAGGACTCTAATTCTGCTTTTCATACTGGAGATCACAGATGGAATGGTGTGGAAACAGCAGTCAGTTGCTTCCAAGCTGACAGCAGAACAGACCCTTGCAATGGCTGCTACCTGGTAAGTAAGGATGGGGGCCATTGGGATGGAAATCACTGTGTAGCACCATAATTATCACGCTTATGCATAGGTAAACCCAAAGAGGATTCTAGCCACTGCAGTGCGATAAAGAAGCACATACCGAAATATCTTTCCTAATGACTTCAACAAAATTCAAAGTTTTGATTGGCAAGCAAGGTAGATTAATTGCAATTTAATGGGTTAAACTACATGGGTTCTTCAACTTCTGTCCCTGCTTCTCCCATTAGACTTTGACATAGGAACTATTCCAGTTCTGCAAGTGGTCCCAAGGCACTTCTGTTATGCCAAAACAACACATATTCTACTAAGTAAAACTACACCACTGCAATCATTACCAGTTATGCAAATGATCAAAGGTTCAGCTAAGTTGTCTGATTCATTCACTTGCAAAAATTGTATTTCAGAGAATTCAGGTGTTTGTTTTTAGCAAACAGATGTGTAGTAAAAGAGTAAGGAATAAACAGGGATAACAAATGTACAGGGATTATATTAGACAAAAGAGTTTAAAAAAAACCAACAACAACAACAACAACAAAGATGCTGAGAAGGAAAGGGGGGAAACAGAAAGTAGGCAGAGATGCAGAATTAGAAGCACCTGTTCCCTGACTGTCATGATGTCTTCGTGTAACATTTTTTTTTAAAAAAAACCCACTATCTTGAAAATTAAAAAATTGCCCTTTTGAAAAGAATGAAAATAGATTTCACCATGCAGTGCTACCATACATTGGTTTCTCTGAAGCCTCAGCTGTGTTCTGGGTTGAAATTGTTCAGTAGCAGCACAGATGCTGGAAAACTTGAGTGAAAGAGATTTGGTCTAAACCATCCTGAAGACTGTTTTAAACAGTCATGTGCAGTTACTTGTCTTTTGCCAGTTACCTCCTCTCAACCCACTAAAAATGGTGCTGGTAAGTGATGGATAAAATTCACAGCATGCAGCTATAATATTAAGTTGTGTAAAATAAAATCAGAAATCTGTGTATTATGAATTAAGCTGCTTCTCTTTTTGGTGTTGGTGAAGGGTAGTATCTGAGGTTTCAAAGTTTTTTACCTCCTGTTTTCTTGATGGCCTGAGTACAACTCACATGCTCTGTAGGCTCATCAAGAGCTGTTTTGAGTGGTTTTGTCATCAGTGTGCTGACGGGGACAAAACTGCCTTGGGCCAGAAGGTGTAGTATACTAAATGAACCTTATACTGCTCCACCTATTTAAAAACAACCACTCCAAACTAATAGTCATGTATGTGGCTGGTGGGATTCCTCCTCTAAAATTGTGAGCATACAAACCTACTAAAAGGAGGGCCGAGGGTACATGGAGTACCAGAAGATGCCCAATTCAGTAGTTTGGATATTTTGTGTCTGAGTGAAAGATACAAGTGACTACATTTAATCAAGGCTCTGATCCTCTGAGCATCAGCATTAGTATAGAGGTTCAGGGTAGAAGTCTCAAACATGTGATGTTTGACCCTGAGGTGCCAATGAAAAAGGCAATGACATGTCAAGCTCTCCCCTCTTTGGGGACACATGGACTGAGACATGTGCTTTCTCTGTACTCTGTGACATTATTACACAGAAGTGGACAAATATGTGTGACTCAGTCTAGTGGGGAGAAGCCACATGAATTCTACCTTCATACTAGATGCCAACAGGAACTTGACAGTATCAACAAAGAGGCTTGGTTTTGATCTCATTCTTATCGCCACTGGGAGTTTGCATTAATAATTCCCTTTCTGTCCTTGGAACTCATTGTCACTCCTTAAGATTATTTTATAGAATGGGCAGTTGAATCATCTAGCAATGGGAAAAGGGATGTCCTCCACCTTGTCTTTTACAGTAAATATTATCAGTTCTCCATAGCACCACATGACAATAGTCTTGTTTCTTCAAACAGGAGAGTGAAACACCTAGCCCTGTCTCCTTGGCCATTGATTTTCTTGCATAAAAAGTAAGGCATCCGAAGAGGAGATGGTCCTGTTTGTGTAGAGGGTTTCCATGTGAACAAAATCCCTGACTTTGCAGATATTCTGCTTACATGGAGAGCCCCCTCCTCCGCCCAACGTGAAGTGAAATATCTTCTCTTCAGAAACATGGCTTTCCATATAAAGAAAGTGATAGTTGAGGGGATGGGCCTAATAATTTCCCTGCTTCCTAATGAAAAAAGTAGGGTAACACCCAAACAATGTTTTAAGTGCCAATAATTTACTCTATACAATAAATTGTTATATGCAGATAAATTGCTTTATGTTATGAAGCAATTGAATCTGTAACTTTGGCACATTGCTAGCATGTGAAATGATCTGAGTGTTGGACTACAATTCCAGATCAGGGTTCCAATCCTTGCTGACCCACTGAAACTCACTGGGTGACTTTAGGGAAGTCACATTTTCTCTACCTATTCAGGAAGACAATGTCAAACCTCTGAATAAATCTTGCCAAGAATATCCTATGACAGGGTCACCATAATTTTTTTGAAGGCACATAACAACATATAACTCCACCACCAAAAATGTACATTGGTAGTAATGCTATAGTTATTAGCACCAAATCAGAAAGAGGGAAAATCCTATAATACATTTAATTATTTTTGCAAAGTTAGATTAAATGCATGTAGGAATGAATATTTGGATCTCACTGAATCATGCAAGTATGTCTGTAAATTCACTGTTCAACTACTGAAACATGAAAGGGCACTAGTAAGTAAAGGCCTTTGCAGACTGCCAGAAATAGTGCACATTAAATTGAGGCACTGCCCTGGCTCAGTGCTAGGGAATCATGGGAGCTGTAATTTATTGTGGCACCAGAGCTCTCTGACAAAGAAGGCTCAATGTCTCAGAAAAAAAATACAATTCCCATGACACCCTAGCACTAAGCCAGGGCAGTGCCTCAATTTAATGTGCACTATTTCTGGCAGTCTGCAAAGGCCCTAAAAGACATTAGGTGCTGGATCACAGTATTATAACTTGGCAAATATTGGATCCTGTTTTTTGTGGCCACAGCACAAATCACGATTTGTGTCTCTGCAGCCAAGAAACAAGCCTTAGGATTAGACCGCCACTTCACTTATTTGGTTCATTTTCTATAATTAAGCTAACAGAGAGTAGTGATAAGGCAGCAGGGATGGCAAAGGTGTGATATAAGGACAGGTTGCATACCTGTAACAATGTTTCTTTGAGTGGTCATCTATGAATTCACAAAAATGAGTTATTCTGCCCATGCACAGAGCCGTTCGGAACCTTCTTGGAGCTATTAGAAACGTTTTGGCAGTAGCTCTGCCCACACTCCAATTTCCTTATTGGCCGGTTTCCTGCCTGAACCCTCAGTTCCATGGATGCCAAAGCAGCAGCCCAAGACAGAAGGAGAGGCAGGGTGGGATAGCAGCAGCCCAAGATAGAAGGAGAGGCAGGAGAGGATGGGTGGGATTTGTGTGAATTCGCAGATGATCACTCAAAGAAACATCATTACAGGTATGCAACCTGTCCTCCTTCTTTTTGGTCTCTGCGAAGCACACAAATGGGTTAGACTGACAAGCTTCGGTCAGTGGAGGAAGGAGTGCCATAAACATAAGACGGCACATTGCCTCAAACAAAATTACCATTTGCGAGTCTGAGCCCCAGGCATATAAATATAGGGACGAACAGTCTCGCTAATATGACCCTACATGAGTCGAGTTGAAATTCCAATACTGAGACGTAGTGGAAACAGTCATCAATGCAGGTGAGAACATGCAGAGTGGCAGAAAAAACAGGCTTGCCAGCTAACCCATATGTTGCACAGACTGTTGATAGACCTTGATGGTCTTGATAACATGGCAGATGTATGGCTAAGGTCAAGGAAAAACCTCTGACCTAGACAGCACAGGATTGCTAGCAATGGAAATCATGGCAAAGCTATCCAGCAGGTAGCAAATGAAGTTCACTACTGCAAGTGGTAAAGGAATAGTAGACAATACCGCAACAAGAAGGAAAGGTATACAGATTCTGTCTGATTCAAGAAATGAATGGAAACCAATGCGAAGGGCAACAGACTTGCAGCAACGTGAGGCTGCACAAATCGTGACATTGGCAATTGGGAAAAAGGGGGCTTACCAGGCCCTCAGATTTGAAGATGTGTCAAAGGGAATCTTTCAAGTGGAAAAAGGACAGTGACCTCATAAAGCCTCTAAGCCATTGTTTGAAGATTATGGCATCAACAGACAAAGCCAACAACACTAAATAATCTAGGGCTAAGCATCCGCTTGGACACAGAATGTGAAATAGACCATTTGAGCTCAGTAATGAGATGGTTGGGCATCACCAGCAAAGGTGGCAGAAAACAAGTGTCTGCACTACAAATGGGCAGTAGGACGTCTGGATAGTCCATTCATACAGAGAGAACCAAATGGCATCGAACTGGAGAAGCTCCAGTAACAATTTCTGGAACAGCGGTGGTCATCAGAGAGGAGGAATAGTACCTCATCTAGTCACAACAAAACACTGACCACAGGAACAGTGGGAATATCACAATATCCAATTGTTGTGACTCACAAGACATGCTGTTTGTGAACATAATGTTCCAGGCTATCAGCAGGAAACATGCAGTTCATGGTGAAAATGCCAGCGAAAATAATGGTGGCTTTTATCATAACATTATAAAAGTAAAGGGATTCCACACTGTTAAGTAGAAAGAGACCCCTGTGGGAATGTTATCCCATCCAATGATGTCCTGCAGAAGTTGTATCAAGGATAACATGGCTTGGCAGGAACGGTTAAGAACTGATAAGCAACAGTATAGTGGTATGAATGGGTTATGAGAAGAAAAATTTTAGAACAGGGGAGCTGGAATAGACCTTAAGAGCCACAAAGTCCAGCTTCTAGTCAGGTGTGAAACGCTTTATCGTATAGATCTGGGGTGCGTGATAGGGCACAATAATGGGGGGAGTGCAGGCTTCCCTGTACAGAGAGAAAACTCCCAGGATGTTTGCTGAGTGCATAGTTAGCCTTGGCAGGATTGCAGGTGGAGACCTGAAATATCACCACCTCACCAAATTACGCCTTGAGACCAGAGGCTCAGGAGAACCAGAGGTTATGACATCAGTCAGCCTGGAGAGATGGGACAAGTATGCACATTCCAATGTCCACAGGGGTGGACAAATCTGTGAAATGGAGGCTTGAATCAGAGGGGTGTCCCCAGCGGGCGTTCCTGCCCAGAATGGCAAATAGGAAGAACTGACGTAGTTCCCGTCTGAAATGAGGCCCAAAAAGATTGCATTGAAATCAGTGGTTAGTATAAGCTCATCCCAGGTAGAGGCCAAACAGTTTTTTGCCATATGTTTCATGGATGTGAGTGGTACCGATAAGAACCCCTTGGAATAAGTGTGTGTATGGGGCATAGACTTGTATTCCTCGTTACATGTAGTGGCCCTTGGAAAGAAGACACCACCCGCATTCACTGACACTTGTACAGGGGAAGTGAAAAACACTCCTCTGACATGGAGGGAACAAGTACATCCTGAAAGCCACCAATAGGGAGGAAACAAAGGCATTAATGCCAATCTGGAAAAAACGGTGTGTGTGTGTGACCACTCTAGTAACAGTTGTGGCAAACCTGGAATGGTAATGGCCCTCAGTATGGGAATGTAATCATGTCTTCAATTTGGCAGTCTAAAGCAGGGGTAGGCAACCTTTCCCCTTTAAGGGCCGAGAGACTTCAGCTCCCAGAATCCCAGGAGCTATTGGCCAACATGGGACTATTGGCCAACATGACTGAGGCTTCTGGGAGCTGAAGTCCCTTGGCCCTTAAAGGTGAAAGGTTGCCTATCCCTGCACTAAAGGAATTTAAATAACAAAACTGATAAAGATTGATATAGGACTGCAAGCCAATCGGTTTGATTATGAAGAGTCAGAGACTGAGGAGGATCAAAGTCGGGCTGCAAGCTTATTGGTTTGATCCCAGAGAGTCAGGGACCGATGAGGATCCAAATAGGGCTCCATGCCAATCAGTTTGACCCCGGGGAGTCAGGGACTGACGAGGATCAAAGTCGGGCTCCAAGCCAATTGGTTTCATCCCAGGGTGTCAGGGACCAATGAGGATCAAAGTTGGGCTGCAAGCCAATCGGTTTGATCAGGGACCGACAAGAGAGTCAGGGACCGACAAGGATCAATGAAGGCCTGCAAGCCAATTGGTTTGATCCTAGGGAGTCAGGGACCAATGAGGATTGAAATAGGGCAGCAAGCCAATTGGTTTGACCACAGAGAGTCAGGGACCGACAAGAATCAATGCAGGGCTGCAAGCCAATCAGTTTGGCTCCAGAGAGTTAGGGACCGATGAAGAGCCATGCAGGGCTCCAAGCCAATCAGTTTGACTCTGAAGAGTCAGGAATTGATGAGGATCGAAGTCAGGCTGCAAGCCAATCAGTTTGACCCCGGAGAGTCAAGGACTGACAAGGATCGAGGTAGGGCTGGGAACGAGAAGCCGATGATCCTTTCCCAATCACCCATAAGTCTTCATTAGACTGAGCTCATACAGTAGAGCTGTTAACCTCGAATCCTCAAAAGGATGGGCCTTTGTCAAGCTCTACAGCAAGTCGAACAGCCATTCAATGAATTCAACTTGGAAGCGCTATGGGCTTTAGCCATGCGACATAGAGGTTAGCGACCACATAAAAACATCTCAGAAGTACAATGGACCTTAGCTGAGCATGAAAGCAGGGCAAGTGGCCATAAAAGACGTTTTCTTCAGCAGTAAAAATGGCCTTAGAGCCTTTGTCAAGCACGCCAGTGAGGCAGATGACATTTTAAAATGTTTTCCCCCAAGAGTAACTTCAGAAAGAAAAATTGTCCCCAGGGTACAAAGGAGCTTTGCCATGCATGCCAGAGAACCATTCTAGAATATATTTTTTTTCCTCAGCGGGTGTTGAAGTAACTTCACTTCAGAAGTTAAATTTGCATGTAAGCATGTGATTTTCACAGAAATCGCAGTGTTCCTCTTAAAATATGAACGATGATGTTAAACAAATACCACCAAAACACAGATTGAGCCTGTCAAATGGAAATTTTAAAGTGTAACAGGAAAATGAATCTCTGAAGAGTTCCTCTAGATGATGCCGCTGTGGCGGATAAAAGCAACTGAGGGTTTAGGTGGGAAACTGGCCAATAAGGCAGTTGGAGAGTGGGCAGAGCTACTGCCAAAATGCTTCTAATAGCTCCAAGAAGGTTCAGAATGGCTCTGTGCAGATGCAGAATAACCCATTTGTGTGATTCACAGAGACCATGAAGAAGAAGATGGTCTGTTTAATCAGGATCAAGAGGAGGGAAAAAAACCTGATCATTTACATTATAAGAAAATCAAGTTAATAGATGCAAGTGTGCTCTGTAGTCAAATGGCTCAATAGACAAAAATGAACAGCTGGAGCAACTGTTTCACATGCAGCAAACTTCTGTTGCTACTGTTCCCTTTTGCTTGTTTGTATGTTACTACATTAGACTGCAGGCTGGATGGGGAATACTGTGTCTGCTTAGCTCACAGATCTAATTCATTAAGATTACCATTAATAAAGGCTGAAATCTACCTGGCAACAAAAGCCAACCTGCCTAAGGCTTTCTGCTGATTTTTTAATAAAACGAATGCTTTCTAATTGGAGGAAGAAAGGTTTAGGCTGGGCAGGCAGGCTGCTCCGGATTTTCATCATGATAAATTCCATACGCTGTAATAGGTCATGAAAATAGCTCACATTTTGTTCAGAATATTGATGCTTTGGGAGATTAAAAATATGTGAAAGTTCATGGCCAATGAAACCATGCTGAACTTTTAATTAAAAAATAAAAAATAAAAATAGATGTACTGTCAGCCTTCTCTATCTATGGATTCTTTGTAACTGATTCAACAATCTGTGGGTTGAAAATATATTTTTTAAAATATATAAATTCCAAAAAGCAAATGTTTATTTTGCCATTTGATATAGGGGGCACCATTAAACCATTGTGTTTCATAAGGTTAGAACATCCACAGAATTTGGTATCCATGGTGGGTCCTTGAACCAACCCCCAATGAATACCAAGGGTCCACTGTATATACAAAAGCAACTGAAAGGATTTGCAGTGCTTTGGAAACTACCGCAAGCCTATACATACTTTCAAGACATGGAGATTTTTGAAACATTATTGGAGAATTCTCAGAACATCCCAGTGGCAGTCAGTTAGTCACTGACTTTATGTTTAAGGCTTAATGTTGGGGGAAAACCATTATAAAGCACTCCCTATCATATGGATTCATCTTGAACTGTCCTTAGAAATCATGATGACTAAACTGAGACTGTTGTATTTTGGCCATATTATGAGAAGACATGACTTCTCACTCATGAAAAGACAATAATGTTTGGTAAAGTAGAAGGTGAGAGCCAGTGTAGTGTAGTGGTTTGAGTGTTGGACTCAGAGGCTGAACACGGGCCTTAGAGGTCAAATAGTCTAAGTGAGTTTCACCTTTGTAATAGAAGGATAACAACTGGATCTCATTGTCCTGAGGAAGGTTTCTAATCGAAACACATTTGGCATTTGGTTGTTTTTACTCAGCTGGGGGGGGGGAGCATCAATTTGAGGCTTGCATCTCCTTTTCTAGATTTAGTTTTCTCTACTTCCAGTCTTTGTGTGTGTTGGGGGGAGGGGGTTGTCCATGATCTACAAGCCTGTTCATGTACCATACAGAATGCAGAAAATGGTCATATTGTCACCACCTCAGTACCTTTCTTGGTCTCACATTGCACAGGTGATTGGTTTCTGCAGTCTAATGCAGAACCACTAGTGGAGTGAAGCTCACTCTACTCTGACAGTTGTAATATGCAGGAACTGAGTTCAATAGATGATGAATCAAAGGAATCCTTATACTTGTGCAAGGTTCTTGGCCATATCATAAGTAATTGTCTCTTTTTCTGGCCTCAGAGACAACCATTTGAAAAAGCTCAGAACTCTCATGTGACCTTTCTTGAATGATGAGCGAGATAAGATTAAGTGTTGAAATCTACTAAAAGAGAATGGAAGGAAAAAACCCTGCAGATTCCAGAGGTAAAAGGAGTAGAATCAGTGTGACAAAAGGTTCCACTTCAAATTCCTAAAATTAAAGCAATAGCTTCAGAGAATATTTTTTTATTTGGACTGAGGTAAGGAGAGAATGACCCCAATCCCCTTTTCCCCTTTCCCTTTTGGCTCCCCCTTCTCAGCTGCGATCTATGTAAGAGAAACATGCATTTTAACTCCATCAGTTAAGTAATATTTATGATTTTTTTTCAATAGGATCTTAGGTCAGAGTATAATATTAAAAAGACATTGTAATAAAAGACATTGTTGCACCACAACACATCAACCTTTACATGACCAGAAAACTACCCCCCACCCCTAACACAAAATGAAACTACAGTATAACTGAAGTATAACTGAAGCCATAAAATGCCTGGGCCTATATAAATATTTTGAGCTGATACTGAAAAGACTGCAGAATGGGTACCAAACAAATTTGCTAAGGGAGTGGGTGTCAAAGCTTGTTTGCTGCTGCTCCAGAGACTAGGACCCGAAACAATGGATGCAAGCTGCAAGAAAAGAGATTCCACCTCAACATTAGGAGGAACTTCCTGACAGTAAGGGCGATTCGACAGTGGAACATACTCCCTCGGAGAGTAGTGGAGTCTCCTTCCTTGGAGGTCTTTAAGCAGAGGCTGGATGGCCATCTGTCAGGGATGCTTTGATTGGGAGTTCTTGCATAGCAGGGGGTTGGACTGGATGGCCCTTGTGGTCTCTTCCAACTCTATGATTCTATGAAAGTGTGGGTGCCACTGCAGTAAAACCCCTATACTTTCTACACTGATAGTATACCTTACCAAATAACTGTATTTGGAGAATGGGCACATCTGAAAATCTTAAAGCCTGGGCAGAATGGTATAGGGAAAGGCTTTCCTTTAAATATCTGCTTTAAAGTATCTGCTTTAAAGTACTTTAAAGCTATGTGCCAGTATCTTCAACAAGGATCAGAAATGAATAGGGTACCAATATAATTCTTTAAGAAGTGGTTCCAAATTGCTCCACCTAGCTAAATCATCATTCAGAATTCTAGTACTGAATTCTTAAAGCAATTGAAGCTTCTGAATTGCCTTTTAGGGACAGTTAAACATACAGTGCATTAAAATAGGTTAACTAGTTTTTACTAGAGCAGGGATCACTATGGCCAAGATAGCCTTCATCCACATTCCACATCATTATCATATCTATCAAATGGCCCAGAATTTATACAGCCACACTTGATTCAGATGACAAGGAGAAACAGAAGTTGGTGTCTTATCACCTCACCCATACCCTGAATACTTCCGTAATATTCATATAAATGCTTAAAATAGCATGGAACCCAAGATCAAGCTCTTGTGGGATCCAACAGCCATGGGGTCAAGCAAACAATCTCTTAATATTGTGTTTGGAACTGACTCTGAGGCATGAGCTGAACCATCGTATCATCGTGTCACTTAATCCCAACCTGGAGAATCAACCTTGACTCCCTGAGGAAATATTTGTAACTGTGCAAAAATTATTACTACAGTGGCCTCCTGGTATCTGCCAGGGTTTGCTACCAGGACCCCCCCCCCCCATGGATTACAAAAGTCTGTGGATTTCAAGTCCCATTATATAAAATAGCATGTAGTAGTAATGGTGTGGTAAAATGGTTTCCCTTATATAAAATGGCAAATTCAAGGTCTGCTTTTTGGAATAAAAAAAAATATTTTCAAGAGGATGGTTGAATCCACAGATGCAGAATCCATGGATACAGAGGGCTAATTGTACATCCAAGGTCCAATGAAGATTTCTTGAAGTGTCATTTCATCTTTCAATATGTCTAGCACTACTTCCACTTTCAAAGAGCTGTTAATCAATCCATTGAGTCAATTCCTTTCAGCATAATGTTAGCAGCCCAGATACATAGAATCAGGTATTGTCAGGTGTCTGATAAAGCACATCATCCACATCTTCAAGCTATATAAAGTGCAGCTGATCCCATATAAACAGACTGGACAGCACCATAGGCAGTAGATCAATGATAGCATCAAAGTGACAACAAATGGTGAGTGACTCCCCATAGAGTAGGGGTAGGCAACTTTTACCTACCTCAGGCCAGTCCATGGGTCTGGAGCATTTCCGCGGGCCGAGGGGGGAAAAATGGCGCCACGTGCGCACGCTCATGCATGTGCAGTACGCCGGAAATACTGTGCATGCGTGCGCACTCGCACATGCATGCACAGTACTTCCGGTGTACTGCACATGTGCGAGTGAGTCGCGGCTGCCATTTTGTTTTCCAAAATGGCAGCCGCGACTCATTTGCGCATGCACAGTACTCCGGGGCAGTGGCGGCAGTGGCAGGACTGGGCTGGGGCCGGTCCAAAGGCCTCAAGGGGCCAGGACCGGCCTGCGGACCGTAGGTTGTCGACCCCTGCCATAGAGCTTCACAGCAAGACTCTGAGGTTTCCAAAATATACCTTCCACTGAGTAGACAAATTAATCTGTTGCTGGAAGTAAGATCATGTTTATTATCATCACTAGCATTACATTGGCTTGATCATGTGTTCTTCCTTGTGCCTGCCCATGGTCATTGTGAGACTTCTTGCACCATCTGCATTCTACTTGTTAGCCATATGATAACAATGCAATACATTACAGTGGAAGTATGGTCTAGTACAGTGTTATGAAATCTTATGGTTATAGTTACCAAAATCTAAGGTTTGGTAACTAAATCTTACTCTAGTTTTCTGGAGTTGGCAGTGCATAAATATGAACCCTTAATTACTAACAAACTATTTTCTTGCTGGATCGGTCCCAAAGAGACTGTGAAACATATGTTGCAAAATGCCACTCATTTTTGAAAGATGTGAAGACATCCTAGCTTTGTATGATTTAGGAACAGTGAATCAGACTCTCAATCTGCCATGTATGGAAAATCTGATGTTATATAATGGAGTCATAGTATAAGCACAGAGTGATGGAAAGTTGGAGAAATATCCAAGCCTTACTATTACACATCTGCTCAGTGGCACAATGCTGCACATTTTATTTAGATTTATAAATTCTAAGTATCTTTCCGTTCCAGCACACTGGGAGTTTTCACTGTAATTTAAAACCTACAGTATCAGAATACAAATTCCATAACATAATCAAATAGAGTAAAATACCCCATCATAAATCACAGCTGAGGGAGGAAGCAAAAGAGTAATGAATCATAAAAACACCCTCAGTTAGCACTATGTCCCTACCTCTATTTCCCCCCTCAAGATGCATAGAGAGAAAGTGACAGCAAAATGTAAGAAAGAAAAAAAGAAGAATCCTTTCCTGACCTCTTGTGGGTGATCAGCTTAAGCTCTGAGGCAGAAGGAAAAAGTATGACTCCCATAAAATGCATAAGCAGCACGCAGGGGTGAGGGCCACATAATAAATTACACAGCCATAACAAATGGTATTTAGCATCAATCTTTTATGGTCCCACCTACTCTCTGGTGACTAATCCATCTCCCGCTGGATTGTTTCTATTATTGAAAATCTTTAAGAAGCTTCAAGGAACAGCCATTTTAATACTACCAGTGAAATACTTCTTTCCCTGAAATTTGGAACACTCTACCAACATAAGTTATTATATGTCAGTTTCAGGGATCCCTAAAAATATTGACTGAAAGGCAACGACACCTTGTGGAAATGGAGGAGCCAGAAGAGGAGAAATTGACCCAGATGTTTGTGCAAGAGACTCCTGAAGGGGCAACAATAACTACGCTCTGCAAGATCCCCTCTCATTTCTTTATGAACATAAATTTACATACCAGAGTCACCTATTAGTAATTCCCTTCTGTTTCTAAATGTGCTTTAAATACAGATGTGTACAGCAGAGAATTGCACTGCATGAATGCACTGTGCTAAACTAAAAAGTATCAAGGAGTTCTGCAATATTTCAATAATTTTTGAGGTGGCCTGAGGCTCTGTGGCTGTTTGATACAGTTTGCCCTTTCAAAGCCATCTAAGGGAGAACCTATACCAGCGGTTGGTCCTGCTGCTGCCGCTGCGTGCACAAGGGCAGGGTGCCATTTTGCCTTCTAAAATGGCACCCACGCTCACGCACGCATGCACATGATGATGGGTGCCCTTTTGGAAGGCAAAACAGTGCTGGCGTTGTGCGCATGTGCTCGTGACGTCAGTGCCGTTTTGCCTTCCAAAATGGTGCTCGCCGTCATGCACATGTGTGCACGAGCGCGGGCATCATTTTGGAAAGCAAAATGGTGCCCCGTGCTCGCGTACGCATGTGCACCATGGCGGGTGGTAGTACGCATGCGTGCATGTGCCCGCCGCCATTCCCCCCTTCGGCATGCTGAAGATCGGGGGACAGCGGAAACAGCCCCGCCCCCAGAAAGTTCGCCGACCCCTGACCTACACATTACTAGAAATACAGAGCTGTCCCTAAGTAACAGTCCCATGGCAAGTTGTCTCTTTCTAACCCTGGAATTTGCACTCTGGTTTTCTGAAGCACCATGTTACATTTCCCTACTTGTACTCTATATTGCCTGCCTCTAGTAGAGCAATGAAAATGCTATAGAAGTAGAAGGGAAGATGTAACATGGAACTTAATATTTTGAGTGACAGCAAACTTTTCTTCCCCAACCCCAACAGCATTAATAACATGGTATTTCCCTCATACTTTGGACAAGAAAAAAAAAAAAAAAGGAAAAAGGATATACCTATGTAGAAGTTATGTGGATAATCTCATCTTACCTGCATAAAATCAATTTCAGTTGGCAGCAATGGGAACATACGGAATGCAGCAGGGTATTTCGGTTGACCTTAACATCATACCCTAATGGTAATTAACTATAGTCCCTGTGTTCTTGCACTTCAGCTGCAGTGTCCACAGAATCCAGTACTGAATGCTGAGGTTCTCAGCCACAGTGGTCTCATGTCCACATAGATGCTGATGTTCCATTTGACATCTCACTTTAGCAGCTCTTTCATACAAAGTTTCATGCCATATGCAGTTTCATTTGTGTGTGTATGTGTTATTTCTATTGTATTAAGATAAATAGATGTCTGTATTCAGGCCCTTCTATACAGTATTTCATCACCCTATGTAAAAACTGCATCAACTGAGCAACTGAAGGAACTGCAAATATTTCCCTAACTGAATCATTTTCAAGGTTTAGCTGTCTACAAATGAGAACTTCTTCCAAGAAGAAGCTTACAGGACTGTCTCTTGAGTGTGCTCACACTGTCAAAACACCAGGCATCACCCTTTATAAACAGGCCCTAGCGAGATAAAAAATTACGCTGTAATGAAGTAGCACTAGTTTTCCTAGTATATATATAGAAAGGTTTACAAGGAGAATAAATGTTCCTCATACTTTCCCAGAAAGAGCACAATTAAAGAAAACATATTCCCCAACATGGACCTTTACACAACAGGAGCCTGCATATATTTCTTTGAAAGTCAGCCTCACTATATTCAATGGGGCTTCCTTCCAAGTATGTGTGCATAGGCCTGCAAAGTTGTGCAGCAAAATCCAATGCATATTTATTCAAAAGTGTTCAATGGAGCTTATTTACTAGCATGTGTGCTCAGAATCACAACCTTAGCCAACCCATTAATTTTAATGAGAAAAAGTCAGAACAATCCATTGTGCTCACTGATGTTTGAAAAAGGACTACAGATGATTATATTATGAATCCATCACATCCACAGGGAAGACACATACTAACGCTTCCACAACACTTTCAAAGATAGAGTCCTCTGTGTTTTGTTACAGTGATCCAGAAGACTTAGGGCCTTTGCAGACTGCCAGAAATAGTGCAAACTGAGCCCACTTTAACTGTCCTGGCTCAGTGCTAGGGAATCATGGGAATTGTATTTTTTTTCTGAGACATTGAGCCTTCTCTGTCAGAGAGCTCTGGTGCCATAATAAACTATAGTTCCCATGATTCTCTAGCACTGAGTCAGGGCAGTTAAAGTGGCCTCAATTTGCACTATTTCTGGCAGTCTGCAAAGGTCCTTAGTTTGTTGATGCTGGAAATTAATCATCTATTTGACAAACTGAGATTATCAGTTTTGAAATCAAAAACGATATTGATATAAACTATAAATAAGAAGGCTTATTAATAGATGCATTTTAGGATATCAGTTTTGAAATCAATAACTAAAATCTATCTGATCAGCCACAAGAAGTATTACACTTTATTATTGAAAAGGGCAACAATGATGTGCTCAGTAATATGTTGCCCAGCAACAAGTTCTCTAGTAACAACAGAAGAGTGACAGATTTAAAATCCTGATGAGACATTTTGCAATCACATGCTTTCCAGGCATCTCTATGGATTCCTGGGAACCACACGGGGATAATAAGTCTCTAACAGATCATTGCCATAACAAATTATGGTAGGCAACTTTTGTTAGGTTCTTGATGCTTTAACATTTATGTCTAAGGCAAAAGCATGGTCTCAAAATCAGCACTGCACCTCACACATTTATGTATTTCTTTTTATGCACAGCACATTTTCTGTGCCTCATAATCATCCTTTTGTAATCTATTGGCTTCTCAAACATTTTGATGTGGTGTGGAATTTTAAATCCCAAATAATGGCAGTAAACATCTTTTACTTACATTTTTGAATCATCCCACAGTGCACAATAGGGATTCAATGTGCCCTGGGAAAAAAAGAATATACACAACCATCAAAATATATTCTTTACTTGCAGCAAGCGTGAACAAATGCAGATATTTTAAAATGTCAAAAATGTTCTCAGTCTTGAATTTTCAAAGACAAAGAATTGTATTATACAGCCGCTCTTTATACAGCCCTTACTAAAAAGACAAAACAAACAACAGCAACCCAGATTCTTTTCCCTGGGTTGCAAGTATGGGGTAATGAGCAACCCCCAACCTTGCTTTAAGCTTTAGGAGCCTCAGGAAATCACAATTCATATTTTAATGAGGTTGCATGGACACTCTGCATATCAACAAATATACCTGTTTGAAAACCAGACATGGACTTTTGATACTCCTTTTTTTTTAGACATTGTTGGCTGTCTGTGGAGCCTCCAATGAGCCCCAAAGTTAGAAAAGTCCCCCCCCCACACACATTTATACCTGTCACAGTTAAGGAGTACATTACATATTCATGCTTTTGGAATCTTCTTCCTCCTCTTCCTTTATTAGAACATCAAGTTTCACTAACCAGAACATGTTGCAAGGGACATACGCTGAGTATTAAAGAATTTAGAGCTAAGGCATTTGCTCCAACATACTGCAATTTGCATGATTTCATGCTGCTTCTCTCTCTTTTTTAAATCGGCTTGATCTTCCCTCAGGCCTTTTTCACTATGAGGTTTCATCTATCATTATGGTCAACATTTAGTTTAATCCCAATTAAAGTAGATCCACTGAATAAACAGAATTTACATAAGTGTCAATTTAGAAAGCACCTGTGGATTCAATGGGTCTGCTCTAGCTGAGCCTAAAAATTGGATCTAGGTCATTCTTAGTAAACAATTGGAAGTTAGAAATCCTTGCTGATTTAAGGAAAATCACTCAATCTATCTGTACATCCCAATTTTTTTTCTGCATGCTCTTGTTGTATATTACAAATGTAGAATAAATTTTATATCTTTTGCCTACTAACTATGATTAAATAGTGCTTTGATTGGGGACATGATTGGGGACATGCTTATTTAAATTATTAGTTCCCAAAGGGGGAAACAAATCATTTACTCAATTTTCTCCCCACTATGGGAACATCTTCAAAAATTTCATAGCTTTCAAACATATTCTCACAGAGATAAGAAAGTAACCCCCCTTTCCCTGCTTCTCCAACCCCGGCATGTAATGGCTGAGGGAGGCAGCCAAGGATCATCACAATGGCTGCATCCATACAGAAATGATCCATTTTGACACCACTTTAACTGCCCTGGCTTAATGGAATGGAATTTTGGAAACTGTACTGTAGTTTGTTGTGGAGCTCTGGTGCCACAACAAACTACAATGCCCAGAATTTCATTGCATTGAGCCAGGGCAGTTAAAGTGGTGTCAAAATGGATTATTTCTGCAATGTGGATGCAGCCAATGATTCAGGCATCCCCCAGAACTCCCTGTGGGTTCTGTTTTGAGGGGAGGGACAGGGGAAAAAAAGGTGAATCCAGACTGAAGATTAGTCCTGGAGTATTTGAGGAACTAAGGAGCCTTATTTTTGGGGTTTCACAACACACAAGAAGCCCCCCTTTTTTTATTCAATTTCCCCCCAAATCTTCAAACACTCTTTCAATCCATAGCTCTGATGTATTTTTCTTTGATGACTGTTTTTTCCTCTTGTCTTCAACATATTCAAGTTCATATATTGTACTAAAAGCATTTATGTCTCACCGCAATAGTGAGCCTTTTTTTAAAATGGCTGAAGGCAGTCTGGGAGGAACAAAGAAATGTTCACACAGAGTAGGCTGTTGCCCCTGCCACATACCGGCGCAGAGAGAGGTCACAATGTGAGCCAGGCTTGCCTGCCATCATTAAGAAATGCTACGGAAAAAGCATCTGGTCAGTTTGACCCACATTGCTGAGGATGTGCATGAAAGCATTTCTCAGGACTCTGCCACTTAGCTTTCTTTATTGTTGAACACTTTATACCCTCTGTACTCAACCTGAGAAATTCTCTTTATTATCTGCCTCTGCCTAAACCAGCTGTCCAATATCATTTCAGCAAACTACCTCTAAACACATCTGGTCAAGAAACTCCCTAGGTAAGAAATCATTTGAAGCCACGCAGCAATAAGCCATACTTATCAGATGTTGCTTTTTATGACAGTTCCAAAGATATGTACATATGTGTCTAATTATATGCCCTATATGTCTGCTTATTAATGGGAAGTAAGATGGTTCAGAGTTTTGAGCCAGACATGTGCATGGGGAGATCTGGGTTTAAAGAAGGATTTTCACTTTTCCTCTATTTCCTGTATGGCCTCATTCCCACTATGATTTAAAGCAAATTGCTGATCGGGTTATATGACTGTCTTTCCCATTTGAAACTAGTTCCAGTCCTACTGTGATCCATTTCAATCGCATTGAAGCAAGGCAAATACAAAAAAACCTCCTGTTTCCTGACACTAGGTTTTTGGTGGTTCTTTTAAAAAGAATAGATTCCGAGGCATGTTCAACAAGTGGGAAAAATGGATCTGAATCACATCATTCTGGAGGAGAGGGACTGATGGCAGAGGAGTATTTACCATCCTTCCTCAGTTTTAGGGAAATCAGCCATCCCCCTCCCCCGGGTGCTGCCTTTGTGCT
>CM034701.1:264556109-264575245 GCA_020142125.1 Phrynosoma platyrhinos | reverse complement strand
GCAGTCGACCTGTTTGGGATGGCTCTGGCCCACCCCTGGGAGCAGCGGATTGGGGCCATGGCAACCACATGCCACGGCCCCAATCCTCCTTTTTGCCACCCCCAAAAGAGCAACAAAATGCCACTCCTTTTGGGGGCAACAAAAAGCCACCCTTAGAGCTATGGCGGCAGCTCTTTTGTGCCCTTTTGGTGCAGCGTGTATGAATGCTGCACCAAGAGGGCGCCCTGACACCGTGTGCCATGCAGATGGGCGTGTGGTGTCGGGGCAGAGTCAGGTTGGCTGGCACGCAGTTGCCCTGCCCCACCTCCACCCCCAGGCCAGCCTAAACTGCCGGTCTGCATCAGACCTAAGTTGCATTGCAATTGTAATATAAAGATCCAGATTTATTCTTTCAGCCATGCACCTGAAACTTCATTTTCACCATAGAACAGTGGCTTGTAACACTCTCATTTTCTAAAGTAAGGAAAATGGAACAATTTAGTTATTTCCAAATAATGGGAAAACAATTTTAAATTGCAGTTATAAGTATAACTAACTACTTGGAGCTGGATGTTTTCCTTTACTCTTTTACTTTCCAAGTTATAAGTTCCAAGGTCAATAATTGGCTAAACTCTGTATAACTTCTGCTTCACATGCAGAGCTCCAATTTGTGAGGCTCAAAATACCTTGTAAAGAGGCCGAAAGTTTATAGCAATTACTCACACTCAAAACTATTGAAACTGCTCATGAAGCATGCATGCAGGCTTTAGGCTTATCTCTGTGGATTTCTGCTTTACTCAAACCCTGATACCATCAGTGCACCTTTGGTTCCTAACTTCCTTTTTGTCAAACGGAAATAGAAATACCAGTGTCTACCTTAATAAATGCCAGCAGAAGCATCCAGGGGTCAAAACGTATCTAAAGAAATTCAAAGATCTTAGGTCTACAGGTGTAAGAACTGTATGTGAACCAGCCATGCCATAACAAGACTATGGGCCTTTACAGACTGCCAGAAATAATGAAGCATGAGTCCACTTTAACTGCCCTTGCTCAGTGCTAGGGAGTCATGGGAAATGTAGTTTATTGTGGCACCAGAGCTCTCTGAAATAGAAGGCTCAATGTCTCAGAAAAAAACTACAGTTCTCATGATTCCCTAGCGCTGAGCCAGAGCAGTTAAAGTGGACTCAAGCTGCATTATTTCTGGCAGTCTGCAAAGGCCCTATCTTAACATCAGGGGATTTTTTCTAAGGTCATTGCCTCAACCACAACCATGCTTACTAGATATAAGGAGTTTGTGCACAAACAACCCTTTTAAGATTGGGCTATAATACTAATCTTCACATGGATGGTCCAATATACTGATCAAACAAATATACAGTCTCAGAAACCAGAGATTCCACACACTCCACTTTGGAACATCACTGTGAACTTGTCCTTCTGAAATACAGTCAGCCCTACATATCCATGGATTCTGCATCCACGGATTTAAAATATTCAACAATTTTAAATTCCCAAAAGCAAACCTTGATTTTGCCATTTTATATACGGTACACCATTGTACTACACTACTGCATATAATGGGACTTGAGTATCCACAGATTTTGGTATCCACGGGCATCCTGGAACCAAACCCCAGCAGATACCAAGGGCCCACTGTATGTGTATGGGGTGCTTTTTTGTGTATTTTACCTGTTGACATAGGAGTGAAGATATTTTTTGGAATGACAACCCTGTCTTCTGAGTTCCGGGCCCATTCCACCATGCCTTTCCTTCCTTTCATGGGAAAATTGATGTCTGTTAGAACAGATGCTGCAGGAAGTTTCTGAATGCTAGCCACTATTGAGAAAAAAACATACAGAAACAAGTGTTAAACAGAACTTTGGGTTTACCCTTCATAGTAATGCTATTAAGAAAAGATCAGAGCTGAAAAAGTAAATACGATTCAAAGTGCTGACAAAGAGAAAAAGTGCTTATAAATATATCATAAAGGAAACTATGTACAATGTAATCCTATATATGTTTGATCAGAAGGAAGCATCATTGTGTTCAATGGGAGTTACACCAAGTTATGTATGTGCCAGAGATTGCAACCTTACAAAAACAGAAGTGAAGAAGATGACAAGCTTATGAACAGTTAATAAATACTGTGGATGAACATTATGGACTTTATTCTCTCACTTGTCAGTCAGGTTCAATATCTTAATCAGAATTATTCACTTTGTTGGTTCATGCCCTGAAATTCATATGGAAGGACACAGTGGAGCCGTGTCTTTGGAGCATATTCTGAACTGATTGAAAATGACAGAACTAGGAAGAGGATGTTGCAAATTGCTAGGGGAAATATAACGTCTTATATGAACCAGGCTAATGAAGCAATAACAATGCTACCCCTTGAACGACATAATAAGATTTAAAAACAAGCCCCATTAAGTAGATTGACACATTAGCAGCCGGTAGTCTGTTTTTGGACAAAGCAAATATAGAAACCAGTATCTCACAAGGCATTTTCCATTACTCCTCACCATGAAATGTAATTATTAGCATATTATTACTCTTTCGCTCAGCACATTTAGCAAGCTGCACTGCATTTTTCAGGTCTTTTCAGGTAAGCAAATTGGCTGCTTCTCCTAAGCATGATCTGTCAGGCAAAGCTTTGGCCTTCAGTGATTTGGTGCTTTCCACCCAGTAAGCAAAGATTATTTTGAGGGGGTCCAAGATGGATCAGAGACAAAAGGGTGCTTTGATCTCGTTTGGATCCTGTCCTCAGGACCAACTGTGCCCTGTATTGGCCTTGCAGCATTATGTGTGCTTATGAAGCACTTCCCCTGGGTTTCACTTTTTTCACAAAAATCGCTCCCCCCCTTACTAAATGTCACTTCTGGTCTATTACATCTAAAGCATTGAACAACCTGAGTTTCTGAGAGGTTCAATTTGGCACCTATTCTTTTAGGATTGGAGCCTTTTCCACAGCAGCAGCCATGGGCTTTGGCCCACAGACAATTCAACATGTTGGGCATTGGAAGTCTTCTGTTTATAAGACGTACGTATGTAAGTTTCGATGTGAAGTTGTTAACCTTTGTTCTGTTTTTCTCTCAGCTTCCAGGTATGGTTTGGCGAGATGACGGGTCTGATCTGCGGCCATAGCATTGTCTATTGGGCAGCAACACATTTTGGACCTCACCTTGGTTTGAGTAAAATTGACATTGTTGAATGGTTGGGGAGCAGGGGGCTTTGGTAGAACAAGCTGCTTCCCTTGATGTTTGGGGAGTGTGTTGGACCTCCTCTGGGTGAAAGGTGGGCTCTGGAACAGCCTTTACAGGTCAAGGGACCTAAGAGTTGGAAAGGAACCTGCCTTTGGGGCTGTCATTGGGGGTTTGCTCTCTCTTACAAATTTGTGGGATTTTGGGAGAGAGTGCCCTATGTTTGCTTTCCAATAGGCTGGACCAAGGGTTCAATCCAATATCTTGGATTTACCTTGGGGCCTGGTGTTTCACCCTAGGGTAGGCTGGAGGGGTTTTGGTCACATGGTGACACCTGGTTCTCCAGCCTGACCTGCACCAGGATGCTCCTCTTCCTGTGGTCTCCCAAAAAGGCAAGTTTATTAATATTTGAATAGATCAAATAAATGGCCCTTTGTTTTCCCATATCTACATGTCTGGTCTGGTTATTTCATGGTTGATCATCAATGTTGACTTGTTTTCCTCCCACCTCTAAAAAGCCCACCTAAAGTTTGAATTATGTGCAGTTTAATTATGTGATTGTAAAATTTGCTGACAATTGAAGCCACCAATGGATCTATCATTTGTTAATCATTTGTTAATAAAGGTTTCTGGGTGTTACTAATGAACCTGAATTTCTGAACTTAGGTATCTTGCTGGATTTGACATTCAGACTCCTCTTTGTCCAGAATTATTACAACTGGTCACCTCAGAACTACAAATGAGTGAGCTATAGGGATTCCCGAAATGAAAAGCAGCACACAAAAAAGTTATCTCCTCGCAACAATATTTCCAAATGAGCTGCTCTTCCCCACAGCATCTCTAGCATACCACCAGCTAGTAGCGTCATGGGGGGGGGGGGGCCTACGGGCCACACCAGGTGACACCCCAGAAGGGTTTAACCTCAGAAAGGGGGGGTTAAACTGGGTTGCCTTCCCCTTCCACTGTGGGCACACTACTTTTTCTAATCATATTGTGTGCAAAGAACATGGATTTTGATGTCCACAGAGGGTCCTGGAATCATATCCCAGCAGACACCAAGGGCCCACTGTACTTGCTAAAGTATCAAGATGTGACATAATAAACCACACTTAATCAAAGCAAAAGTTCACAAACCAACCTCAAACTGTTGTTTATGCTTTTGTGTGTTTGGCCAAACTAGCCAAACTATGAGCCGAGTCATATTTTAATACAGAATCAAGCAAGCATTAACCTAAACCAACCATTGTTTAATACTGCACCTAAGGCAAAACACTGTACTAAAATGGGTTTTACTCCCTTGCAACACTTTCTTTCCTCTGATATTTTTAGCAAATGTGTTCAGGATAGACCATAGTACTAAAGGCACTTACTAATCAGTAAGTGCTATTGAACACATTGCATTGTGATGTTAATTTACAAAATCCAATAAGCCATTACAGTTGGTTTTAATTCTATGCAGAATGTAATATACACTCAGCATATCACAACTGCAAATGTAAATATGAGATAGTATTTTTAATGCAAATGCATAAATGCTTCTCTATTACCACTGCTGCTGGGGTGGAAAATAGCAGAAATAATAATAGCAGTCCTATGCTGATAGAAGTACCCTGAAATTTTGTTTACTTATTTCCCCCTATTTATAATGCAGTTACCCAGAAATCATTTTTATTGTAGCTTTAGTAATGTGAGTATGATTCCATGGCAACACTGCCAATTTCAAGTAAGATTCAGGCAACCTCTAAGCATGTGTGTCATTATTCACATTTTCAGAGATGATAAACAATCTGTTCAGAGCTGTTTCTAATGTGAGCCAGGGTGATAATTGTTCTTTGCACACTACTTTTTCTAATCATTTTACAATAAGGGTAATAGGGTTCATGCCATATGCACACTGCCTCTGTTGACAATAAATGAGCATAACCAATTTGCTGCAAGTGTCCCAGAGAGGGACAAAAGAGAAAGGCAATGGGGACATCTCTAAAAGCAGCCAGAACAGAAAATAGGAACACTAGCAAAAAATAATTTGACCTCTCACAGGTGGGTTTCATTTCAAAGGAAACTATCATTCAGATCAAGAGACAGGGAAAATTAAGACAATATTAGCTCTGCAAAATAGATAGCTTGACAACTTGCCCTTAGTTCTAAATTATGTATTATCGCATCATTTCAGCAAGGTTGAATTTAAGTCTTTTCCAGGCTTTGACTATGACCAGTAAATAGGCAGGCAGGCAGATATAGGTAAGGATGTGGGTGAAATTGGCCATGCAATCCACTGCTACCAGATTTTCCCTATTTTGAAGTGGTGGCATTCTCACAATACTGGACTGCTTTGCCTCAACAGAAACTGCCCTGGCAGAAAGGATCCACTGCCCTTGAAATTTATGGAAGTAAATTTATGGTGCTATGCATCTGTGGAAAATATTACTTTTGAAACCAATTGGCAATGATAAAAGAGATCAAATAAATGAGAATGGGGAAGCAGAAAATTTTTGTATCTATCTTACAAATATAGTTGAGAGCCCTTGATTTCCTGCAATATATTCAGGACAGACTATCCTGTGATTATTGCTATTATTGTTGTTTTTATTGCTATTGTTATCATCATGATCATGACCATCATTGTTATTATAGTACACTTGCCCCTCTGTTTTCACCCCCCCCCCCACCCAGCAAAAATGGAAACTCACCAATATTCAATCCCCATTGGCTTGAATGGTAGCATGCTCCCATGTGTGGCCCTGCGGATCTGCCATGGGCATGCACGCCATTTTAGCCAATGGGGCTCACCTCTCCACAAAGGACCAAGACCACGGATTTCAAGTCAGCAATAACAGAGGGGTGAGTGTATATAGTTGCATCCCATAAAATTGGAATTCAAGGCAGCTTACAATTTTGATAACATAATACAGCTAAAAACATACAAAAAACAACCATTCAAATAGGATTATATTTTGACACTATTAAAACTACACTTAAACAGGTAAAATGGCATTAAAAGATAAAAAGCTATTACAGTCATCCCTCAATATCTGCGGACTTGCCATTCACGGATTCGATCATTCGCAGATGGTAAGCCCACGCTGTCCCCAATGGCAGTGCATGCATGCAGCCATGCCGCCATTGGGAACAATGGGGCAAGTCCTCCCTCCCTCCTTTCTTCTCTCCTTCTTCCCTTGTGAGACTTCTGCCCTGGGGGTGGAGGCTGTAGCCTCATCAGGTGCAGGAAGTCAGTGCTGGTGAAGGAACCTGAGGTTGGGGGCAGAGGCTCTTGAGACCCAAGCCCCTGTGCTGCTCCCTACAGTTGATGGGGCTGCAGCCTCTGCCACCAAAGCTAAGCCTAGAGCAGAAGCCATGCAGGGAGAGGAAGGAAGGAAGGAAGGAAGGAAGGAAGGAAGGAAGGGAAGGAAGGAGGGAGATAAAATGTGACAAGTCCTCCCTCCCTCCTTCCTTCCTCCCCTACTTCCGTCCTTCCTCCCGCTGCGAGGCTTCTGTCCTGGGCTTAGCTTTGGGGGAGGAGGCTGCAGCCCTGTCAGCTGCAGGGAGGTGACACAGGGGCATGGGTCTCAGAGCTTCCACCCCCAAGCCCTTTCACCGATGCTGACCCCGTGTGGCTGACACGGCTGCATCCTCCACCCCCAAAGCTAAGCCCAGGGCAGAAGCCTTGCAGGGGGAAGAAAAAGATAGCGAAGGAAGGAAGGAAGGAAGGAAGGAAGGACAATGTGACAAGTCCTTCCTCCCTTCTTCCTTCCCTTCTTCCTTCCCCTGCGAGACTTCCTCTCTCACATTGTTATCATAGTACACTTGTCCCTCTGTTTTCATGAGGGATCCATTCTGGACCCCTCACCCCCACCCCTGCGAAAATGGAACCATGGTTGTTATGCTGGTGGAACTGAGAGAAAGGCCTCCCCTGATGAACCCAGGGCCCGCACTGGCTCGTATAGGGAGACATGGTCTGCCAGATAGACTGGATCTGGGCCATACAGGGCATTACAGGACTATTGTGCCCAGAAACAAACCAGAAGCCAGTGAGGCTGTCATAAGAAGGGAGTAGTATGGACCCTGTAACCTGGTCTGGTTAACGTTCTGACTGCAACTCTTTGCACTAGTTAAATTTTCCAAACATTCTTCAAAGGCAGTCCCATGCCAAGTAGCATTACAAGCTTAAGGTAGCACAAATGGGTTGTAACTGAGGCATGTACAACCATGGCTACATTTGGCATCTCAGAAATGGGTACATTAGACACACAAGCTTTAAAGTTCAGAGCTGCGACCTGGTATACACCCAAACTGAAAACCTATGTTTTCAAGTGGAGTGCAACGCCATCTAACATGGCTGAACCCCAATTCCTTGGTCTGCGGTTCAACTGATCTGAAACACCTCTGTCTTGTTTAGATTAGGTTTCAATTTGTTTACTCTTTTCCAGTCTATTATTCATAACAGACACTGGTTTAGGAGCAAGACAGCCTCCTTGGATTGGGGTGGAAAGGAGAGTAGAGTTGGGGGTGGGGGTCATTCAAATATTGATGGCACCACACAAGAAAACTCTAATTACCTTTCCCAGTAGTTTCATGTATATATTAAAAAGCATTGGAGAAAAAGTAGAACCCAGAGGGCCTGCACAGGCCAATTGCCAACAGTAGAATAGTAATCCCCCAGCACCAGCTGGAGAGTTTGCCCCTATAGGAACAGAATCACTGTAAAGCAGTGCTTCCAAGTCCCATTTCAGCAAGGTGGCCCAGAGGGATACCATGGTCAATGGTACTGAAAGCTGCTCAGAGGTCCAGTAGAACCAACAGGGACTAACTCCTGCTATCTGGTTCCCTGCATAGGTCATACACCATGGTAACCACGGTGGTCTCTGCCAACAACAAGGCCTGAAACAGATTGAAATGCATCTAGATAATCCATTTCTTCCATGAATCCCTGGAGCTGGTAGGCTACTACACACTCCAATACCCTGCCTATGAATGGTATATTAAACACTAGCCAATAATTATCCATCATAGAGGGATTTAAGGGTGGCTTTTTAAACAAAGGCCTCACAAATGCCTCCTTTAGACAAGCTGAAACTTTGCCTTGTAAGGAGACATTAACTACCCCTTGACACATTCAGCTAGTCCCATTCTGGGTTGTTAATAAGTCAGGAAGGGCAAGGGTCTAGTACATATGTGGTGGCTCTCACTTCTCCAAGGGTTCTATCCACATGCTGCATCAGTTGGAAAGTACCCAAAAACACCGGACAAGCAGGAACCAAGGTTACAGCCAATGGAACCTTATCAACTACAACATCCAAGTCAGAGTGGATTTGACTGATTATAGCTACTAAGTACCATGAAAATTCTTCACAGTGGGCTGTCAAGTGATTTCTATTTTTTACTCGTGGACCAATGTGTAACAGGCCTCAGACCAGCCAACCCGCTCTTCTGGATGTCTCCTTGCAGATGCAATGGTGGCAGCTCTGAGTGTTCTGCCAATGTCATCCTAGTCACCATCTCACTTGCTTCATCACTGTCAAATCCTTGGAAAAACAGGATGCTACTTTGGCTCCACTCCATAAGAGAGGGATGCTCAGGTGTGATTGTGTCTACTGCCCTGGCCATTTACCTATTCTAGGGGTCAATGAGAACTTCAAAAGAGCTTCAACATCTTTTGAGCTGACAGAAAACTCCCCAAGAGCTATTAGGAATCCATCCAAATTTATTTGCCTCCTGAGGTGGACCACCCTAACCAGTCCCCCACTCCTGCAGAGGTTCTGAGTCCCAGTGAGTTTTATGTGACCAATATGTGCAACTAGTTAACATGCAACTAAGAGGAAAGAAGAACTCTGGACATTAAGAAAGGGTCCTCCCCTTTTTCAAACACACACACACACAAAAAACATTTCTGTGTAGGGGGGAGCTGGAGGGAAGGGCAGCTCCAGTCCCAAGCAAGCAAAGAATTCCACCATGCATGCAGCATTGCCACACACATACCGGGACACAAGAAATCCTCCTCGTTACTCCAAGCCTGTGCTTGCCTCCTTTCCCTTCCCGCCTCTGGGCTCTGGGTCTGGCATGCCTGTGCAGTATCCCTCTTAAACTCATAGCTGCTTGGGAGCTTTTCTCCCTTCTTCCCTCCCTCTCCCCAATAGAAGTGTGGAGGAGAACCCACACTAGTTGCATGCTAAACTTCTCCATTTCCCTCCCTTATAGAAGTGGTGTGTGTGTGTGTGTGTGTGTGTTTGAAAAAGGGGTGTGCATATGGGCTCTGGAACACAAACAATGAAGTCCAGAAAATAAAATTTGCACATCGGTCCATTAGCAACATAATGAGAAACCATCTTTCTTTTTCTCTCTTGTGTGAAAAAGCCTGCTCCTTCTTTGGCAGATAATATTGAATTTCTCAAGAAGTTTCTGTGTTGCTGCATCTGAAAAAAACTTTAACTGCTGCTTAAAACACATCAAATGTAGTCCCATTTAAAAACAAAAAACAAACATTTGACTTTAGTTGGTACAGACCTCAAAAAATTAAGTCTCAGCCCTTGTTCCCTCTTCTTTGGGATTCTCCTATTCTGTCTATAATGGAGTATCCTAAAATCTAGAAAGCATATCCAGGAGTAGCTGTGTTGGCCACACTGCAAACAATAACATCCAAAATCCACAAAACTGTGATACCTTTCTCCTGCTTGATTTTTAACACCTTTGCCCAATGAAGAAGCCAATTTGAGCTTCAAAAGCTTGTTTCATCTGTTTTATGCATTTTGGTTTGCCAATAAAGGTATCACTGTTTTTTGGGGGGGAAGGGCGGATTTTGGATGTTATTGTGCTTTGCTGTATGGGCAAGCCAGCACGGCAACCCCTGGATATGATTCCTAGAGTAGGAGTCCCTTTGCTAAGTTCTCTTCCAAGTGGCTAGAATTCAGAGACATAGGGGGGATACAGGGGCTATGCAGACCAGAAATATAATCGGGATGAAATGGGGTGTGGCAAAGGTGTCATGATGTTTCTGCCACACAGCATTTAGATGTGCTGCATGGCAGAAATGAGCTGTTTGTGGGGCAAAACAGATGGCGGTAAAGGGGCAGCTTACCATCATCCCCTTGCTTGCCAGATCAGGCCTGTGGCAACTGCATGCCATGGTCCTGATCCAGAGTTTTTCCATTCCCAAAAGGTGATGCATTTTGCAACTTCTTTGGGGGGTAGAAAAACTCTGGATCAGGACTATGGTGTGCAATTACCATAGCCCCTATCCAGCAAGCAGAGGGGCAGTGGCAAGCCACCCTTTTACCACCATCTGTTTTGCCCCACAGACAGTCCCAAAGAGTTAGCTCAGCGCTGCCCCTTTTAGGCTGGATTGGGGCCAGGGCAAACAAATGCCTGGCCCCAATTCAGCCAGATTGTGCCCCAAAAAGGAACGGATAAGATCCTCTCCTTTTTGGGGTGGAAAAAAGCCACTCCTTCTCCGAAAGAGCCAGCTTTTCCTCCCAAACAGCCAACTCTGGGCAAAGTGGCATCTAAGCACCACACCCCCAAGTGGGAGAGAAGCTGGATGACGTGTAATCTCTAGCCCGGCTTCTGTCTGGCTTGGGGGCATGGAGCATCTAAACACCACACCCCCAAGCCAGCCCCAAGCCGGGCTATACGAGCCGTCTGTTTCCACCCATAGGTTTAATTTGCATTACAGAAATAATACAGTTCAACACTTGCCATGCCCTCCTTTTCCCAGAAACTGCTCAGCTTCCCCCTGCAACGAGCCCAAGGAGGGAAGCTTCTTTGGGTAAAAAAGACACTGGCTGGTTGCAAGACAAAAGGAAAGGGCGAGGAAGGCAGGCATGTGCTCTTCTTTCTCTTTTGCCTTGGCTAACTAGGTCAAGCCAGCTAGCCAGGGTGGAAGGGAACGTAAGGGAGCAGTCTCTTCCTCTGTTCCCCCTTGTGTTGGATATTGTCAGTGCTCTGGCAACTCCTGGGATTTTCTGTCCCCCCCCCTCCCCCATTCCCCTCTCCCTCCTTTTGCCAGGAGAAGCCTGGAGGAGATGGAGCAGGAAGGTAGTTTCAGGGACATTTCTTGGCATGGGCTGCCCAGGCGGCCACACAGCCTTTCTTCCTCAGCTAGAAATCCTATTGAGCTTGCCTGCCTGCCTGTCTTCTTCATCAAGCATCCCATTCAGACAATGTTGTTCCTTCTATAGAGGGGCCTCCCTCTTTTACTTTCCCAAGCCACTTCCCAGCCTCACCATCCTTCCCCCAAATACAAACTTATGGGGCTCCAGTTTCCCTTTGGAACGTGGGTTCGCTAGCAGCAATTGTTTTTGTGCACCTTCAAGTTGTTTTTACTCATGATGACCCTAAGGAGAACCTATCATGGGGTTTTCTTGAAAGTTTTTCTTCAGAGGAGGTTTGCCATTGCCTTCCCCTGTGGCTTGAAGAGTGTTACTTATCCAGAAACACCCAGTGGGGGTGCATGGCAAGCAGGATTTCATTTACTTCATTTGCAAAACTACCCAAAAGCAGCTGCTTCCCTTGCTTAGGATACTTTCTCTCCTCTCCTCCTCCCATAGAACAGTGGACCTAATACCAAGAAATAGGCATGGGGAGTGCTAGGGTTGTCACCCAAGAGGAAAGGGGGAGGTAGCCTGAAAAAGTTTGGGCATCACTGTTCTAGACAGTCCATATCTCAGGAAGTATCTGCATCTTTCCTTTGACAAGGGCATTCAGAAAAAGCCGGTCTTCATGGTTTGGATGATGCCAATGAAACCTGACATATAGGCAGCCCCTTGAGTACAGTAGTGACCATAAGGAGATGAAGTGTAGAAGAAGGTTACCAGGGCATAAATATTTGTTAAGAATTGGAGACAGTGGTAATGGCTAAGGAAGAGAAAATTTCCATTTCAGATTCCCCCATGATTGCTTTAAAAAATAAATTTAGAAAATTACGTTCTTTCCATTCCAAAAATAAAGAAATGTGTAAATGTTTGTAAATTCGTATCAGAAATAAACTGAAATTAAATTCACTCTCATCTGTAGATGGAAGCAATACATGATATGTATTTAAAAAGGAACAAGTGAAGTGTGCTCCCAAGGAGTCATGTAACACATCAAAAGCCTTATTTTGTGGCCCTCAACCCCTTCAGATTCCCAGACTGTTTCCTGGTCAGAAAAAGTGAGTCAATAGAGGTTCCTGGTAGCTTCCACATGCAACAGTTTACCATTTAACTAACTTGCAAGTTCCCTCTGTAGTGTTCACATATACACATACCAAATTTTGGGAGCCAGAAGGGGATGTCTGACCACTCCCCTCCCTTTTGTTTTTGGGGGGAGGTAGTCCATTTGAGTCTTGGAGGATCACTGGATATAAAAGTGACATCCAGACCTGCTGCACTTCCCACCCCTGTATTGAAAGGTTACACTTGAAGTAGCTAGTTAAAGACCGGGGGATACTGTCTACATTGAAGAGTCTCCACTCTGTCCTGTAGAGACAGGATCACAGCTGTCATGATCCAAAGTGACAACAATGACTTGGACACTAACTCAAATGGAGAGAGGTCAGCTAAGTTAGTAGTAGCAGACAAACAGCCAGTCTGGGCGTGACAGTGATCCCAATTCCAGCCAGCTAGAACCATCAGAATTTGAAGCATTTATGGTGTGATTTTCAGACCAAGACACTATGCACAAGGACTGTACCCTCTAATTTGAACATCAGTGAGGAACCAGAATCCTTACACCCAAATGATTTGTGCAAAATTTGTTCACCAAAACAGGCAGTGTGCTCAGAAAAGAGTGAGTAGAGAGCCAGAACACAGCCCTTTACAACAATAGAAGGACTTTAGCTAGAGACAACTTGACAACTTTAAGCAGCTTTAAAAAAGCTGTTAAGACAGATCTCTTCTGGCAGGCCTTCCCTGATTAGATTCCCCGGCCTCAGGAGTCCCTTTATCCCTCCTTTATTTCGGCTACAACTACTGCCTGCCTACTATTTGTTTGTTTGTCTATGGACTGTTTATTTTAATTAAGTGTTTTAACCATCTTGTTTTAACGTTAAAATTAGTTTAATTCTCTTCTAAGGGGTGGGAGGGTTGTGGGATTTCAGATTGTATTTTAATATTGTATGAAGTTTTAAATTGCTGTGAGCTGCCCTGATTGCTTGACAGAGGGGCGGGATATAAATAAATAAATTATTATTATTATTATTATTATTATTATTATTATTATGAGAGCTGAATGCAGTCAAACACCAATTATCTTCTGAAGCATAATCTCAGTCTCTGAACCCTGCAGATCTGAGATATTTCCTCCCTCCATCTGACTTGTCCCTTGTAGCATCTTCAGGAAATGGCATCCAACAGAGTACAACTCCATTCCCTATCCTTTGAGAGTGCCTTCTTGGAGGGGACAATTGGACCTAACTTTCCCAATGGGCATGGAGCACTCTCAGAAAGGTAGACCCAACAATGTGAAACAATGTGCAAGTGGGAAAGGCTGCGTTGAGAAGTAATGGGCACCACCATTATACTTTCTGTCTGTGTACCTGGTGTTTGGTTGGCACTCCAAATAGCTGACAGATACAGACACAAATCTGTGTCACTTTCATTTGTCCTCACTTCATCTCAACTTTGGATCTTCTTGAATTGGAGGTTCCTATAGTCCAGAATCTCCCCCATACAGACAAGCATTTCATCTACACTTTCCCTGGGGATTTTGCTTGCAGACTGAATGAGTGACAAAGGCTAGAGTGAGTTATGAGTTTTGTATGATCTCCACCAGGAAACGTTTCTACCATCTTGGTTCATTTAATTTTCAGACAAGGAAAAATCAAAGCACAACACATAGTGCAAGTAAACTTTTGGGAGGGAAAATGAGGTGAGTTAGAGCACCTAAAGCAATGGAAAAGTGCAAGTTAGTGCAATTCTAAATTATTTGGGGTGAGAGCAAGGTTTATGAAACTATGGTATGAAACAGATTGCCCCAAAGGAGTGGAGTCACACTGCCCCTTTGATCGCCAGGTTGGGGCCACAGCAACCGCATGCCATGCCCCCAACACAGTGTTTTGCCAGCTCAAAAAGAAGCAGCAGAAAGTTGCTCTTTTTTGAGCTGGGAAAAAAACAGCTTTTCCACCATGGTGGTGGCTTTTCAGTGCTCCTGTGGTGTGTGATAGCTAAATGCCATGCTGCTGGAGCACCGAAAAGCTGCTATCATGTGGTTGGGCAGGCGGCTTCACAGCAGCCTACTGGTGGCTTGGGGTGTGTGTGTGCCATCTAGATGACACATCTCCAAGCTGCCGGGAAGTCACTGCAAAGGGGCCATCTATTTTGCCTGATTCTAGCATGTGAGGTGGATTGTCTCTGTGCAGTAGTCAGGATCACAGGATCATACTCATTCATGTACTATCCCACCTAGGTCTTGCTGAAATATCCTTTACAATGAAAGAACTACCATTGTCTCTCATGATCTGGTAAAATTTCACCAGAGAAAATTAAGGGAGAGATGCATATGAGCCTGAAAAAAAGAATGGGGATCTGGTCCCACATCCACCCCTGCTACTCTAGCCATATGTAGCAATCACAAAATCTCTGGTCACCACAAAGTCACACTGAAATTAAAAACTTGAAAATCACTGTGTGTATGTGGAAGAATATGCAGTTGTCCCGCCTATTTCACAGACTTTTCACCCATGGTCTTGAATTTCTTGGATGGGAAGCCAGGAGGGAAGAAATGGTGCATGCAAGCCAATGGGGCTTGAATATTTGGATTTTTTTCATTTTCATGGGTGTGTGTGTGTGTCCGGAACCGATCCCCCATAAAAATGGAGGGATGACTGTAGTGCGGGGTTCAATGTCACAATGGGATTGAATATCTATATAACTTTTTCGTAAGAGATCCATAAACTGCATCTTAAATTTCTGCCAACTCACAATGGAGTATATTCTGCATGTACCCCACCCCTCATCTTACTCATCTGTGGAAGAAAAAAATAGCTTATATAGTTTTCCATAAGCATAAATAATAAAATTAAATTCCTTTCAGGGAGAAATACTAGGCCTTCTGTAGATTCATATTCATACAAAACAGAGATTCAATCATTTACTATAATTCCCATAATGCAAAACAAAACGATATTCACATACAATGATGTTTTATTACTTTAACTGTATTAGCTGAAATGACATTATTTTTGATTTTATAATGAATCTCTACACTGGAAAACACAGTATCTCTAAAAGTGAAAACAGGGTCAGATTAATTTGTTTGGAGAAGATCAGTAAAATTTAGTCCTAGATCCTGTAAGAAAAAAAAAGGGGGGAGGACATTTAACTTGCTTTCATTATTAATGCTGGAACAGGACTAATGAGTTTGTTTAGCATATAAAGAACAGACCAATCACTTTCTATTAAGTGTTCACACACTTGAAATGCTTGTCCAAATGAAAGACATAAAATAGCTAAAGATGCTATCTTTAATTACAGCTTCCAATATTTCAGATCTGCTGAAAGCTTTTGGATCAAATTAAGGGTTTTATATTATATGCTTTTAGAGTAAAATAGGAGACCACAGGTTTGTTGTGACCTCTCCCTCCACCTCTGCCCCCGCCATCCAGATTTGATTTCTGGAAGTTTGTTTTTGCTTTATACAAGGGACAATGGGAAAGAATGGGAGAGATTACCCTCATTGGAATATAGATCAGACCTCCAGACCTGGAAGATAGGTGACCCAGGTGTCTAATCTTTCAAGTGGTGGTGGTGATGGCTGTTATCCCACCTTTTCTCCATTCTAAGACTCAAGATGGCTTACAAAAGTTAAAACATGCAGCTAAAAGAAGTTACATTTTACAGAAATTTATCTATTCAGTTCAATTAAAAATCAATTGAAAACATAACAATTGAAAAAGAACTACAAACATAAACAACGTAGCACATGGCCTGCCAAAAGAAAAAAAGTTCTTCACCTGTCTATGGAAGGATAGCAAGCAGAGCACCAGTCTAATCTCTCTAGGGAGGGAGCTCCAGAGAGTAGGATCAGCCATAGAGAGGACCTTCTCCCCTCTTCCTGCCAGATGTACCTGTGATGGTGATGTGACCAAAAGATGGGTCTCCCCAGGAAATCTCAAGACACACCTTAGAAATGTTGCAGCCGCTAAATTAAAAACAACAGGAGGTCTTGCTAATAAATTCATTTGGCATGGGTTACCATAGAAGAAGTGTTTTACATCAGATATGTCTGATTTAGCATGTAGTATAGGGGAGCAGTAAAACAGTTAGGTCAAATGTCATGTAGTGTTGAAAAAAGTCGTAGTGTGTGACAACTCTATTGAAGTTAAATGGCAGATTATACCCATCCATAGAGCATAACATGCCATACATCTGAACAAGTTAACTTTAGTTCATGGAAAAGTTTTGTTCATGGAAAAGTTATTCCTTCCCGGAATAACAGTCGGCCCAAAGAGGGGCCACCAATTTGTCTGACTCCTTTGTATAAATTTTGTTTTAATTTATCAATTTAATTAACACTGCATTTTAACTATTCTGTGGTTTAATCTTGTTTTAAGGGGATGGGGTGGGGGGAGGAAAGGATTAAAGGGAATAGGAATGTTTTAATGTTGTTCTGTTTTAAAATGCTGCTGTTCCCCGCCCCGATTGCTTAGCAGAGGGGTGGGCTACAAATAAAAATATTATTATTATTATTATTATTATTATTATTATTATTATTATTATTATTATTATAAAAGTTTATGCTGTAATAATTAGGTTATGTTTTAAAGATTTCTTTATTGTTTTGCTGAAACAGACTAACAAAGGCTGCATCTGCACTGCAGAAATAACCCAGTGTGGCACCACTTTAACTGCCATGACTCAATGCTATGGGATTCTGGGAATTGTACTTTGTTGTGGCACTAGAGCTTTCTGACAGAGAAGGCTAAATGTCTCACAAAATTATAATTACCAGAATTCCACAGCATTGAGCCATGGCAGTTAAAGTGGTGCCAAACAGGATCATTTCTATAATATGGATGCAGCCCCAGTGATCTGCCTGGAAATTGTTAAGCATTTATTTTAGTTTAACAACATTGGTAGAAGACTAAAAGGTCCAAATTATGGATCAAACTAGGGGTGGAGAATGTACCCCAAAATGCTGGGAGTGGTATCCGCTTCTTAATGCAAGAGTCAGTCCTTATCTATATCTTATCTAAAGTGCTCCCCTGTGGCAATACAGGCAGAAAAGGCAAATTTCTTCTCCATCTCTATTGCATCTACTAGGAGCCAGCTACCAAAGCTGTTTGAGTGGTCAGGGGTCCTTTACACACAGGCCTAAGTGAAGGAAATCCAGATCGCTCAACAGTCCACTGTGAACAACTTGCTCAGCACTTTGAAGATAAAATCATGCAAATCCAATCTGACATGGATGCTGTAACTGGCACAGATCCAGTGGATGTAACTTTGGCCCCTGCATGCCCAGTAACACTGGATATTTCTCAGTCTGTGAAACCTGAGGATGTGGATGGGATTCTTGGAGAGATAAGCCACTACATGTGTTTAGAACCTTGTCCTTTCTGGCTGATTAAAAAAGCTAGAGGAGAACTGGCTTAGTGGGTATAGAGCATGCTTAATCTCTCTCTAAAACAAGGCAAAGTTCCAGCTTGTCTGAATGAAGCTGTTATAAAACCATTACCAAAAAAGCCCTCCCTGGATTGAATCACTCTGGATAATTATCAGCCAGTCCTTAACATTCCATGTTTAGGCACGGTTAGGGAGTACATGGTTGCCTCCCAGCTCCAGGGGTTTCTGGATGGGATGGATTATCTAGATCCATTTCAATCTGATTTCAGCCCTGGTTGTGGGATAGATATGGCTTTGATCATCTTGGTGGATGGCCTATGCCAGGAATTAGATAGGAAGAGTGCATCCCTGTTGGTTCTACTGGACCTCTTGGTGACTTTTGACACAAATGACTACAATATTTTTCTGGGTCTCCTTGCTGGGATGGGACTCAGAGACACTGTTTTATAGTGGTTTCATTCCTCCCAGGAAGGGCAAACCCAAAAGGCAGTGCTGGGGGACTCCTGCTCAGTCTCTTGACTCAGTTCTTTCCCCAGTGCTATTTAACATATATATGAAACTACTGAGAGAGTTTGTCTGGAGTTTTGGGGTTCATTATCATCAGTATCATCTCTGGGAGATACCATCATTGTTGTTGTTGTTGATATTTATATAGTGCCATAAGTTTACACAGCACTTTACATAGTGAAACAACCAAAATACAGATAAAAACCTGTCTACGGCATACAGTTATCAGATCTGGTAAAGGTGATACATGCTTTAGTTACATCCCAGTTGGATTACTGTACACTCTGTGTAGGACTGGCTCTGAACGATGTTTGAAAACCACAATTGGTCAAAAGAACTGCAGCCAGATTACTAAATATGGCAGGTTATAGGAACACACAACTCCCTTGTTCTTTATTTACTTAATGGACTTAGCTCAGAAGTTAAGACACTGACTCTGACAATTGCAAGATTGGCAGGTCGGCAATTCAAGCCCCAGATGCCATGTGCTGGAGTGAGCTCCCGTCACTAGTCCCAGCTTCTGCCAGCCTAGCAGTCTGAAAGCAAGTAAAAGTGCAAGTAGATAAATAAGTACCACTTTGGTGAGAAGGTAACAGCATTCTGTGAAGTCGAGCTGGCCATATGACCATGGAGTCAATCTCTGACAATGCCTGCTTAGTAACGGAGCTGAGCACCACCCTCTCCAGTCAGTCATGACTGGACAATCTTGTCAAGGGAAAACCTTTACCTTTACTCTTTTCTCCCAAAATAGGATTCAAGGTGGTTTACAATAATTTTAAAAAGATAGAACTAAAACATTAATTAAAAAAATTAAAAATAATTGAATTAATAGTAATATTAAAAGATAACAATTGAAAAAACAGCATAAAATTCAAAAATTTGGAATACCATAAGTAAATCAACATGTGCTTTATAGCAG
>CM034701.1:264543385-264556009 GCA_020142125.1 Phrynosoma platyrhinos | reverse complement strand
GGGCAGTTAACAACAACAAAGTTCTTGCAATAATTCCACTGACTGTGTGTCCTTTTTCTGGCATAAAGAAAATACACTTGTTCCTCCATTTTTGCAGACTTCAGGTCCATGGTTTTGGTGCTTCATGGACTGGCAAGTGGAGAGGGTTAAAATGGCATGAGCGCAGAGCCGTGCACAGGAGCGCGCAGCCATTCAAGCCTATGGGTCTTGAATATTTGTGGATTTCCATTTTCACAGGGGGGTCCAGAATGGATCCCCCGTGCAAATGTAGGGAGGAGCGTACTGGCTTTAACCTATAAAACCCCATGCAGCTCAGGTCCAGATTAACTGAAGAATTATATTCTCCTTAATGAAAATGCCCTTGCTTTGAGATCTGTTTGAGAGGCCCTTATCTATGCCCCACCACTCTCACAAGTACACCTTTTGGGAACATGAGAGAGGACTTTCTCAATGGCTGCCCCAAGCCCCTTCCCAGAGAAATTAGACTGATACCATCCCTACAAGTACTTCCTTTTTGCAGACAAGTAGACTTTTTCTGTTTCAACAGGAATTTTATGATTGATTGTATAAGGCCTGTCTCACCAAAACAATGTGCTGGAGCTTGCTAATTGCACAAATGTTCTTTGTGTTCAGTGCTTCTAAGCATTTTAAAGACATAAAACTAAAACACAGCAACATAATGGACATTTTGTATTTTATAATCTTACATTACATATTAAATTAAGAAGACAATAATTAAACCTTTGATACTGTCTCTCCACATTCCTTGCTAGAGGGACAGGAAACCAGGAAAAGATTTCAGATGTCCTTTTTGTTTGAACTCTGTCTTCTTCCCCCACCATTTATCTCCTGAGCAACTGATATTTGCAATCCCAGCAATTTCATGGGGTGGAGAAGGACTACATAGAGGACAAAATTGAACCTGTCATACAGTTCCTAAGATATAGCTTCATTTGTAAAACACAAATTTAATTTTAATTACATTAGATTGCCTACTGGCAAGAGCATTATGGTGCTGTGTCCTCTGAGGTCCTATTTATACAAACATTGGGCTCATGATGGTCTCTTTAAATTGAACTTTTAATTGCATAGACTCATCTTGTCTTCAGATTTCATATGCTAAAGAATGTAGCCTTAGTGCATTCCTCATCAGACCACGAATCTCATTAAATACTTGTGTTAATATGATTAAGATCAAACTGTGTCTTAAAATAAGTTCCTACACTTAAAAAAAAGGTTATGTGGTGGTGTATCAAACTTGTGCCTTAGTAAATTTGTTACAGCACAATTTTATGTCTGCTAAGAAAGTGTTTTCAATGTATTTTATATGACTTACTGGTAGCTAACAGTATACCAGAATCCATTTTTAGTAGTTAAAATGCTACAGTATACTTTTCTAACTTTTTTCTTTCTAACAAGAAATAGGAAGTCTTAATTTCTGAATCCATATAGGAATTTTTTTTTTTGTTCTTTCAGGTATAACAGAAATCGTTGCATGATTTTTTATTTTTATAAAGGAGATCTGGGACTTCATAATGGCATGACTATGTTTTCATGCTGATATAGCACTGATCTGACCAGCCAATGTGCTACTATTTCTATTGACAGAAAGCTTAGTTTATGCAAAAGCAACAACAAAATCCCCTTTCCATCCCTTCTATCTGGCAATAATGTTCATCTTACCATCTCAGGATTCTATCACCTAAGTCTGCTTCATATGAATTTAGTCTGCATACAGAATGAGGTGATTCTGAACTGTACCATTCCTGGTTATGAAGGAAGTGTTAATTTTCAGTTATCTCACACTGGGCGGGGGGAACCAACTTGATGCAGTTAAACTAACAAAGTAGTCTAGATTAATTCACTCCTTCCTGGGCTGTTTATGCTAGCAAAAAGGATTGGGGTGATGGGAAGCATCAAAGAGTCCATTCTAAGGAGATTATTGCATGGAGGAAAAGTCCCGATATAGATTCAGGATTGAAAAACCCAAACCAGATGTTATCGTATGCACCAGTGCTGGATTGAAAACCCCAAACCAGATGTTATCATATGTGCCAGGTGGACCCCAGCCACGCTTATCCCATGGCTTTTCAAAATAGAAATGTCATTTTTGAAAAGCCACTGGATAAGTGTGACTGGGGTCTGGGTTGCATCCGGATTGCACTTGTCTGGCCACTGGCACATACGATAACATTCAGTTTGAGGTTTTCAATCCCAAATTTATATCAGGATTTTTTCTCCATGTGATAATCTCCTATCATAGCAGAAGACTTCCTGCCTCATTCGTCTACCAAATTCCTTACTCTGCTACATATAAAGATGAGGCCCCATAGGTAAATCATCTTCTTGTAATGATAATGAACTTGAATAAGATGCAGAAATGTACAACTGGGTGGGCACAGGCAGTCTTCCCTGCCTCCCCACAGACGTTCCCCTGAACATGTGACACAGATGGTTGTGAAACCCTGTTGAATGGAAGGGTAGTGGCTGTTGGCTGGCTGTTTCCATATCAGACAGGTGGCAAATCCGCTTGTATGAGATATGAAAGAATTCTCCAAGACAATGAACTTATTGTACATGGTAGAGCTAGTGTGAAAGTCTTGTTTGGTCAAATGTCTGTCACACCCCAGCTGTAATAAAAGTCACCCTACATTATACACCCATGAATAAGTCAAGCATAGGTTTGGGGGCCAAAATTTTGATATGACCTGTGGTTAAGTCAAGAGAAAAACATTGGGGTATCTAACAAAGGATGTAAAGCAGTGGTCCCTAAACTTTTTCACCTGACACCCCATTTCCTCTTAGGTGACAATCCTAGCACCAACCAATGCCAATTTGTTGATATTAGGTCTACTGTTCTACTGCAAATTCTACTACAACCTTGCGGTGAAGGCCACTACAGTTGAAAAGCTTCTTGGTTGCTGCTCAACTGGCTGCTTGACTGCTGCTCTCTTTGCACCTGGTCACCCTCAGAGCAGTAACCAAAGCCTATCACCCATTCCAGCCCTGTGGCAAAGGCCAGTGAGGGCAAGAAGCTTCTTGATCACCATTCAGCCAGATGCTTAGTTGCTGCTCCCAAGGTGACTAGGTGTAAAAGGAGCAGCTTGCCTTTGGTGAGGAAGGACTATCAATCTTCTTTGTTGGGGTGAAGGTGTGTATAATGGGTTTACAAAAGCCACATGTTTTGGATTGGAGACTGGCATGGATAGGGAAAGAGAGATATTTTAACCACAGGAGATGCTCCAAGGTGAAGGATTGCTTCCAAAAATCAACCATGGATATTTCTTTCTCTCCTTCCCCAGAGACATGTCTTTCCCCCACATCAACACTGCTTTCTTCTGCTACCTCTTCTGTCAGCCTGTCTGATGAAAGAAAGCTGGAGCAAGTTGGAGCACAGCTTCAACCTGCTAGCCAAGTCCTGGCAAAACTCCCAAACCCGAAACAGGGTCTCACATTTGAAAACTCCTTTTTGCCACCACTTCTTCCCCACTGCCACATGCTCTAATTCCTTGTTTCAGTCTTTCTGTCCAAAAGTGGTGCCACTGCAAGCCACATAAATAATGCCCTGCACCCAAAACTCAGAAGAGTTTCCTGCTACTACTAGTGAAAAATGTGGCTTAGAGAGTCAGCCTGCTGGAGCAGATGAAGAGCAGATGGTGGGAGACACCATCACATGAAGTCAGGCTTCATGGTGATTTTAAGGTACCCTGAAAAAAAGTTTCATGCAACCCTCATTCCTAGTATGGTCCTAAAGGCCATTAGTTCCCTTGTCTTTCTCGTGCATCAGTACTTTAATTGATAGCCCCTTGCTGACCCCTTTTCCTCTTGCCACCTCCTGCCACCTCCCCCTAACTGCTCCCCTGGATTGTTCATCCACCCCTAGGGGGAGAGTACCATCCACTTTGGGAATCACTGGTGTAAAGGATGAAGCAAAGGAAAATGATGCCAAAGGACTTTCAAAATTCTGACAAGCGTAACTGTGCTCACCCTAAAGGCTGGATGAATGAGAAGGGAACTATAGTAAACCATAGCTGCGTGATGTGTAGGGACAGTGACCAGGCATGAGCAAGGCTAAGAAAATACACAAGTCAAAAAGATGGAAAGGCAAAGCAAAGAAATTGGCAACTATCTGCCTAAGCAGACTGGCGGCATGGGGCCGCCCTGGGAAGGTGCGCCGCGGGACCGAGGCATCCCCATGCCTCGATCCTGCGGCGCACCTTCACCGCCCCTGAAAGAAGTGCTAAAATAGCACTCCTTTCACAAGTCAGCAAAAGTGCGCCGCAAAACCTTGCAGCGCACTTTCGCTGACTTTTCCGCCGCAGAGTGTCCGGACACTGCGGCGGGAGGTTGCCCTCGGAGCGCCGGCCGTGTGGAGGGCCGGCGGCTCGAGGACAACCTCGGGAGGAGGAAGGGGCGCCGAGCGTGTGGCTGCCCCTCCTCTTCCCTGCCTCCAAGATGGCTCTATTAGCCGTCTGCCGAGGCCCTAAGTTTGCTGCGATTACAGCCTTTAACTTTGCCTGATTTTAACCCAGAAAAGTTGACAAACTTTTTGTTATTAAGTGCCCTTGAGTTGATCTCGACTCATGGCGACCCTATGGATGAGACATATCCAATACCCTCTGTCCCCCACTGCTCTGCTTAATTCCTGCAACCCCTTAATACTGATGACCTCCTTAATAGAGTCCATCCATGTAGCATGTGGCCTTCCTCTCTTCCTACTTCCCTCCACCTTCCCCAGCATTATTTTTTTTAAAGAGTTCTCTCTTCTCATGATGTGTCCAAAGTACGACAGTCTCAGTTTAGTCATCTTGACTTCCAGGGAGGTTTCTGATTTGATCTGCTCTAGGACCCATTTCTTTGTCCTTTTGGCTGTCCATGGGGTCCTTAGAACTCTGCTCCAGCACCACATCTCAAATGCATTTATTTTCTTCCTATCATCTTTCTTAACTGTCCAGCTCTCACATCCATACATGGTAATACGGAATACAATGGCTTTCATGATTCTAACTTTTGTTCTGAGTTGTATATATTTGCATTTTAGAATCTTTTCTGGTTCTTTATAGCCACCCTCCCCATTTTTAGTCTTCTTCTGATTTCCTGACTGCAGTCCCAATTTCTATCAATGTTTGATCCCAGGTATGGGAATTCTTTTACTATTCTATTTCTCCATTGTCTAGGTTGAACTTGTGAAGGTCCTCGGTGATCATTATTTTTGTTTTCTTTATGTTCAGAATTAAGCCTGCCTTTGCATTTTCTTCTTTAATCTTCCTTAGTAGGTGTTCCCAGTCTGTGAAGTTTTCTGCTAGTACTATGATGTCATCTGCATATCTTAGATGGTTGATTATTCCTTCCTCCTATTTTCACTCCTCCTTCTTTTGTGTCCAGGCCTGCTTTTCTTATAATACATTCTGTGTACGAGTTGAACAGATAGGGTAAAAAGATGCAGATTTGTCTGATCCCTATGCCAATTGGGAACCATTCTGTGTCTCCATGTTCTGTTCTGACAGATGTCACTTGTCCTGAGTACAGATTCCTCATCAGAACTATCAGATATACTGGCACTCCCATGTCTTTAAGGGCGATCCATAGCCTTTTATGATCTATGCACTCAACAGCTTTGCTGTAGTCTATAAAACACATGCTGATTTACTTTTGGAATTCCCTGATGGTCTCCATTTTCCACCGTATGTTTGCAATGTGGTCCATAGTGCCTCTTCTTTTCCTGAACCCCACACAGACCTCTGGAATTTCTCTCTCCATCTATGGTTGGATTCTATATTGCAGAATTTTGAGCATGATTTTGCTTGCGTGGGAGATCAGTGCTATGGTCCTATAGTTGCTGAAATCTCTTGTGTCTTATACAACTTACACTGATGTTATTGTGCTCTCCTTGAGAGTTAGGCTTCTGAGGATGAAACAGACCTACCAATCACCCCCCCCCCCCAAGCATTCACTTTCTGAAGAAGAAGTAGACTTATCACTGCTGTGCCCTCCTCCAGGTCTGCCTGACAGCCACCTGAGGAGAGTGCCCCAGCCCCTTAAGAAAGGTGATGGCTATGGAGTCTCAAACAAACTCAGTCCCTCTCCTGCAGGTGAAGTGGGAGGCTGTGCACATGCAGCAGGAAAACTCCCTCCTAAAATAGGGTCTACAAGTTGGGTGGAGTTGAGTCAGCATGCTTTTTAAGCAAAGGGCTTTCCTCTTTTCTATTGCTGAAAACAAACTGAATTCCTTTCTCATGGCTATGTCTACCGTGAGATCTGACTCTGTGATTTATGACTCTGGACAGGTTGTTATCTTCTACCTATGGATTTTGCTGAAGATTTATGGCTGCTGCCCCTGGACTGTTTGGCTATTCAGATATTGCTTGTTCCTTCAGCTTCTGAACGTCTGGCATCCTACCTGTTGGTGGAGTGTGAGAACAGGACAGATGTCTTATTCAAAAATTTTGAAGCCCAATTCCACATCACTGGATTAACATGACTGGAATTCCCTTCTCTGAATAGAGTGTCAAAAGCTTAGTCAATCCTGGGAGAAACTAAAAGAAGCACCAACCCCCTCTACTCTGTCATTACTTCTTTGAGGTGGTGCACCAAAGAGGCACCACTGCTGCTATTTTCCTATCCAGGCATTCCAAAAGGCCAGATGTGGTGCTATGGCAGAGATAATAGAGGGGTCAGTGCTTCTTTTAGGTTCTTCTGGGATGGACTAAGCTCTTGCCTTTTGCTTCTTTACTCTGAGAATGTGGCAGGTCATGTTTTGATAAGAGTTAAGCAGATAGGAAGAAAATCAACTCATTTGAGATGTTGTGCTGGAGAAAAGTGCTGAGGATACCATGGATGGGCAAGAAGAGATATAAGTGGGTTCTAGAACAATTCAGGCTGGAACACTCTCTGGAAGCTAGGATGATTAAATTGAGGCTGTTGTACTTAGGCCACTTCATGATGAAAAATGAATCATTAGAAAAGACAGTGATGCTAGAACAGGTGGAAGGCAGTATAAAGAGAGGAAGAACACATGCCAGATGATTACATTCAGTCAGGAAAGATAGAGGACTGGGGGTGCAGGACCTGAGCAGAGAGGTTGAGGAGTGGGTGACTTACAGATGTCTCATCCATAGGGTCACCATGAGTCAAAATTGGCTTGAGGGTAGCTAACAACAACAACAACAAGGTACGGTATTTACATTGACCCAAAGATAAGCTGACCCAAGTTTTTAGGTAGATTTTTTTGACTAAAATTTCTAGACTAATACAAAAACCATATTCAGTGAGAGCTGTGTTGGCCATATAGCAAAGTACAATAACATCCAAAATCCACAAAACAGTGTTATCTTTATTCAGCCAACCAAAATGCACAAAATATACAATGCTAGTTTCAAAGCTCACTGACTTCTTCATTAAGAAAATCATGTTAACATCATACAGGAGAATTTTTAAGATGACAAGCCTTTGCAGACTGCCAGAAATAGTGCACATTAAATTGAGGCACTGCCCTGGGTCAGTGCTAGGGAGCCATGGGAATTGTATTTTTTTCTGAGACATTGAGCCTTCTCTGTCAGAGAGCTCTGGTGCCACAATAAATTACAGTTCCCATGATTCCCTAGCACTGATCCAGGGCAGTGCCTCAATTTAATGTGCACTATTTCTGGCAGTCTGCAAAGGCCCAATGTTAGTCACAGGCCTGCATTTTGTCAAGGTGTTGGTGTGCTGTTCTGTGTTGAGATTGTGTGGAGGGACTTATACAAAAATATAAATGGTACTTAAATTGCCCCTTCAAACTTACTCCCAGGACAGAGCCAGCACTTATATATATGTGAAAGCAACATACCTCATTGCACAGCTTGGAAAAATTACCTTGTGGGGCTCAAAAGTTCATACCCCCCTCCCCAATGCTGATTATGCTAACTTGCAGGCTAAATGGCTGTACCCTTAAATGCAGACATTCAACATTTGTACATGATGCAAGACACCATGTTACATCAGAGAATCTGCTTTTTAACCCCATGAGCCACAGGTGCAGTCAAGCTGCAACATTATGTTGTTCCCCTCCCCAACTTGCAATCATAAATAGTGGCAGGAAAATGTTAATCTGATTAGGAATGACTGAAGATGAATTGGCCAGATGACCTGTGAAATTCTTGTTTTCTCTGTATGGCTTTAAAAATGTATTCATACATATTTAGCCACAAGGAAACAGAATCCCTACACCAATCAATATTCAATAAATTGCTGGTTTTAGCTGTATATATATAGTGGGATGCAGTGGCTTAGTGATTAAGACACTAATTCTGACAATTGGAAAATTGGAAGGTGGGCAGTTCAATGCCTGAGTGCTGCATGATGGGGTAAGCTTCTGTCACTAGCCCTAGTTTCTGCCAACCTAGCAGTTCGAAAGCATGCAAATGCAAGTAGATAAATAGGTATCACTTTCGTGGGAAGGTAATAACGTTTGGTGCAGTCATGCTGGCCACATGACCACTGGAGTAGTCCTTGGACAATGCTGGCTCTTCGGCTTAGCAACAGAGATGAACACCACCCCCTAAGGTTGTTACGACTAGATATTCATATCAAGGGACTACCTTTACCATATATATATAGTGAGTGAGTGAGTGAGAGAGAGAGCAAGAGAGAGCATTTATCTCTCTGTTCTTCTAATTCATAAGTCAATTGACTTGCTAGCTGAGTGCTGTTTAGACCTTTAAGAGCCAAACTTAAGAGCTGATGTTTAAGCAGATGAATAAGAGAAGAGGCTAAGTAATCGTGTCCCAGGTAGATATTCTCATCCTCCACAGAGTTGCTGTACCATTGAGCCATAGCCACCTATGGTCATAAAGGAGGAGAAGGCAGTCCAGTCTACAGCCACAGTACTGCCAGTAGACTCCCCCCCCCAAAAAAAAACAAGTTCCTGAAGTCAATGATGATGCTAGAAGCCCTGAACCTTAAGTCTGTGAGTCAGAAGTTTCAGCAGATAGCTTCACGTGCATAAGTTTGCCTTTGGTAACAACAGTGAGTGAAATTACACATGTCTTCATGCATGGCCCTTAGGCTGCTATCCCATAAACATTTATCTTTTCAATATTTTCCATGAAGACAGTGGGACTTATATCTGAGTAGATATGTACACTAGAGGACCACACTGCAAGTTCAGTTTCATTACACTGACTTGCAACAAAATGCTGTGTTGAACTTGTAGTCTCTCAATTAAGTTGGGACCACGAGGGTGCGTGAAACGCTTACAATGAATTTAGTAGAATGGCAAAATGTAATAACACAACACTAAAAATTGATCTGAAAGAGGCTTAGTTTTGCCTCTACCTTTGTCATCTTTCCAGCTCTACAACCTGTTAGTCTGCCTGCAGTTAAGAGAGTACTGTATTATTGTTCATCATACACTATGTCTCCCTACACATATTCTATTGGTGCTTTTTTTAAGAATAAAAAGTGTAAAACAGGGATAGGCAACCTTTTTGAGACGGGGGCTGGGTTGCTGTCCCTCAGACAATTGGGGGGGCCAAAGCACCAAAAATAAATAAATAAATAAATAAATAAATAAAAATATTTTTTTAAAAAAATTAAAAAATTAAAAAATATATACATGCACACTCTCTCAGCCCCAGAAAAGCCATGGCAAAACCCCTGTGGAGATTTTGCCAAGAAAATCCTAAGAGCAAGTAATAACAACAATAATCAATATTATCATGGCAGGCAGCGGCGGCAAGCGGCGGCAGCGGCAGGACCAGCCTGGGGCCGGTCCAAAGGCCTTGGGGGGCCTCATCCGGCCCCCGGGCCTTAGGTTTCCTACCCCTGGTGTAAAACATTAGTAATAACAGTGTGGATCTTTAGAAGCATAAACATTCATTCTTACATGTGTTTTGATCTTAGGTAAGCTTGCCGGTCAGTTTATGATCCATCCCAGTACTAAGATGAAACGGGGAAGAAAAGTATCTTTAGCAACACCATTCTTGCTGTTTTGGGGGGGAAAGATGTAAAAGGAAGAGATGTAAAAGTCAATAAAATAGGGGAAAGGAGGGAAAATTTCAAGGGTTTTTTTGTGTTTTGAACTCCTGGCGCTTATGAGCACAGGAAAAAGGCTTACAGGTATGTTTCATTGCTCATTAGCAAACAGCAATGGGCTTTTTGAAATAATCTTTTAATTCTGTGGTTCTTTATAAAGCCAGCTATTTACATGCATCAGTACATAGAATGAGAATTTTTTTAAAAAAGTGCAATCTCATGTATAAGCATTACCCAGAAGCAAATATTACTATGTTCAACAGGATATATTAAGATGTGTTAGTGTACCATAGATTATATATGATTATATAAGCATAACATGCATTTTTGGGCTCACCAACTAGCAACAAAGAAAGGTGGGGAAATGGTAAAAGGCTGGGAAATGTTGCTACATTAAAAAAAATAGTGCAGATGCATCAGCAACCTGGGAAACTGTGTCTCCAGAAAGGAACAGGGAAAATGTCGCAACAGTATAAGCTTGCAGTTCTTACACTTCAAAGGTATCCATTTTCAAATAAAATCTAACATCACAAAACTGTGGGTGCTATACCAATTATTTTTCTACTTGTATAGCTAAAGGTTTTTCCATAGCTTTCCCAGCAATCTTTCACAACCCTAAATCCATTTAATTTATCTTTACAGTTTAGAAAATGAGACAGCATTTGTGATTTTGAGAGACTGAGAGAGGTATACCCACTGGCAGATTTCACTTTATTTATGCTTAAATATATGGGATGCTTTTCTGGTAGAGGGCTCTCAACAGTCTAACAATAATAGGTTAATTATTACAATGTTTGACAGCTCTATGTCTGGAACAATAAGTCGCAGTCTCCTCAGCAGACTCTCTAAACAATTTAGCCAATTATGTGCATTTTTCATGGATGAAAACATTCTAGCAGAATTTATTGCATAAAGAGCCTACATTTGATATGGTGTGGATATTATGGGAGGGTGAGGAAGCTATGTTGCAAGCTTGGTTTTCATTTTCTGTCTTTCTCCAGCCTAGCCAACAAAAAAACTTTTTAAAAAATCTTGGGCCTATTCACTTCATGGAAATCAAAGCAGAAAATTAAAAATCTAAGTTAACTAAGTATGAATGTTGCAAAAGCCACAGTAAGCATCATTACAAACAATAAAAGCTTTGTTATCTAAAATAACAGGAGATGATCTTAAAAGATTAAAGCCATTAAAATTGTTGTCTGGGAGGATTTAATGATCTAAAATGTTCAGAGAACCATAGCTACAATTTTATGTTCCAGATGTTACCATTATACATTTACTCAATTCACTTAAGACTCTGACAACCTTTCCATCTCCACCCCAAGCTCACTGCCATTTATGAATATATTTTTTATGATAATTTATCTATCATTAATATTCTCCATAAGGTGAACTCTTTACGTATCGACAATGGCTCTTTAGAGAGCCAAAAGCATAATCTCCCTAAAGCTCACAAACAGAAGGCACAAAGAGGGCAAAAATCCATGTCTCCCCATAGTATTAACAATGGTGTCATATAACAGCATCAGGACAGAGAATTAATATGGCACATAATGTCTATGTACGTCGCATGTGCACAACCACACATGCATATGTTCATTTCTCATGATCAATTACTCACTTACCTAACATCATGACCAGACACCCTTCAATGATTCCAATTTTGCAGGGACTGTTCTCTGTCATCCAACTTTTAAGCTTTTTTTTAAATGGTCTAGTCTCTCTCTCTTGCCTTCACTTTCCCCCTCAGCTTACTTCAATTGCTTCAAACTGTGTTCAAAGCATAAAAGGATTTTGCACTTAATTAACTTGGGGCAGGGGGGCAAGAGAGAAGGGACAGAATCTTGCCCTTCCCAGTAGATTCAGGCTAAAGCAAACTGCTGCACCCTTTCTTAGCTAGTGCATTCTTCATCATTAATAACTTTTGCCATCTTGACTGCACTGATGTTTCTTGGCCACATTGGTTTCAGTTTTCATCTGTGAAAATTTGGAGGGCATATGACCATCTACCCGGCAGTAAGTCCTGGTTTGCTAAATAGAATTTATGCCTAGGATTGTAACTTGAGTCTTTCAGACCTAATAGATGCAACAAAACCTCACTAAAATGTGTAAACACCTGCCATCACTGCACCCACCTGCGTACTGACCCTGGAAGGACCTAGGACAGGATAGCATAGGCTTGGCACTTGTCTGCTTAGGGCTGAAGACTGCTAAATGGAAACATGTTAGTGAGATATCTATACATTGGATGTTCTTATTTACTAAACTTAGGGCCTAAGCAGACTGCCAGAAATAGTGCACATTAAATTGAGGCACTGCCCTGGCTCAGTGCTAGGGAATCATGGGAACTGTAATTTATTGTGGCACCAGAGCTCTCTGACAGAGAAGGCTCAATGTCTCAGAAAAAACTACAGTTCTCATGATTCCCTAGCACTGAGCCAGAGTAGTGCCTCAATTTAATGTGCACTATTTCTGGCAGTCTGCTTAGGCCCCTAGTTTCTAGGATCAAGTCTCAAAATTCAGTGTGATGCAGCATCGAAAAAGGCCAATGCAATTCTAGGCTGCATCAATAGTATAGTGCAGGGGTAGGCAACCTAAGGCCCAGGGGGG
>CM034701.1:264509906-264523646 GCA_020142125.1 Phrynosoma platyrhinos | reverse complement strand
ATAACGTCCTAAGTTTTGTGGTTGGAAAACTTATTACTGTACCTTAATGTTAGAATGCAAGTATTTGTTATTATAGATGCAATCTTATGAGCTAGATTTTCTGGGAAACAGATTCATGATTTCCATTATTTTTATAGATTTACAAGTTCACAATGCATGACCATTTGAAGCTGGTATGTTTCAAAAGAATATAACCTCATCATTCAAGTGACTGGAATGTATATAACCAGATATGCATGTCATGAACATGACAAATGAACTGGTAATTGCATCTGGTGAAATGGGCTGGAGTCCACAACAGCCTATACCAAATAATTCTGTCAAGCCTTCAAAATACCACAAGACTGCTATTTTTGCTGACATAAAGTAATATGGCTAACCACTGGAAATGTATACAAGGAAATAGTGATGACCATAACAGTGGGGTGGTAAATCTGCTTTGAGTTTCAAACTGAACTTTAAAGGAGCAAGCTTGCGGAATCTATCTGAAACTAGAATCTGGTATGGCTTTACCACCCTATTGATATGGGAACCAATAGCCATCTCTGGCTGTTGTCACACTGTGGAATTAATGCAGTTTAACACTACTTTAATTTCTATGACTCAATCCTATGGAATACTAGGACTTGGAGTTTGTTGTGTCACCAGAGTTCTCTGAAGGAGAAAACTTAATATCTCACAAAACTCCCATCCCAGAATTCCATAGGATTGAGTCATAGTAATTAAAGCAGTGTCAAATTGCATTAATTCTGCCATTAGATGCATATCTTGTAAGGAAGTCATGTATCATTTATGGTTTGCTCTCATCTTTGCGTGCATATTTGCATTATTGTAATGGGCCAGGTCTGAAAGCCTATTTTACAGCTAAAATCATGCAAAATTTCATTGTAGATAAAGCTTGCAAGCTCCCAGAAAATATTCCTAATCTAATATATCCTCTTAGTCAGGGACCACTTTTTTTCTGCACTTCTTGCATTTGCAAAATCATGTTACACAGATCATGTAAATATATATTCATGGGTTAATTTTTATTTTATTTCACATCATTTGCTAATGAGAGATGTGATGTCATGGGTTTGTATATATAAATGTTGCTGGATTTATTGTGTCAGTATGAGGTAAGGAGCTATTGGGAGAGGGGAGAGTATGCAGTGGTGAAGTGAATGCTGACTGGTGGAATATTTGAAATTGTGTGAAGCAGGTGAATTACTGTTAGAGTTTGAAGACACATCAGTTTAGCCTGGGGCTTGAGAAAGGTATGTGGGTAGGGTTTGAGTTACGAGATTCTCACACAACAGTTAAGCCGGAATTAAAAAGAGACTTACCTCACCCGAATTGAAGTAAAATTAGGACTGCATCCGGATGCTATCACATGGATTTCCCCTCAAAAACCGCCATCTGGATGCAGCCCAAATTCAGCCAGGTTGACTTAACTCATCCGGCAGCCATTATTCAAAGTCGGAATGCTTCTGACTTTGAAAAATGGCCAACGGAGCGAATTAAGTCAGCGTAGCTGAATTCGAGCTGCATCTGGATGGTGGGGGGGGGGAATCTATGCGATAACATCCGGATGCAGCCTGAATTTTACTTCAATTCGGGCAAGTCTCTTTTTAAGTTGCTGTAACTGTAGTGCGATAATCTCCTTAGACTAGGGTTAGAGTGAGAGAGTGGAGTGATTTGGTCTGACTTAGTCTGAGAGGAATGTGTATTTTAAATATTATAGCTATATAATCTGTTTTATGTTTAACTACAAATCCTAGTATTCCATAAGATTCAGTCATATAAATTTTATGTAAATAAAGTTCTGTTTTTGTTTTTATACATTTTTAGCCTTTGAAATGGCTATCATTCTGAGACCTGTGTTTTAAGTAGTAAGGTGTTTTTTGTAGTAAGACTGAAAATGGAAGGGTGGTGTCCTATTGGGGATAAAAGTGGTATAAATCCTCATAGGAACTTTTGAGGGCATTTAGACTGGCCCTAAAGTTGATGTCACACAGAAGTGTCAGGAAGAAGTCCTTGTGAGTAACTGAGGTGGGGATCAGGGAAAGACCTTAGAGTGTTTGAAATGAACACTGTGGAAGACTTCATATTTGGTAGGCTAAGAATAAAGACTCCCACATTTGGCCAGAGTGGTATGATTACCTGAGAGGAATCCTTACAATTGCTGGTACTGGTGAAGTTGCCTGAGTGGAAAACCCCACATTTAGTGGCAGTAATGGGATATAAGAAAGGATTCCCCTCCCCTTGAGGGAACCATGGTCAAAAATACATTCTGTACACAAGCCTTTAGGTTGTGCTGTTGTGAACACTGACCTTCCTGTTGCATAGGCTGGAAAGTAACTTTTAAATTACAAAGTTTAGAACCCCTAGCCAGCAAGACCAACATTTCCAAGTTCTACCTCTCATCCACCATGTCACCTAGCAAACCTCCTTTCAACCAGAGGAAAGAGTAAGAAGTAATGTGTGCATTTGTGAGATGGCAGGAAGCTCTGCTATTCATGGTGCAGGAGGCAGTGAGGGAGAGTACAAATTTTACAGGCTGCCCTCCATAACCATGGATTCTGCATCCATTGATTCAACCATCTATGGCAGGGGTAGGCAACTTTTCCCCTTTAAGGTGGAGGGACTTCAGCTCCCAGAAGCCTCAGCCATGTTGGCCAATAGCCCCATGTTGGCCAATAGCTCCTGGGATTCTGGGAGCTGAAGTCCCTCGGCCCTTAATAAAGGGGAAAGGTTGCCTACCCCTGATCTATGGCCTGAAAATATTTTTAAAAATCCAAAAAGCAAACCTTGATTTTACATAAGTGATGCTATTTTACTATGCCCCTGTATATAATGGGACTTGAGCATCCACGTATTTTGGTATCCACAGGGCATTCTGTAACCAAACTCCAGCAGATACCGAGGGTCCTTATTGCTGTAAGTGGCTTTTTTTTATATCACACACTATTTCCTTGTGGCAAACCTGATTGAGAGAACTGTTCCAGACAGCAGATGCTGGGGTATGGCCTATGGCTGTGAATTCCTTTGTTTAGACTGCATTGCCAACCCCAGGTTGCTGTCCAATACAAATGCTAAAGTAAAAACTCCCAGTCTAGTCAGGATCTGTGCATGGAACTGGGAATAGTAATCACCATTTCCTTTGCCTCAGACAGCAAAAATGGATCACCTGCTTGGAGGAAAATGTGCAATTTTAAACCATACTCAGTGAGAACTACAAGTTAGGACTCCCATGCCCCACTCTAACTAATATGTCACACTGGATCTTCATGTTCTTCCAAGTAAGTCTATAGCTTTGAAATGCAATCCTAAGCATGCAGACTCAAAAATGCAAGCTTCATTTAGTTCAGCAGACTTGCTTGAAACTAAACACACACAGCATGAAGGCTAAAAGACTAGGTACAATTTACTTGAGAAAAAATCCCCAATGAACAAGATGACTCATTTTTAAATCATCACTAATAGGGTCTTGCTACCAGTTAAAGGAGTGATAACCAGTTTGCCTAGTCCTTTGCTATTTGAGAAAATAGGAACTGAAATAGAAAGATAATTCTCCAACATGCTGACCTCAAGCTTTTACTTTCTGCATTTTATTATCTTCCCTATTGGAATATCTTTAAGTGAATCACATATCAGACACTCAGAATAATATTGGACATCTTTTAAATAACACACATTTCCTTTCAATCAATTTCTTTCAAGTGGTTCTCAGAACTTTATTTCAAAATTCCTTCTAGCACATCCCCACTTTTATTGTTATCTGTAAAAGATGGGTTTCAACTCAGATATCTATCCCTTTTTCCTCTTTAAAGAGTAATTCAGGTTTATCTCTAGTCTGCTATCCTGCTGCTTTTTGCTTTTGAAAATGCAACCTTCAGCTTGAACCAACATTTTTTTTAAAGAGGAGTCAGACTAAACTGGATTTAATAGAGTGCTTGGACTGAACTGAACACAATGGGTTGAATTTCTAACTTATTCAAAATAACACCACTGAAATCAATGGGACCTATGCTAGTCATGATTAACTGACAATTCATTGATTTCCAGGGTTTTGCTGTAAAGATCTGGACCCAAATTCTATTTTTTCTACTTTTATGCTATCAAATCATCTCTCCATCCCAAATTTAAATAGATGTTGCTAAATATCGAAATAGTCTAAGGACTAACAAGACATATGGGAACCCACATTGTTGTCAAATGCCTGCAAAGTAACGTGGGATGGAAAGATTTGAAGTAAGGTAGTAGATGATTAGAAGGATGGGTTACCATTGGGCAGAATATAAATAAATTTTATTATTATTATTATTATTATTATTATTATTATTAAGAACTTAACCCTTCGTGAGCTACAAATCTTTCCACCTTCACCCACACAACTGTCCCTAAGAATGGTTTTTCACATCAAGCAAACATCCAGAAGGGAGGAAAAGCAGCTGGAAGGGGAAAACCCCTATGTAGCAACCATCTTTAGGTTTATTTTTTTCAAATAGTAATACAGGCTGGAATTTAAAACATAAGCTTTCAAGGGTGGTAGAATTCAAAGACATGACCATATTCATCCAGATCAATATGCAAAGGGGTATTGTAGTTTAGCACCTTTGCGACTAACTGAAGCTGGGTCCGCATGGGCCAGAATACTATAGGAGTAGCCAGGAGTATTCTGGCTCTGAAGCTGCCCCAACATCCCCCCATTATCTGAGGCATTCCAGAGTGACACCAGGCAGCTGTTCATATGTGCATCCTGCTGTGTAGTCCACTGCTGGTGCAGGTCACTCCCTCTGAGGTCAGGAACGAGGTGCCCAGCCATGTGATCAACACTTGCCACCTTGTTCCTGACCTCAGATGGAGTGACTCATGCTGTTGCTAGTGGCAGTGGGTGGCATAGTGGGAAGCATTGTAAACAGCTGCCCTGTGTCACTCTGAAAGGCTCTGGATTTTCCTAGAAGATCTGGAACAAAAGGAAAAATCCATTCTAAGGGTGCTATACACTGTGTTTGATGCTGAACTGGCTGTACATCATCTGGACAGTTCACACCAGAACTAGGGATTGAGCCCTGTATTATCCAGACTGATAGCTATGGGAAGGGGAGAGAGGACATGTTATTTGGCTCATGAAGAGAAAGAAAGAAGATGGTAGAATAAGCTTTCACAGACATCAGTCTACACTATGTGGATACCTTGGCTTTAGGCAACACCCTTCTTCCTGCCTTTGTACTTCAGCAACCATCTTTAGAACTGAACTTGTCACCCCATCAACATACTCACTAGTTTTGCATTTCTGTTGTTATTCACACAGCCTGCTTGTAAAAGTCTGTTCACTCCTTTCATCAGAGGAAGTAGACTGAAGTCTATGAAAGTCTTCTTTCTTTTCCCCAATTAGTCTCAAAGGTGCTACAATATCCCTTTGCTACAATACCATTTGGCATATGCTTTTGAAATAAATCTAAATTAGTCAAATGGGAACACAGCATTTCATATATTGTTGTGCATATGACAAGGTGAGTGCCAAACTGCTAATAAATTTGTGTTCAGTATCTAAATAGTACCTTGAAATTGGAACTTTTCCCTTGTGCATCAAATAAATAAATAAACTTTCAAATCTCCATACGGGATAAAGGCATTGCTAGCACTCAAATTATTTGCCATACTAATTTAGGTATTAATTCCCATCACTCCAACAGAAATATGTTTTTCTTGCAGTTGATAGCATGTGAACCCTATCAGACAAAAAATTACAGGGAAATCTGTGCATTTTCACAATAAAATCATGAAACCATTAGGCATACCTTTGTGAGAGCCATAGCACAAGGAAATGCTCAAGATGCAAGTCACTGTTATGCTCCATTAGCTACAGTCCTAGGAATAAGCTCTATCTAAATACAGGAGATTTACTAACAGGTAAACATGGATAGTATTAAACTGCAAAATTAATGCAGAGAAGTACTTCTTTACCAACAAATACAATCTCCTTCTCACTGGAGATTTAGGGCATCACTTTTTTTTAATTACAACTCCCACAATAGCAGTAGAAAGTACATTTCTATTCTGCTTATCAGTGCATTTAAGCACTCCCTATGCAGTTTACAATGTGTAAGGTAATTGCCCCCAACAAGCTGAGTACTCATTTTAGTGAACATCGAAAGGATGCAAGGCTGAGTGGACCCTGAGCCCCTGGCTGGTATTGAATTCACAACCTTGTGGTGAGTGAGTGAGTGAGTGAGTGGCTGCAGTACAGACATTTAAGCACTGCGCCACCTTAGCCCCCCACTATGCATTACAATATTATTTATTATAAAAACTAAGAAAATGGTTCATAATTTTCTCCAAAAGTAATGCATTACCAGAAACATTGGGCAGAATCCCATTGGCAGTTGCAAATTGTGAGCTATGCATTCATGTAATTGTGAGTTATGCATTCATGACTACTTCATATTAATGATCCTTATGTATACTCTCATTTAGGTGCTGTGAGGGAGGATAGTGACAGGGATCCTGTCTCTGCCTGCTGCAAGGGAGATCATTCATGTGAGGGGGTGGGAACATTAATCATCTGTTTCTTGAGCAACAGGGGAACAGACTGCCACCAATTGCAGCAGCTGCTGACTAGTAAGTGGGGATAGAAGGGGGTTGGGCCAGGATTGACTATGTAGCTATGTAACTGCCATGGTTACACAGCAACCAAGTACGAACACTAGGATTCTGGAGATGATTCTTTCAAAGCTCTGCACATTCATGACATCACAGAAGCTTAGCCAATTGCTGTTAGTATTTCACCACAAAATACTTTTGCACATTACATTTAGAGTCTTTATTGAATTTTTGTGATATCTACTTTTATTGACCCAGCAACTAACATCATTGTAAATAGACAACATGTTAACATACACTGACAACCAGTGAAGGTCAGCCAGCACACTGTGTATGGACAGAAAGAAGATTTCAGCATATTGAAAAAAAATGGTTAATAACCTTTGCTGTCTGAGAATTATTTGGTGTAAAATTCACATGTGGACACCATTTTTTGCATTCCCAAAGTTAGCATTTTGCACAAAATAAGTCTCCACCTACATCATTTTCTATGTAAGTCATAGTATTTTCTGAGCAGAAAGTAATATTTCTGTGTAGAAATATTACTTTTTGCACAGAAAATGCTGTGTTCTGCACAGAAGGTGCTTTTTTACCATGCAAAAATAGCACCTGTGAAATCTGCACAGAATAAGTGCCAAAGTGCAAATAGTTTTCAAAAATTTTACAATTTATGAAGATATCCTCACAGTGGGAAGAATATTGCTAAAATTACTTGTTGCTCTTTTGAGAAGAAAATCAGCAAAGAATTGCCTCCCTGTTATGGATTCTGTAGCAATGCACATCTCACTACATTTTTGCATCAACATTTATCTCCACCACTTGTCTAAAGGGAAAAGAACATGATTAAGGATTTCATTTTGTTTCAAGTTCCTCATAGGCTTCCTGGTTGTTTTCTTATTAGGACTGGTGCTATTGCTGAATTTAATCTATTTTGTACCCCTAAAGAAAAGTCACAATGAAGCTGCCCTATTGCTGTGTCAGATATTGGTATTGTTTACCCTGACTGACAGTGGGTCTCCAGGGTTTCATATGGGACAATTTCCCAGCCTTATCCAGAGATCCCAAGACTAAAATTGGGATCTTCTGCATGCAAAGCAGGTACTCTCTACAACTCAGTTGCAGCTCTTTTCCAAGGCTGCTGGCAAGCATTTTGATGGGATCATGGAGAAAATCTTTAATTAGAAAATTTATGAATGTAAATAGAGAATGCTTAGTACACTAACTAATTAGAAAATGAAAAGAAATGGTGGGCGGGGGACCCTAATCTAATATTCAGTGAACACAGTGAAAAAGCTATCCAGTGACTTGTGAGAGTTGATTCCTGATATCTATGCCAGCAAATACATAATACATTCTTCTAATATCCTATACTGTATCACTAGAATGGCAATTATATATAGCCTGTCATAGAAGGGAGCATGGAAACATGATGAAAAGGAACCTAACATTATTGAAAGCAGAAGAGAATCTCAAGTGTGGAAAAGTGAATAGAGAAAAGTACTCGATTTTGTGGTATCAGGAAAGTTGAGAAACTAGGTGAAAGTAAACTGAATCCCAATTTTTCTTACAGATCTGGCAGCCTTTTGTAGAATTTATTAAGAAAAGAAAGGGAGATGATGCAATTTTAGCTTTTGGTATTTAAGAATGAGTTCTTTTCTATATATGGGAAAAGAACGTATATATAATTAAGTCAAGTTCAGAGGGGAGAAACTTTAAATATAAATTAAATAACGGTAGTTCATGAAGTGCAGGAAGTTGTTTGGGGAGGGCTGGTAGAGTTAGAGGAGTTTATCAATCATGTTTGTTTAATGTTTTCTTCTCTATATTTTTCTTTCTTTTTTCTTTCCTTTTCCTTTGTATTAGGAAGCTGGATATGTTTAGTCTGAGGAAGAGAAAGTTAAGAGGTGACATTTCAATATTAATATTTAAATATTTGAAGGGATGTCATGTGGAGGATAGAGCGAGCAGGTTCACAAAATAGGTTCAGACTTTGGGATAGCTCTTTCTGAATTTGGACTAAAAATCTTGGAGCAAGTTTACTGCCCCACAGACATTGTGGCCATGAACCCACACTAGTGACTCCACTCCTGACTCTACTATTGGAAGGAGATCTGTCAGCAGAACCCTGTCTTAAAATTCTGGTCATACTCTTCTCCCTCCCCCTTTCCCCAGATATGTACAGTCCCTTGTCCATGTTCTTACCTCTAGTTTTTCAAATAGGGTTGTCTTTACATGAGCATTAACTGCAGATGAATTCCAGAAATGTTTAAAAATTATCTTGAGAGTACAGCACGGAAGGAGAAAATGGATATGTCAATTTATAACTTGGTCCAGGTTGTTCCTTTTTAAGATCTGTGACTCAAAATAGTTTCATCATTATCTGGCTAGCATTTACTCAGCTTTAATTGTTTGCATAGAATGAAAGTGCTGAGTAATTCTGTGTAAAAATGAAGAGATTAAAATTGGCTTTTCTTATTGAAGAGGCATTTGTTGAACCCATTGGAAGCACTGCTCAATATATAATGATACTATTTGGAGATATTTAGGATTACTGGAACTACCAGAGGTAACTATAACTTTGACCTGGATTCTACATTTCTGATCCAGAAATGGAAAGACTTTTGGTCTAATGGATGTGCTCGCTAATGGAAAGGCAGAAGAGATCAAAATCCCAGCGTGCCACCCTCTGGCCATTCCAGAGGATCTCCTAAACCAGGGGTCGGCAACCTATGGCCTGGGGGCCTCACCCGGCCCACTGACCGACCCCCGCTGCTGCCACCGATGACGCCGACCCCCACGCGTGCTGCGGCTACGTGCATTATGGGTGCCAATTTGTTTTCCAAAATGGCGACCGCAACTTGTTTGCGCATGCGCAGTATTCTTGCACATGAACAAATGAGTCGCGGCCACCATTTTAGAAAACAAAATGGCGGCCACGACTTGGCGCATGTGCAAAGGAGTTGCAGCCGCCATTTTGTTTTCCAAAATGGCGGCAGCGGCTCAGCTTGTTCACGCATGCGCAGTACTGCGCATGCGCAAACGAGTCATGGCTGCCATTTTGGCAAATAAAATTGCAGCCGCGATGCATGTGGCGGTGGTAGCTGAGCCATGCGTGCGCTGCCATTCCCCCCCCATCTGGCGGAAGACCTGGGGACTAGTGACCGGCCCCAGGTAAGTAAATCTTGTCAATCTCTGTCCTAAACCTCCAAAGCAAATTTTTGAAAGGGAACAGAAAACGTCATAGGTGAGGAGACATAAATTGCATTTCCTTTTTCTGGGACAGAAGTGTCCCATGGATGGAATTCCACTCACAGAACTTTATGATCCAAGCCACAGGTCCCTGAATCTACATGGTGACATAGGCAGATGTGAGGTCCTGCTATACCTGTCTATTTCCTTTCCAGGTAATTACATAGGGAGCTATTTAGTATCTCCTTTTTGCAGTGACCCCCATACGCACATAACATACATGTCTGCTGCTGGGGGCATGCCTCCACAGCCATTTGATGGCCAGAGAGAAGTTCGTAGGCAGTGTTAAACTCCATTCCTGAAGTCTGAAGCACAAAGAAAATATCCTCTTCTTAGACCTCTGAAAGACCTCCTGGAGATCCAGAGGGATAGGAAGACGATGTCTTATTTGTGCATCCCACTGGAGAAACACAGCTGGGCAATGCTTGGCCAATGAATAACCATGAAGGCATGTTCCAAGAGCAGCTAGGTAGGTTGTACATGCAATGGGAGGGTGAAATCAAAGTATGCTTTGCAAAGCTTTATAATCCTTCAAGTTGATGATCTTGAGATCTCTACCAATATCTTCATGTGCAAATTTGTTGTAAGATTTTTTTAAAAAAAATAACTGGGTAAGAGTGAACATGTAATAGAACAACATGATTGATTCTTCTCTTCTCAATGTATCAAAAATGAAGTTGTGCAGCAGATGATAGAATCATCTTACATCTTGAGTCAATTTACAATAACATCTGCTTCCTCTTTTTGTAATTTTATGCCTCTGATTTAGCAGTTATGAAAGCTGAAATGGAGATATTTGTGACAGAACAGCAGCACCAATTTAAGCAATTTAAATTGTAGGTTGGTGTAAAATCTGGGCCAAAGATTTGACACTCAGAGCCAATAGGCTTCTGCAGAGATAACAATGCAAACTGATTCAAACAGTAGATCTTGAATAAATCAGGGATATTAATGCTGAGAGGCTAAACTGCAGTTGGAGATCAAGAAGTTCCAGAGAACAAATGTGCAGCCCTGAAGCTTGTATCACATTGATATTGTGATACACTATAACTGTAAGCAAAAATGAAATTTCTTTTGCAGAGAAGGTCATATGTTTACAAGGAGGCAAAAATGGATTTACTGTGCATGAAGAATAACAAATCTGAATTGCAGTAACTAAAGATAAAATGTGAAAATCAAAGAACATTCCTGAAATGTTCTGGATGGACATGCAAAATGCTGCACTGTTTAGTTCAGACTAATAATGGTCACTACATAAAAAACAAAAACAAATCAGCCTGTATGTCGACACAGAATTGTAGTTTCCTAATTTATGTGCAGTCCTTTTCCTTATGTACTATGTTAGAGTCAGATTATGTTACTTTGTTTAACATCCTTTATTGTCCTAGGAGACAGTTGCACATTCTGATCTGAATCAAGTTTGTGTTTGCTTGTTTGTTTGTTTTGGACAAGCTTATTAGTGATAAATCAACAGCACAATTGGATTTCTAACCACTTGACATAAAATTTCCTTTCCCAGCACAACTCAGGGTAGATGATTCTAATGTATCTTTTAGCACTGTGTGGCATTCTTTAAAGGATGAAAAGAACTAGACTGGATATGATTACAGAGTTGACTTAAAGTAGTCTTTGTTCTGTGTGCTTTACCACTAATTAGGATGAGGTTTATCAGATAGAAGTGCCTAGAATATATGGTCAGGAATTAATGATGTTGTCATTGTTATGTTTTTGTTGTAGTCTAAACTGCTTGATACAAAGACTTTGTGAATCAGCACATTTGTTTAGATGGTGAATTTGGGATGTACAACCATCTCTCCCCTCAGACTTATTAAGTGAATAATTATGTTGGTGTTGTAAGAAACTGATGCTTCTTTTGCAGGCAAGTATGCTACTTAAAGGGTGTCATTTTCTTCTTGTCAAATACTTGTGAGTAATAATGTATTGTTATAGCTCTAGCCTCAATAGCCATTCATTGAATAGCTTAGAAACAGAATTAGGGCCTTTGCAGACTGCCAGAAATAATGCAGCTTGAGTCCACTTTAACTGCCCTGGCTCAGTGCTAGGGAATCATGGGAACTGTAGTTTTTTCTGAGACATTGAGCCTTCTCTATCAGAGAGCTCCGGTGCCACAATAAACTACAGTTCCCATGATTCCCTAGCACCAAGCCAGGGCAGTTAAAGTGGACTCAAGTTGCATTATTTCTGGCAGTCTGCAAAGGCCCTTAGTTTACTGTGAAGACATCAATATCAAACTAATTTCTTGCCTCTCCCATTAAAATTCACCAGGCCAAAAGCTAGTGTGTGATAGTAAAACAGGTGGTGACTTTATAGATAGGGATGTTTGTATTTTCATCTTCAACAAGCTACTTCCAAAATGCTAAGAAACAACTGCAATATTTAAAACTTTCACTGAAGCAGGCAACTATGCATAACTTTACAGAAGAACCACATGTGTCTTGCACAGAATGTTCTACATTATTCATGCAAAATGATCAGTCTAAAGAACTGAATTCATGTGAAATAATGGAACTAAAACCTAGTTCAAATACTTGTCTAATTGAAGCCTTTCTCTGAGGTAATTTACTGCCTTCTAGGCATGTACCTTTCCTCTTATTTCAATGGAGCATTTCTCTTTTCCACCCACTGGTCTTTGATGACCATAGAAATTCTCTGTAGTGTCTCACTGGAGGAGCTGCTGGCAGAAACTGGATGAGCATCAGCAAAATGCATAACCCAACACAGCTTCTGTCATTTTCTTTCAATGTACTCTGTATTCAGATCCAGTATCAATTCGGGCATGCATCCCTACACTTAAAGCAACACTCAGTTAAGTTGTGAACAACTTTTCTTTATCCACTCAAGGATAATTTTGGGCCCAAACAGAAAACAAACTCAATAGAATTTGCTAAATGGTGGGTTGCAGATAACTACCTGTACAAGTGAACAGCAATATCTATAACAAAAATTTAATTTGCTGGAAACTCTTGATTGACTTTTTTTTTTTTTTACAAATAATGATGGTGATAAGATGATCACTGGTTTTGAAAATTAATATGAGTTAAACTTATATATGAAGTATAACACTGTTTTACAGAATGTGCGGTAGGATTTGGGGAAATAACATATAACTGCAAAAAAAGATGGTTGAAAGTAATTCCTTGTTAGAATTTGTAGTAGTATAGTTTGGTACTTTGTTGTTGATGTTGTTGCTATTGTTGTGAGTTTTGATTTGTATTATGTTGATTTGTATTTTACTTTGTAGTATTTTGATGTGTCCTATTAAAATTTTAATATATGTAGAATTTTAATAAAAATGATATTTTACAAAAGGAATTTAATTTGATGGATTATGGCAGCATTTCTGCTGTTTGATACATACACAATCTTAGTACCTTATGTAAAGAGAGACTTGTTAGGAATGTAAAGAATTGTCATATTTTTTTTTCTCATCCTTGTGGGAAAAGTGAGCAACTTGATGGTTAGGACTCCCAGCTGAGAAAATCTGGGTGCAGCAAAATTCTTTAATGCAAATATCATTTTCTGTTTGGGAAACTTGGTGAGTTTCCCCCCTCTTCCCCCTCCCCTCCACAGAAAGCATATTTTTTGCACTGAACTTTCTCACTATGCAGAAAAATGTATTTTCTGTACAAGAAACCTGGGATTCTTTTTACAGAAAGTAATGTTTTCTGTGCAATTTTGTTTCTATTTAGGTAATGTGATTTTTTTGCAGAAAACCATGCTGTTTTTGCAGGAAACCTGGACATGTTGCTTTACACTGAAAATTCTAAACAAAGAGAAAATCCTGTACAAAATAGTGCATTCACAGAAAACATAATTTCTGTGCACCTCCAAGGTTCCTTCATAAGAAATATCATTTTCTGTGCAACATTCCTCCCCCCCCCC
>CM034701.1:264485804-264500609 GCA_020142125.1 Phrynosoma platyrhinos | reverse complement strand
TCAGTTCATTTCGGTATAGAACTGAATTTATTCTTATTTCAGTTACTTATTTCGGATACAGGGAAATCACCTCCATCCAGTTTTCTTGACAGAAGGAAATCCCTCAGCACAGCAAATATATATTGTGATTCTTGGATAGGTGTTTTGATTTACTCTACTGTTGCAAAATTTCCATCATGCATACCACATGCTCCTTTTCATAGCTTGATGTACATTTCTTTTATAGCACATGGTTATTTTTTGTAAGTAACATTTAATAAGGCCTTTCTTTGACAGTGAGAGGTGGGGACATACATTTTTTAAAATGACAAAACTGAGAAGATGTTACTTTCCTAAATTTGTTTTGAGAATTCAGCATTCCAAGCAATATACCACACTGGCTCCCCTTAAGTATTTGCATTAATACCTCAATATAGACCAGGGGTCAGCAACCTTTGTGGCCGGAGGGCCGGGGGGGAAATGGCGTGGGGGGCTGGAGGCGCGTGCACTTGCCTCCCCCCACATGTGATGTGGCCACCATTTTGGAAGCCCCCCCTGCATGGGGGGGGCTTCCCTGGGCCTCTGAAAGGCCCCCTGTCCCCTGTGGTGGGCAAATTCGCCCGCAACAGCCACGGGGCGAGCTTCCCTAGGCCCTGTAAAGGCCCCTCCACGCCCGTGGCAGGTGAATTCGCCCACAGTGGCAGCAGGGGGGCCTTTCCAAGGCCCAGGGAAGTGGCCACAGCGAGAAAGTTCGCCCGGCGCAGCGAACATTCGCCCGGCATTTTGGAAGGCCCCCCCACTCACGGCCGCCAGTTTGCTAAAATGGTGACCGCGACTCATTTGCACATGCACAGGAGTACTGCACATGAGCAAATGGGTTGTGGTTGCCATTTTGGCAAACAAAATGGCAGCTGCGACATTGCACCAGCGGGAGCGTGCGGCAGCAGCGGCAGTGGCAGGGGTCAGCGGGGGCCGGTCAGCGGGGGTCCACGGGCTCGGTGCAGCCCGCGGACCGTAGGTTGCCGACTCCTGATTGGCTTTCTTGGCTGTTGGCACACTTTCCACCCTTTTAGGAAAGTAGCTGTAGGAAGAGAAGAAGTCCAAGTGGATTCTCCAACTGGCACTTTTGCATGGATACCATAGCTGTCAGAGAGGCCACAGACACAGGTCCCTCTGCAGGGTTAAAGCTTGCATAGCCACTCTGGAGCCATGTTGGAGTGGGTCTGATGGGTTGAGAGGGGTAAGCAGGTGCAGCAGGATGTTAAGTGAAACTCAATTTCTTTCAATTTCTTGGGATTATGAGGGTCAGTATGCATGCTTCTGGGCAGGGTGGTGAGAAGTGGAGAGTTCTTGAAAGTGAAACCTAAGCCATAGCATCAGATCTGTAATGAACATGTTACTGGGCTGAACTTCAACAAAACTTTCCTGGATTCATCCATGAAGTCTGTCTTTGAGTTTAGTAAAGGCCATGCATCACATTAGCTCTTGTAGATAGGAAACAACTGGATCCACTTGGATTTTTCTCTACTTTCCCAGCACAAGGGCTACTTTCCTACAAGGGTGGAAAGTGTGCTAACAAACAGGGAAGCATATGGGAAATCTGGTTTTGTAAGTATCTTGTGTGAGCAGAGCTGCAGGATCCAGAGTCTTCCACCCTTCCCCCTCTTCTCTTTTGCCTGCCAAATTACTGACAGTGGGTGGAGCAGTGGCTCCTTGAAGAAAAATTCTGTGGGTGCTGGGCATGTGACTAACCCCTTTTCCCCACATTTCTCATTCACTATGTATATGCAAATATAGATATTCCAAAATGCAAAAAAAATCCAAAATATTTTGGATAAGGGAGACTTAACCTGTACAAACAAAATGTAACTAAAAAGGTATAATGCAAATATTAAGCAAAACTGTTAATTTAACATGAATTAAAAACATGTTTAAAACATGAACTTCAAAGCTCAGCACACTCCATTAAAATACCAGTTAAAAACTGAAGGCTTTAAAGCAGTTTGACACCAATTTAACTGCCATGACTCTATCCTACACAATCCTGGGATTTAAAATTTGGTGAGGTATTCAGACTGGTCTATCAGAGAGCTCTGGTGCCTCACCAAAATACAAATCTCAGGATTCTGTAGTCTATAGAGTCATGGCACTTAAAGTGGTGTCAAACGGCTTTAATTCTGCAGTGTGGCTACATCCCAAGCCTCCCATGGAAGATATTTCCACAGCCTAAGAGCAGCCACTGAGAAGTCTCTCTCTCATACCCTCACCAAACATGCCTGTGATGTGATGGAGTCAATAGAAACCCCCCCCCCCCCCCAGTACCTAAAATTCAGGTAGCCTCATACAGGGAAATGTGATCTCTCGGATAATCTGGACCAACACTGTGTACAGGTTTATAGGTCATAACCAGCATTTAAAAATTTTATCCAGAAATGCACTGGTGGCCCAGTGAAGCTGTTTCAGCAAGGCAGGTGTATATTAATTTCCAAAGGCAACCCTATGTAGACTCCATTATGGTAATTCAAATGTGATGCAATCAAGGCATGAATCACCATGACCATATTTGTTACCTTCAGGGATGGGCACACCTGGTGCACTAGTCTTGACTGCACATGCACTCCTGCCAAACATTGAAATCTATGTCTCAAGGCTAAGGCTGAATCCAGGAGTACACCCAATATATGGCCCTTAGACATTACAGAGAGGGTAATCCCAGCCAGGTTGCATCCCTAACTCCTGATCTGCTTTTCAGCTGACAAGAGGTACCTCTGACTTTTCTGGATTAATCTTCAATTTGCTTGCCCTCATCCACTCACCTGTCTGTTTGACCCCAATGTTCCTACAGTTTGGTGGCTGGTAAATATTTAACCTTGTTAAGCAATACACATCTCAATAATAAAGGGGAAAGTGACTCCACCTTGAACAATTGTGTGAAAGAAGAACATTGCCAGGATAACCTGCCAAGCTACATCTGTCAGTTCTCTCTTCTGTAGGCATAGGAACTGCACCTTCAGTGGCATCTGTTTACTCTGAATGTTACGATTTAGTGCTCAGTATGCAAGGAGAAATTCAGTGCTGAATTTCAAACTCTCTAGTGACATAGATGGATGGATGGATAAAGCCTTCCTCATGAAATAAAGCACTTTGATATAGAAAGTTGCCCTATACTCACACAAATTCCTAAATGGTTTTCGAAAATAGACTTGTGAATATTTTATGATTTAATATCATATAATGCTTTACCAATCCTGTCTGCGGTAGAAGTTATTTTATGACTGCAATTGCTAATGCATAGTATTTTACATCCTTGTTGCCACTGCCATTTAGCAGTCCCAGCCTCTGTAGAAATGTCAGCTTTAAAAGCTCAACATTCCTCATAGCTTTAGGACCCAAAACACACAGGCTTAACTGTGCTGCATGGAACTTCATGTGAGGGTAGGGTTTTTTGTTTTTTTTTTGCTTTTTTAAAAATGATACCAACAAGTTGTGTGTTCAAATCTATATCAATTTTAACAGAATTGGAAAGGTAATTTAACTCTTCCCTTTCCAACTTGAATGCAGACAAATATCAAGAGCTTGGAAAACTTGCTGTTTATACCAGAATCATCCTGGCCATGGTTCAGGATGAAGGGTTTTGAGAACTTTAGTCCAAAACACAACTTCTCCAAGCTTTATAAATATTGTCACATGCACTACAACTCATTGTGTGTTTGGAGTGGGGAGAGAACTTCCACTGGCACTAGTGGGAACATATTTTTTTGCCCCATTTAGCAGCCAGGGAGGGGGAAAAAGTGGATTTTTACCAATATGATATTAGAGAGTAAAAGCTTAAATCTCAGGGGATTTATATCAGGGGTTTGGGGGTGCTTTATGTCCTCCAGGAGACCTCCAAGGTCTGCAACCCCATACCCACCCTATTAAAAATTCACATGTTGCCCCAAATGTCCCCAAAAACCTTTTAGGAACCATGGGAAAATGTCTTCATGCCTGCATCACCCTGGCCATTTTAGGACCAGAAGTCTTTGTTACAACTGGAAGTGATCTGGAAGTCAAATTCTGGTACACTTCCCATTAAAAAAAAAGGAGGCCTCTCTGGTTCACAAATGGTCAAGTGGAGGGCCAGAAACTTGGCAAAATTGCCACCAACAACCCCCGAGGGCATTTGTGGAGAATTTAAAAGTCAAAAACTTTGGATTTTAGGGGGCTCTTAAGGCCAAAAAAACAGCCTGTGGGCCACATGTGGCCCACAGGCTGCACTTTCTCCTCTCCTGATTTATATGATGGTTATCTGCCATGCCTCTCAGTGCTTCCATAACCTATGATTAATCCTACTGACACCAGAAAGTTGTGTGAAGAATTTGCTGCTCTTGTTTAACCATGGGATATGTCTTTAAGACTTTGTATTATTTCTATATATAATGCAAGTTGACAATAGAGAATCAAGGGGAAGGAGAATGGGGCTTAAAAAGCCTCAGATCTCTACTTTTATAAACATACATTTTGTGATAGTCATAATATAGTCTGGGGTTAAATTTGGTGGTGTGATGAACAGAAAGGTAGCAGGGAGCTGTGAAGACCAGAAGACAGCTGACCAATCCTGAGACAGCTGGAATCAGCCAATGAGAGAGCAGCTGGAAGGAGATCAATAGCTCAAGTGGTGAGGGATATAGTCAGTTAGGGAGTTAGGTAGTTAGGAACTGTGGAACAGAAGGCTCAGAAGGCAGTACCTTAAGCCAGAGGCTGTGGATTGTTCCTGAGGGAACTAAGTGGAACAAAGATAAGAGTCAAAAGAAAAAGGAAAAGAACTCTTTGTGGTTCAACAGAGCTCTAGTGCAGAGAGGGACTGTGTGGTTAGGTTGCAATCATAGAAACAGCTGAAGGATTGCATTTGAAATAGCTGCACTACACTTGAAATGATAACCAAGTTATATTATTACCAAGTTTGAAAACTAAGAAACCTTGCCTGTATGTTTGAAACATAATAAAACCATCTTATATTTTATAAAAACCTATTTTGGCCTCTGTGTGAGAATTTTGAACAAACGCTACCAGTTTGTTATTAATAGTTCTGGGACCGGTATCTGATGAGGGCTATGAAGCAAGTCACATAAAATTGTAAGAGAGAATTAGTCAAGGTGGCAGGAGTGGTTCATCACAGGTGGGTGCTCCTATTCATGGAAGTAAGGCTTGGGATTATGCATGGTGAGTTTCCTTCAAATGAACTTCATTCTTTAGATGTACCAGGTCACTTCATTTCCATTATGCAGACTGATAGACATCCTGCTAATGTACAGACTATATTTATTATGACAATCTGTATGTAAGGAATCATAGATTCAAGGAAAAAAATCAATCTGCTCATATTTAGTCCCTTCCATGTGCCTTTTCTCTCTTCGTTCCCATCCTCAGCCAAAGTATTTTCCTTCCTTACTGATATCCCTGCCCACTTTGTCATTCAGCCTTCCTTTCCTAACTCTTCCCTATCCCTTCCAGGCACCAGAAGTGTGTTTCTTTCTTTCTTTGAATTCAGTTTCCCAAAATACACACCTATTTTTGCAGAAGACTTAATCATTATGCAAACCATGTGCTGTGTTATGAAAGAGTTGACTGCATACACATACTTCTCCTCAATTTCCCACTCAGAAACTTCATAGATATGAAACAGAAGGATTGCTTTCCTGAGCTTCTTGTCTATAATTCAGGGGTGCACATGAGGTTGCTTTCAACACGTGGGGGTATTTTGTACCCCCATGATCACTTTTACCATTTTCCTTTGACATGTAACTTCCATGTCTGTTGGTAGTACCAATATTCAACAAATGTTGCTTCCCCAAGAATGAGGATCCCACAAAATCTGGAATCTGCCTTGAGGCATCTGAAATTACTACAGTTTGAGTCTCCTTTATCCAAAATGTATGAGGCCAGAAGTGTTTTAGATTTTGAATATTTTTGGATTTTGGAACACCTGTATTTGTATATGCACACATAATGAGATATCTTATCTCAACACAAAATTCATTTATGTTTCATATATACCTTATACACATAGTCTGAAGGTAATTTTATATTATTTTTAATAATTGTGTGCATGAAACAAAGTTTGTGCACACTGAAGCACCAGAAAGCAAAGCTGTCACTATCTCAGCCACCCAAGAAAAAAGTTTTGAGTTTTGGAATATTTAGGATTTTGAACAGGGAGACTCAACCTGTAGTAATTTCTATGCTCAACCTCATACGTACATTCTGTTTGTAAAGGGGAAGAATCAACAAGACCTGATCCAGGATTATTGCAAGGATCATTGAATTAAGAGAGTAAAAGTGCTTTGTATGCCCCCCCCCAACAACTTCAGAAACCTTACTGTTTGGGACTAGAGCTTCCAGGATCTTCCAGTCATCATGGGCACTGTAGTAGAACTACCAATGAACCACTCTGCTATTCTAAATTACACTAAATATTACACTAAATTACACTAAATATTATAGTGTACATCACAGCTGTTGCTTCATTCACTGCCTAAACACATAGAAAGGAGAGTAGGTTTATTTTTTGCAAAATAATCTGCCAGAATAGTGACTGCAAATTTTGCCTCATATTTTGGATTCTGCAAAGAATCTGCATATTTTGGATTCTGCAAAGATTCTGCATATTTGTTCCTACATGTAGTTTGCCATGTGATGGAGTTACAAACCCCCTTGCTTCTTACATTCCTCCACTTGCACAGCTGACTCTCCTACCCTCCTACTTCCTTGTGCACCTTACCTCACACCCTCACAATGCTTCTCTCCCTTTCTTCTAAGATGCTGCCCTCCCACACCATACCCCTCATAATGTGCCCCCTTCCTTGTTTCTTACATGCTGCTGCTTACATAATTCACCCTCCCTTCCTTCTCTCTACACCTCATCTCATCACAGTGTGAGGTTGCTTCTTACACACCATTGCTTGACAGCTTAGTTCTTTTCCCTCCTACTTCATCCCTTAGGCTGCATGCACACTGCAAAAATAGTCCAGTTTGACACTGCTTTAACTGAGATGGCTCAGTGCTATGGAACCCTGGGATTTATAGTTTTGTGAAACATTTAGTCTTCTCTGTGAGAGAGCTCTGATGCCACAACAAATTACAATTGCCAGGATACCACAGCATTGAGCCATGGCAGTTTGGCGTCAACCTGGATTATTTCTGCAGTGTGGATGCAGCTTTAGCTCACTTTGCATCCTTGCACTGCACCTCTCCCTTGTTGATTGCACTCTGGGCACACACCACTCACTCTCCCTTCCCTCCTACACCCTTCCTCCCATCACCTCATGCCATCATAGTGCATTCTTCCCTTTCCTATTCTTTCCCATAGGCTTTCCCTAGTATTCATACCAAATTTTAGGTTGCTAGGTTTCAGTTTTGAAGCTATGGCAGGGCCACCCAGCCAGCCACTTTTAATATTACAGACTACCCAAACATGCTCATTGCCTTGATATACTATTACAGCTCCATTAGGGAGAAGTCTACTTCAAGCTTGTAAGAAGTTGTTGCTCAAGAAGAGGGGGAAGCCTTACAACTCTGTTCTTAAATGTACACCAAACATCATCTCCTGCAAACCTGTCAACTGATCAGGGAGCTCTGTCTCTTTCCGTTGGAATGTGGTACAACAGATTTTAAACACATGTACATTTAAAGTAGTTAACATTAACTGGTTCTTTAAACCCCCAAATATTATCTCTAGTGTTTATCTAAAATGCATTCCAAGATTTAAGTTCTTCGGTTTCATGTTCTTAGAGCTATGGCTCTGACAAAGATAGGCAGATTTCCCTTTTTTGATTATTTGTATTTTGGTACCTTCTTTGCACTTCACATTAGGCAAAAAAGGATGGAATGTAAATACATCCTTAAAACTCATCTCCTATCAGGATGGAACAATTGATATTCAGGTTCGGAATTTCAAATTCTTCTGTTTCTCTATCTTTTTCTATCCAGCAAGTTGTATTGCTGCTGGAGCCAGGACTGTTTCTTGATCAGATAAACTAATCCCAGCTGTCATTCTTTAGCCCCCACCCCAGCCTTTTCCTTCTCTTCAAGGGCAAATTGGCAAGCTGCAACTAGTTCTCTGTCAACTCTTTTTAAGGACAGAAGGAGGTTTTAAAAGCCCTGAGAACATAGTGGGATCAGAATCCAGTGGAAATGCTTTCTCTCCTGAGCTTTTAGCAGCTTCTACCTCTAGGTAAAGGCAAGCATTTAGGAATCTGCTAAGCTTTTGTGATCTTCCAGTGCACCATAAATCAATCTTCCTGTTCACTGGCTGCATCTCTGCTACATTGAAAACAGACCAAATCGCATTTACTCTACCTTGGAAATGTTCAGATACCTTCTATAGGAACTGTTAGAACACTCTGGAGAATACTACCATTCTATTTTGTTGGGTATCGACTGTAAAATACAGAGAAAGAGAAGTGCAAAGCAGTTCCACCTCCTGTTCTCACTCCATTAATACTACATTCAAAGATTATTTCTGCTGGTGTTTCTTAAAGATATACATGATTCTTTCTGGGGGGGAAACCTTAATGACTTTTGGGCAACATCTACTTAAATGTGAAAAACAAGAGTTGTCTGTTAACTTGGCCTGATCATTCCTGACCTGAATCATGAAGATCTCCATTGTAAGAGAAAGCTTGGAGAAAGATACTGCTGCAATGTATGACTAACAATGGGGGGAAGCAGACGGAGGCACCAGAGACGCCACGGGACAGAGCACTGCGGGAGCGCAGCCTCCGCACCGCGGCGCTCCGGCAGCGTCCCTGGAAGAAGCGCTAAATCAGCGCTCCTTCCACAAGACAGGGAAAGTGTGCCCTAAAAGCGTAGGGCGCACTTTCCCTGCCTTTTCCGCCACAGCGCATGCGGACGCTGCGGCGGGAGGTTGTCCCCGGAGCGCCGGCCGTGCGGAGGGCCGGCGGCTCCGAGGATGACCTCACGAAGAGGAAGGGGCGCCGCGCGTGTGGCTGCCCTTCCTCTTCCTTTCCTCGAAGACGACTCAATTAGTCGTCTGCCGAGGCCCAATGTCTCTGTATTATTATAGCATTAGTATTATACTATTACTGTTGTTGTTGATGATGATGATGATGCACTGGTGATTCAAATTCATAAGGATGGAATAATAAAGATACAGCCTTCTTACAAGAATGATTGGCCACATACACCCTGAAACATTTGCAGGACAAGTATTTTATCACATTGACACACCTACTTTCAAAATCCCAGACCATTGGCCAAGATTGCTGAGGCTTTTGGGTACTGAAGTCCAAAACACCTGGAAGACCAGAGTTTGGGAATCATTGTCTGAGTTTTACTCAGAAGTCACCACTGCCACCACAAGTCCATATTTGACTCCTAATGGAGTGGGGGACAGGTCTTCACTCTGAAGCATTAAATTACTTTTGAAAAACCAAACATGATCAATTTTTTCACAGACCAATGATATATGATGAAATGATTCAATGGCCAAAGCTAGAAATACCACACCCACAATGCAATATTTTCAAGACATCTTTCTATATTCTAAAGCAGGCGGCTCATAATATGACTTGGGAAGTGAGACAGGGTTAACCCTTTTCTGTCACACTGTTTTCCCAACTTAATTTCTTCCCCAGAGGATACAATATATTTTTCTCTTTTCCTACCCAGCAAATCGGACTGTTGCTGAAGTGCGAACTGTTTCTTAATCAGATTAACAAGCCTTTGTGACTGTGCTGATGTAAAGAAAAGATGCTGCCAACTAATTTGAAAAAGAAACTTCAGGGAAACAGAATAAACCACCGTAACTGTTTTACCATTCAGACTTAATCTAATCAAATTAAATCATGGAATATTGTCTATATTATTTGTATGACTGCATCACTGATTTCTCCTAGGAGTGGATTTCCCTCACTCCTAACATTTCTTAGTGGGCATTTGCGGATATACTGTTTACAGTTTGGTATGTTTGGTTTGAGCAGCACAGTTGTTTTGTCTACAAGAAACTCTCACAGTGGTTCTTCAGGAAGATAATGTACTTCAAGGAATTTTGGGAGACTTAAGACAGAACTCATCTAATTGCCTCTTTTGCAAGAGAGTCTTAATACTGTAATCCTTTATACTCTCATGATATTCCACATGGCTTATACCCAGGTCAGGATATATATTGAGGTGGGCAAATTTCAGCATGTTGGCTTCTTGCAGCCCCTATTCCTTGCTTTTTAGACATCTGAGGATCACAGTCTGCCCAAGCCTCCCAACCTCTATTTAAAAACAAAACAAAACAAAAATAGAGCATTTGGTCCTCTAGTTTAATATTGTTTATAATTTAGATTTTATTATATATATTATCTGTTTCTATAGTTTGTATTTTAATTGAATAACTTTTGTATATAGTTTTATATTGTATGACTTTTAGATTGTACAGCACTGGGAGGTTATATGTTATTTTGATGAAGCCTGTAAAGTGCCATGCAAATTTATGGTGCTATATAAATAAAAACAACAATAACAAAAACAATGACTTTATTTTTGAAGTCCCCCTCCCTGAAAACCATGCAGAAAACTCACCTTGCAAGTGGAAAACTCACCTTGCAAGAATAGATTCACACAGAAAGCTTCTCTGTGAAACTCCTAGTATCCCTTACATACCTCTTTTGCTTTTTATCAGAGTTGCTTCTGGTCACCACTTTGGGAAGGATGAAGACAGAGGTATTTGGGAACTGGATTGGGTATGTATATGGTTGAGGATGGGGGGGAAGGATAGACGGGGAAAGTGGCCCTGTCCCTGTGCTCTTGTCAATCCTTGGCATATAAAATGGCAGCTGGCAGCTTCCATCTCAATAGACTGGTAAAGGTAAATCTGTTCTGGATTGCATTCTACATTGAAAAAGATCTATTCAAGATGCTGAACCTATTTTCAGGATGCTATTGAACCATGTTGAGATCTCTTTTAATTTCAGACTAAACTCTAGAATAGATTCACCACAGCATTGAAACAGAAACCATTACTGGGCATAAATGACTGCACTCTGAATGGTTTTCACTGTCCTTTTCTAAAAAAAGTGGCATTCATCATTTCACTGCAATTTAGTTTGGCTAAAAGTACTATTCCTCCTGGTAGGAACACCACTGGCTCTTAGAGCAAATGCTCATTACATTAGTAGCAAGGGCAAGCCTGAATTATAGAAAACAAAAAAACAGACTATCTTCCCTTTTCACCATTCTGTAAGAGAGACTGGAATACAGAGAAGTCAGCATGTTGAGCCATTGGAGGGGAATGCATTAGTATTGAATGACAGGTGTCTGTTAAAGGGAAATCTACTGAGCTGCAAGTTTACAAGTTGGCAGAGAATTGTTGTTGTTTTTCAAGTGAGATGAGATGACAGCTTCAGGGCAAAAGTCAGGGGCAAAACTAGAAAATGGAGAGCTGTAATTCCAAATTCAAATCTGTTTTTTTAAAAAAAAAAAAATTCTGGCTGGTTCCCAAACTAAACTATCAAAGGGAAGGAATAAATTGTGCAAGAGAAAGTCTTTCATTCCCAGTACTAGAGCAGTTGTTTCAGCAAGAGAGAGAGGATGATATACAGCCCTTGTAATGTAATTTGGAAAAAAAAATTGAAATCAGCTGTAATGAGCTGCAGCTGAAGCAAATCATTATTCACCTCTGAGTTCTTTTGATCAAATTACATTTCATCTCAGCATTTGCAATAATGCAAGCAAAGAGTAAAAGAAAATTTATGGCATGAACTTTTAAGGGAATATGGAAAATCTTTGTTGTGAGAGATGTTCTAATGTTTTTGATAAGTGAAGACGGCATAGCTTTGAACATATCAGGCAGAGATATAGCTGTAGGAGTGGTGTGCTGTTTAAGTGGTTTTGGCTCATACAAAACAGTGAAAGGTCTGGAAACCATGCCCTATGATGAGCAGCTTAGGGATATCTTTAGCCTTGGAGAAAAGGAGGTTAAGAGGTACCATGATAGCCTTGTTTAAGTATTTGAAGGGGTGGCATATTGAGGTTGGAGCAAGTTTGTTTTTCCGCTGCTCCAGATATTAGAATATGGAGCAATGGATGCAAGCTACAGGAAAAGAGATTCCACCTCAGCATTAGGAAGATCATCTGGACAGTAAAGTGTTTTACAATTTGGAATAAGCTGCCTCAGAGAGTGGTGGAGTCTCCTTCTTTGGAGGTCTTTAAGAGGATAAGAAGAGATTATAGCATTAATAACTAAGGTGACTTACCTCTTCCGATTAGGGATGAATGCTGGATGCAGCCAGGTATAATTGCATGGATTTTGCTGCTATTGCCACCTCCCGCCTACATCCATGCAAAAACCTTGTTAAAATCAGCCCTCAGCTGGCCGATTTGCAAAGCTGGAAGTTCCCAAAAATGAAGTGGCCAGTTGAGGGCGGATTCTAGCCAGGCTTTTGCATGGATGCAGTCAGGAGGCAGCAACGGCAGCAAAATCCATGAAATAATACCTAGCTGCATCCAATATTCATTACTAATTCGGACAAGGTAAGTCGCCATATTTATTAATGCCATAATCTCCAGAGGCTGGATGTCCATCTGTCAGGGATGCTTTGAATGTGTGTTCCTGCATGGCAGGGGTTGCACTGAGTGGCGCTTGGGGTCTCTTCCAGCTCTGCGATTGTATGATTCTATGAATTCTGTAATAATATTTTAATTATAACTTTTCATATGTGTTTAGCCATAAGCAGTTTTACTTGTATTTTTATCTTGTAAGTTAGCTTGAGTCCCAGTCCTGGGGAAAAGGCAGAATATAAATGGCCACTTTGGGTCCTATGTGGAAGAAAAATGTGACATAAATTAAATATATAAATGAATAAATTGACTGAATGAATGAATAATGTTTGACTGAGAAGAGCTTTCTATGCCATGGCAATGTTACATGGAATCCTACAATCTGAGGCTTTCACGAAGTCACAGATATTGGCATTTTGTTTCTAATTTCATAGCAGAAAATATCAGATGTAATGTTACTAGCTTAAAAAACTGCATGTTTTTTGTGCTTCTCTCTCAGCTTTCCTCCTCCATTTTCAGCACTGCAGGCTAAGCCTCTTTAAAACATAGTTCCCCATTATGATTGAAATGAAAAAAATTGGTTTGAGGCTGGGTTTAAAAACAGGCTATTTAAACAAGGACAGACATGTGCTTTAAGATCCTGGATGATAAGCCAAGATTAAAGCACTTGGATGAAGCCAGTATTGCAGCTTATAGGGATGAGGGCCTTTTCCACACTACACAGTTACAGAGCTATGAATCCATTTTAACTGCCATGACTACATCTGATAGATTTTACTCTGGAGAGGAACAATAATTCTCTAGCTGAGAATGCTAAATATCCCTCTCTAAACTACAAATCTCAGGATTCCAAAGGATGTCATCATGTCAATTAAAGTGGAATCATAGTGATATAATTGGGAGCTGTAAAAGGACATGGTGGTGCATGACAGAGGAATGTTGGAATGTTGGAATGTTGGAGGAACAGCCACACAAACCCAGCACTTCTCCTTGGCTTTTTAAACCAAAAAGGGCCAGTATCTCTGTCTTTCTTGCCTTGGAATAGAAATCTGAATTTCTCTTTTTAAGAGCAACAGTAGGATGCAAGTACAGCCCTCCAAATTTTTAAAAATGTGATTCTTCTGCAATGAAAATATACAAATGAGAACTACTAAATATTTCTTGTACTAGATTTGAGTATCTAATATTAATGGAAAATTTAAACTGGAATTTTCTTCTCTATTAATCTCTTAGTTATTCAGACATGGCAATAGCACATGGCTGATGAAAGTATTCTGCTTTTGCAAAAACAACACATCTCTAAGCCAGGGCAAAACAGAGGGCCAGTTTTCTGCCCTGGGATCCTTTTTTACAGGCAAGCAAAATTGCAAAAGAAAACAAAACAAAACAACCACCCCTGGAGGAATACCCTTAACCACAAATTGAAGTACCCAGGCAAGTTCTGATTTTTTAATTTTTTTTTAAAAAAAGAAAAGAATGGTTTTGTTTCTATTTGTTTTTTGATGTTAAGTAGTACACTTGGGCCTGCACTTAAGTGCTTCTTCCTGGAAGTTTCCAGGAGAAACAATTCATCCTTTTCACCACAAAAAGGGCAGTTTGGGTACTTGTATAAACTGAGCACTCACAAAAAACAGCCCTGGGTGTCCCTATGCAGTCCCAAGGCTTCACTTTGCTCACATCTGTTCCAAGCATACTACTAATATTTTTTAGATGAAGGCAGAGGCAATGACCATAGATCATTGTACAAAAAAATTAAGTGGATTTTTTTGTGAGTAGAGATAAAGATGTATAGATCTGAAGAGCACAATGTGGTGTAGATGGTGGGGAAGAACCTATAGCTCTGTTTCTTTCATAGCCATATGTATTTTCTGTAGCAGCACTCACATAAATGCCAAAATCCCACATTATTAAACAGTTGCCCTTCCTTGTCATTATAATTTTTTGCCAGAGCATTAGTGGGGGAAATGAATGGGAACCAAACTGAAGAAAATGGAAGGGATCAATGAAATGGAGCAATGGAATCTAACAGAAATGTAAACTGGAAACCATTATCACTTGATAATGGTCTCACGATGTCTATATTAAAAGGCAAAAGTATTAAAAAAAAACACCACTTATTTTGTCATGTGCATTATCAATTGTAAATAGCAATGGACCTCTCTCCTCCTCTTCTGTGTCAACAGTGTCACCTTGCTGATCGGCTTATATTTTTCCTCTAAAGCTAATCCACATGGAATGACCTTGTCACTGCTTTCTCATCCAGAGAAAGAACAGAGACAA
>CM034701.1:264462421-264472804 GCA_020142125.1 Phrynosoma platyrhinos | reverse complement strand
TCCAGTTTTTGTTTGGGATTAGTGTGGATTAACCAGCAGATTTGCCCAGTGTGATAACGTCCCTAGAACAGATCAAACCAGATCTCTCCTTGGAAGCTAATATGATGAATCTGAGGCTGCCATACTTTGGCCACCTTATGAGAAGGCATGACTCACTCAAAAAGACAATAATATGAAAGGCAGAGGGTAGCAGAAAGAGAAGACCATCATATGCTAGATGGCTAGACTCAGTCAAGGAGGTCATGGACATGAATCTACAAGACGTAAGCAGATACAGTGGAGGATAGGGGGTCTTGGAGATGCAGCCACAGGGTCACCATGAGTTGGGGCTGACTAAGGGTAATTAACAACAAACCCCAACTGAATTATACAGTCCAAACATAATATCTGTTTCTTACCTGGGCATCGTTGTTCACTGCACCGTCTAACCTCCTCTCCTGTTCCTTCACACTGCTGTCCAGTGATAGCCGCTCCTTGACATATCCTTATTCTCTTCTCCCAGCCGCCATCACATGATTTGGAACACCCACTCCAGTGGCCCCAGTGATTCCATTGGCCATTAGCTGCTTGGAAAAACTTACGATAATCAGGACACCAACAAAATGCATGCCATGAACTGCATGACATCAATTTAAAAGTGGCAAATCAAGGTAAATAAAGAAACCAATGTAAGCATAGCATGATCCTGCCACAGTTAAGAAAACCAGAATAACCCCAGTCGGAGAGGATTAAAACATGTGTTTTAGCCTACCATTATGACAAATAAGAATTCAATAAACTTAGGACCTTTGCAGACTGCCAGAAATAGTGCAAATTGAGTCCACTTTAACTGCCCTGACTCAGTGCTAGGGAATCATGGGAACTGTAGTTTATTGTGGCACCAGAGCTCTCTGACAGAGAAGGCTCAATGTCTCAGAAAAAAAAATACAATTCCCATGATTCCCTAGCACTGAGCCAGGGAAGTTAAAGTAGTCTCAATTTGCACTATTTCTAGCAGTCTGCAAAGGCTCTCAGTTTTATGTTTTGTTGGCTTTTCATTGCCTCTTGTGATGCCATTACTAGAGAAGTAAGGCTATGGCTGCATCCACACTCCAGAAATAATAACTGCCATGGCTCAATGCTATGGAATTCTGGGAACTTTAATTTTGTGAAATATTTAGCCTTCTCTGAGAGCTCTGAATGCCAGAATTCCAAAGTATTGAGCCATGGCAATTAAAGTGGTGACAAGCAGATTATTTCTGCAGTTCAGATGCAGCATAAGAGTCATCTGGGAGGCAATTCCATTGAGCAGAACTTACTTTTAAGTAGGCAAGTTTGGATTGCACTGTAAATATGGGTTGTCAGCAGCCATATTTTCTCAGCTTGTCTGGCACCCATTATCACAAAATATTTTAAAATAGCTGTCATGTTATTTTCATTTCAGCAGCTAGTCTAGCATTTCAGCATATTATTTCTACTGTTTTTTCCTTGTATTCACCACTGCATGCTTTGTTCACATCTATTATTCTTTTCTTTGTATGCTTTTCATTAATACCGTACCTCTGCACTCAATACAAATATTTTAAAAAGGAATCCCTATAAACCTATTCATAATACCATAATTGTTGTCTGCAGCTTTTGTTTCATTTTGCAGATAAATCAGTATTATTTCACCCTTTCAAATATTTCTCTTATATTTTTTTTAAATGATTCCAAATATTTAGCAATAAAAAATTCCTACATCTATGGAGAAACCATGGCTTTCCTGTTCTATTGCCTCTATGATCATATTCCCATGAATCAACAGAGGGGCAATCTATATTAATCTTCCCAGCCTCCAGCCTTGGTTGCTGAAACAGAATGCCCTCCCCTAACCTCATGCTATTTCTGCCCTTATATGACTTCTTCAGACTACCTTCAGGATAGTCTTTTTATGTCTCGCAGTTTTTGTGCATGTTAACCAGGTGGTATTTTTAACTTATCCTAATGGAAAGGGGCTTCAGTTTACCGAATCAATTTGCCAGCATTTCTTTCCATCTTCATCTTTCAACTTCAGGAGACGGGGGATCCACGGGAAGGAAAAAGAGGTCTGTCTTCCATTATTTTCTCACTGTCATTAACTAGGATATTAGCCTTTTAATGATTTTTTAAAGGAAAATAACAAGCAACTCCCAATGCATGGAATGTTTTCCATTGCGTGAAACTTAATGGCTGCAAATAAGGCATTCTTTTCTATTAGAGTGCTTCTGTATAGCTCTCCACTGGAGGGAAAAGATAGGGATGACAATGCACCCTCTGTGGTTCCATAAACAGCAGCAGTTTTCAGATGGGTCAACCTTCTTCAAAAGCTTTCCTCTCTCCCTCTGAAGGTCTTTCCAGTCCATCCTCCCCAGCCTGCTTCCTCCAAGCCCTGCAACTTTTGGGGAAAATAACATTTGTGTTATCTTTTCTAACCTTCATAGTTATCTCATATCACCACTACCACACACTTTTCTTTCACTTCTTTCTTTTGAAAGGTGCTAGTTGACACGAGTTTTGATGCACATTCAGAAGTGTTGTGAGTGGTCCTGGGTAAGTCTCCCTTCACCTTTATGGAGAACTCCAAGGAAGGCAACAGGTATACCAGAGGTATAACCATCAGGGACACCTGGTGGATTCTATGTCAGTGAAGCTAGCGAACCTGTCCCAGGTGTCACAGTTTAATCTCAACTTCACAGGAGACCCATCTCCAAACCATGTTCAGCAGATCCAGGGCTGAAACTTGCTTATTCCCCACTTGACTGACATTGCAACCACCTTTCTGCTCCTAATAATGATAGAGGGAAGTGGGAATGCTGGCTTAGTTTGCAGAAGGGAATGGAGAATGCTGGTCTGATGCAGTGCAGAGAAGGGCATAAGGTGGACATTGGGTAGCTGCTCTGTTAAAATGCTTTCCTCTCTGATTAGAAAGAATGCAAACCTTTTCTGGTACACATGCATTTGTTGTTGTTGTGTGCCTTCAAGTTGTTTCTTGTGTATGGTGACTCTAAGGCACATTTATCACATTATTCTTGGCAGTTTTCTTCTGAGAGGGTTTGCCTTTGCCATCCCTTGAGGCTGAGAGCATGTGATTTTCTCAAGGTCATCCAGTTTTTGTTTGTTTGTTTTGTTTTGTGTTCAGGTGGGGAATCAAATCCTGATCTTGTTTTGTGTTCAGGTGGGGAATCAAATCCTGATCTTCAGTGTCGAAGGGCCTTTGCAGACTGTCAGAAATAGTGCACATTAAATTGAGGCACTGCCCTGGCTCAGTGCTAGGGAGTCATGGGAATTGTATGTTTTTCTGAGACATTGAGCCTTCTCTGTCAGAGAGTTCTGGTGCCACAATAAAGTACAGTTCCCATGATTCCCTAGCACTGAGCCAGGGCAGTGCCTCAATTTAATGTGCACTATTACTGGCAGTCTGCTTAGGCCCTTAGTCCAGTGCTCAAAACCACTACACTGTCCTGGCTCTCATATATGCATAGAGAGTGTTTTTAAACAACCTGGATATAGCAAGACTCATATTTAGGTAATCTTATCAGTTTGCATAGTTCTCAGTATCATCTTTATGTTGGTTGTTGTTGTGGTGTGCCTTCAAGTCATTTCTAACTTATGGCAACCCTAGGTGAACCTATTATGATGTTTTCTTGGCAAGCTTCTTCAGAGGGGATTTGCCCTGCCATCCTCTGAGGCTGAGGGAGTGTGACTTGCCAAAGGTCACCCAGTGGGTTTCCATGGCCAAATTGGGATTCAAACCCTGGTCTCACAGTGTTTAAGTCCAATGCTCAAACCACTACACCACACTGGCTCTGAATGCAAATGATACCTAGATGTATTTCGCTACTCCAGAATTCTCTGCTGACATCGAACATTGTATTACAGCATATCCTTCAGCTATCTTAGCATGGATGCTTCACTGTCACCTAAAAATTAGCATGGCAAAGACAGAATTACTTCTTTTTTCCCCAAACCCTTCTTTACAACATACATTCTCCATCACTTTTAATAATGTTCCTATTTATCCTGTGATGCATGTAGTCTTGGATCTTTGAATTTTGTCTTTTGTTCTTCACATTGAGGCTGTAGTAAAGTCATGTTGATCTTTTCATTATAACACTGTCAAAATTAGACCTTTTCTTTCTGCTTCTTCTGCTAAGACTTTAGCAGAACTTTTGTCATTTCCATCTAGATTATCCTCCTCCTCCTCCTCCTCCTCCTCTTCTTCTTCTTTAGACTGCTCCATTATCTCACCTTAGTCCTGTGGTTTCCATTGAATATTCTGCTGCTAAGATTATTTTTTTGGCCTATCATTTTGATCATGTCACCCCACTTTTGCTATCTCTTCACTGGTTACCCATTCCTTTTAGGATTCAGTATAATTTTCTTGTTTTAACGTTCAAAGCTCTACCCAACCCTGTTCCCCCTTATTTTTCAGCCCTTGTTTCTTTTTATCAGCCTGCTTGAGATCTGCACTCTATGAAATGTAACCTCCTCACCCAACTAAGGGTTTCCTCTTCCTTGGCTTATCTTCATTCTTTATCGCTTGCTGCTCTGTACTCCTGGAATTGCCTGTCTGAACATGTGCAAACTGCTTCTTCCCTCATTATTAAAACATTCTTGATTTCCGAAGTTTTTGAAATTTTAGTTTAATATAGTTTTATAATCTTGTACATTTTGATTAAATGTATTTGCAGTTTGCTTTATATTATATTGTATTTATTTTATCTGGATAATGTGTTTACAATTGTTTTATATTTTTACTATGCCTTCCTTCCTTCCTTCCTTCTCTCTCTCTCTCTCTTCTGTGTGTGTGTGTGTGTGTGTGTGTGTGTATGCATGTGCGTGTGTATACACATACTTTAGACTGTACACCTTGGGCAAAACACACTGTTTTTATTTTATTTTTACTGTAAAGTACTATGTACATCATAGTATCCATGGTACTCTATAAATAAATGATAATAATGTTGATCATCATCATCATCATCAATCATCATCATCATCATCTTACAACTCCTCCTCCCCCATGTCTGACACCGTGAAGCAATAAAAAGCAAGAGAGAGCACCAATTGATGTTATCTAGCGATACAACTACACTTATGTTACCATTCAAACACCTCACAATTCCAACCCTATCTGTGACATTTCATTAGCTTACAAACACTGCAGATACTATGCTATATTCATGCCAACATAGCAGCAATTGCTTCTGAAACAGGTGAGGGATACAGCAGTGCCCCAGAAACTTTGGCCCAAGCCAGAAGGCAGTGTGATCAGCCTGGAACCATGGCAATTGCATGGCCTGCGGTCAAAGCAGGCTGCAGCGACAGTCCCCAACAGGTTGATGGTAATCTGCTCCTTTCTCCAGCTGCTTTGGGCTGCCTTTGGCAGCCCTGGAGCGGCTTCCAGCCACTTTGGGGGGGTGCCTCATCTGAACTGTGTGGGATACCACTTCTTTTGGTCCATTTGTTTCAGGTCATAGTCACAGAAAATTAATCTTAGAAATGTAGCGGCTCAGTCTAACTTACAGCCCATCAAGTCTTGATGGGTTCACTTCATAAATTTTAATATAGACAAATAAATGTATAATTGATTCAAGAAATGAGATCTTGGGGTATTTAGGCAAAACAGAAGTGCACTGGAGTCAATGTGGAGGAAAAGGGAAACACTTTTTTCTTCATTTGCTTTGAGGTTTCTTATGCATTTGATTTCCTGAACTCTTCGCCAAACTCTATTTTCCTTGCAAATGATATAGCCCCCCCCCAATGCTGTTGGACTGCAACTTCCAGGAACCCTAGCCAGCAAAGACAATGTTGAGGGATGCTGGGAGTTGTAATCCAACAACATCCAGGAGACTGCATATAAGTCTGATTAGGGAGTGACCCAGTATATATGCACCTCCTTGCTTCTGCCGTACAATAGTTTCACCTTGAATCTTTTAATTGATAGGCAGCATAATGAGCTCCAAAGGGGAGGACTATGGAAGTCCGTCAGTATGCAAGCTAGCAGTTCTGCAGCCCCATCTTCCTGTAAGTAACAGGCCTAGCTTTGAGTCTGAGGGCTAAACTATATGCTTAGTTATGCAGAGGGCAGGGAGACCTGCACTTTGAATTGTGTCCACCAGCAGACCAATAGCCATTGCAGCTGGATGATATGGCCTGAATGACCTGTTCCCAGTCAACAGTTGAACTGAAATATTTTGGACCAATCACAATTTTTCTAAAGTTTGGATAGGTTGCCCTGAGTACAACTGTGTACAAATGAGATTTCTCCATAATATGGGTAACTGTAGCCAGGATATCTCTGTCCATTAGGGGTCCCACCTGATGCAGAATCCAAAACCAGTTTATATTTATATTGTTTATGTTTCAGGCTGAGATCAATGAGGCTAAAACATTCTTTTGTTTATACCATACTTTTTCCTGCAAAGCTTTAGGAGTGCTCTAGGTTGTTCACATTATTTTTTTCTGGGTTTGATGTAAAGATGAATAAGCCCTTCTTCACCCCTACTCCATAACTGTATAAGTTTATCGAGTAAGGAACATTAGAAAGAATATAATGGTTAGAGCAGAGCTTGGAGAAAATAATGTCATAAGCTAAAACTAGGGTTGACAGGTGAAATAAGGGACAGTGCTCCTGTACCTTCAATGGCTGGATAGAAGAGGGAACTGCAGTAAGTATTGCTTGTTGCGTAAGCAGCACCTGCTGAAATTCTTTCTTTTACACAACTTTTAAAGGTACAAGAGTCTCATCCCTTATTTCACCTGTCAACCCTAGCTACAATTCCCACAATCCTCTGGCCAGCATTGCAAGACTGAAGGATTCTGGGAGTTGTAGCACACAGAGAGAGACAGAGAGAGAAAGGGGGGGGGGGAGGGAGAAATTTATCCAAACTTTGGGTTAAAATGTTCAGATGGAAAGCTTGATTTCAGATCCATACTCAGCTGTCTTAAAGGAAGATTACGATCTCTTAATAATCCCCCTCATGAAACACACACACACACACACACACACACTACAGATAAAAATACATTTTCTTGCTTGAAAGAATCAGATGTACCTGTACATTCGGGGTTGTAGCACTCCCTGCTTTCTGCCCATGGGCCTCTGCACTCTGAGCCTCCATGAGCAGCTGCTGTGCACTGGCGACTTCTCTGCTGCGTGCCGTTGGAACAGGTCACCGAACACTGACTCCAAGCACTCCACTCTTGCCACTGGCCATCAACTATTGCAATACACACAAAACAGAAATAAAAATGCACATTACCTTACCAGGTAAAGCCAAGAGGGGTTCGAAGCATAAATTATTAATGTTGTAATGACACAATTTGTATTTAGAAGGCAGCTGTACTGTTTTTATATCACAACTGCACATTCATTGTTTGATTGTATTTTTCAAAATTGTTTTTATGTAAACCGCCCAGACAATTTTCACAACAGAGTAGCACAGAAATACAGACACATAGCAAGAAATACAGGCAGACAGCACTGTCATTCAAGACAGTAAACACACTAGAATATCTTACAACAAACTCTGGTCAGATGTAACTATTGAGCAGGCTACCTAAAGGAACAGAGACTCCAAAATGCTGGCCATTTTATTGAAAAGTCTAGGCAACAGTAATTGGATGAGTCAAGTGTTAGAGTGGACAGAAGTAGAGTGGAATGCTACAGGGAATATAGTAACTTTCCTTTCTATATAATGGATACAGTTCAAGTGGTGGAGGAAGAGGCTTCACTATATTCTTTTTTGATCCTCTTGAGTGCAATATACACAGGCAAATTTGTTTGTAGAGTTAAATGTATCATTCTAGGCCACTCTTATCTGGAAATGAGTTCCAGAGAAATGCAGACGAAGTTCCTTTTATGCAAACATGCCTAGAATTATGATCTAATACTGTAAAGATTCTTTTTTGGTCTTCCCTTGTTACTTCATCTTACCAACATAGATTCTGCAGCTAAACATCTGTTTACTTTTGCATGAACACCATTGGAAAGCATTATGGGCAGGAAGAGAGATGCTTAGTTTCTTATTCTGTTAAAAAAATTATCCCAGTATGCAAACTGGTATAGTGACTAACCCCATTCTGACATTGGGTGACCCATTTTAATGCCCCTTTCATTGCTAATGGCCAAGTATTACTTTCCTCTCCACTTCACCAGTCATATATCCCACTTCAGCAGGGGCCTTCAGAGTAAATCTGATTCTTTAGGTCCAGCTCTTATAGCATCGTCAGCCAAAAAACGAACAAACAAAAAACCCCACCCCATTGTGGGAGATGCAAGTAACCCATTTGGTATGATGACACAGAGGCCTGAATATGAGGCAGAATGATGTCAGCTCTGCATATTTCATTTCTAGATCACTACACCAATATAACTTTTCCAAGATGAATCTGCACCCTGCATAAGACACCATCTGCACCCTGCATAAGAAAGTCTTTGTCTTTCTTCAGCCATTATCGATCAGTAGTCTTTCCAGCAGACTACATTAAGGAGTGAGAGGAAGAGGGGAAAAAAAAACATCAATAGAGATATCTCACCACTTCTGCTGAGAAGATCAGCCATTGTAGTAAGATACCCAATCCTTTTACATTCAACTGATCATTACAAGAATGAAACTTTATATTTCCTCTTTCCTTCCCATTCCTTGTTTCATATGTTTTGTGTTAAATTTGGACTATAAGGGACTGTCATGTTACTTGTATTTCTAAGACACTCTTTTTAAATATAAAGGGTGGGATATAATATTTTAAATTAATATAAAATAATATATTGTGGGCTGAAGCACAGAGTGCCAGTTTCATATCTTTGACTTATTATGTGGCAGATCTGCCAAAAGAGAACACCCAGAACTGACTTATAGCATCTTCCATAGAGATCGCTCATGGGCACAACTACCAAGTGCTGATGCAACATGATTCAGGCATAAACATGGCAGGATCTGCTGCAACTATACTGAGGACCATATGATTGGCTCCAAGTCTAATCCATTGGGATAGCTTAATGCCTTGTTTCATTTTAAAACAGAGTATTTTATTTTTAAAGGGGGGTGGCAATGATGTGTAGAGAGAGATCTAGGTTAGAAGACAACATTTTAGCTCAACAGTGAAGAGCCTTCCTGATGTGGCATTAGACTGTATTCTTGTTAAATAAATCCCATGCATTTCATGAAGTGGACTATTCTCCAGGAAGGCTTCTGCTGTAAAATTTGTTAGCCTTTGCTGTTTTTATTTCGAGTAACATGTGCTGAAATTGATGAAATATATTTCCACTTTTAGCACCACAATTACTGGAAGACTATAGACTAAATTACACTGATTATAGTGGGACTTGCTTATAAGTAAGCATCCATAAAGCCATGTTGTAGAGCTGGGATGTCATTCACACTACGTTATAACCCAGGTTGCAAACCGATTTAAAAGGGGGTCATTCACACTTGAATTGGTTTGCAAATCAGTTTAAATGTGGGTCGATCACACTGGAATCATGTTTTTACAACCCAAATTGGAGTGGGCCCATATCAAATCCCCCTTAATCAGGTTTTTCGGAAATGACTTTCCCCTCGTGTTTTTTGCAAAACACCAGTATTTTTCAGGGTGCCACCAATGTGAACTTGCTCCCAGTCAGATTCGGGGCTTCCTGAAGGGAGGGATCAATGGGCAGAGAGTGGGTAGAGGGGCCAAACATGCCCATCCCATGGCAAGCACCATTTTTGTGCTCACTCTTAGTTGCAGGTTCTGAGTGTTTTCAAATTTCCCACTGGTGTGCCCTTTAAACAACTGCTCAACTGTTTTCCTTTTCTGCTCTTTTCCCCCTACGATGCCACTGCCAGATGTTTGGACCACCAAAGCTTGGGAAGGGAGCTCTTCTGGGAACATGTGTGGTTTTTAAAATTTTTTGACATAGTGTGTGATCCATTGCATTTGTGTGGCTTCCATGCAGGGGATGCTTTATTCTGTTTTTGTGTTCCCCAACAATGCCAATGCAAGGAGTGGGTCGGTAGAGGAAAGGATAGGAAGAAAGAGGAGGGAGGAGAAAAGAGGGAAGAGGGAGAAGAAGGGAGGGATGGAGGGATGGAGGAGATCTGATGCTCCAATTGCTGCCAGCTGTATGGGGTAAAATGCATGCTTCTCAGTCAGGCTCCAAAGGCAGGACATTTGGACATTTTTCCTGGACAGGAGGATGAAATGGAGGACAGGTCCTAGGAAAGAAGGACCTCATCCCTCATCCCAGGGTGACCAGATTGATGTCATCCCTGCCGGGGTGTGGGACGGATGAGGCACTGCAAAATAGAGGATGTGCAAGGGAAATGGAGGACATGCCCCCCCAAAAGCTCATATAAATACAGAATGTGTACTTCTTAGTTCTGCTCAAAAAGGAGG
>CM034701.1:264425149-264462321 GCA_020142125.1 Phrynosoma platyrhinos | reverse complement strand
ATTATTATTATTATTATTATTATTATTATTATTATTATTATGACTACACATTGTGAATCTGGTTAATTGAATGGCTGAGGGGGTCACTCAATACCTCCTGGCTATTGTTCTCTGTAGTTTTTAGATTTTATTTGTGCCTTGTTTTTACTGTACTTGACAGTAGTACTCTGTCATTTATCATTGTATGGGAATTTTTGCTATGAAACTGCAGCATATTTATCTTCTTTTTTGCTTCTTTACTTTCAGTCATGCTTGGGAGGGATAAAATGTTGGAGAAATAAAAATTGTATAGTAGAGGAAAACACAGGTATAATGCACATATGAACACAACTGGGCTCCTTAGTGGGATGCACTTATGACAAAGCTGCCAAAGATCCCACTTAAAGGGTCATGTTGATATTACTTGGACATCATATTGGAAGTCCAAAGTCTTGATCTGGACTTTTTTCCATCTGAAACATACTGAATGTTTAATACAAATAGACAAATACAGACAACATTAGACAATATATATAGAGAGAGAAATTATCTTTGGATAATGTTGAACAATTTCAGAAAGAAGAATTTTAAAATGCATCTTACATCATGTTCTTCCATTTTTCCAATTTATTTCTCCCTAATACAATTTTTTAAAAGAAAAAAATCAGGAGCAATCTACCAGCTTTTCTCTTCTTCTCAGCCTATATAAATCACCAGGATCTATGGAGCAGAAAGGAGCCCTTTGATTTTTGCTGATTCTCTCAAATGGTGTGGGATGTGACACCGAGCTGAATTCCCTCTGTTACATCTCACACCACTTTAGAGAATCCCTGATCTTGAGGCTTGGCTTTAATCTGTTCCAAATACTTAGGGTGTAAAGCATGATTCCTAGGTCACCATTTGACAATTGGCTGTATTCCCATTATCACAGTATATGTATATATAATCATTTGTATCCAGATCTAAAGAATTACTTTATGTAAGTCTAAATATATAACTGATTTTGATGCTCCCATCACAACCTTTGGACAGCAAAAGCCTCCCTGAGCCATTACATTAACTGATTTGGAAAGTCTGTTCTAAATGTGCATTCACATTGTCTTTTCTAAATTAGTAGATTTAAAAAAAAAAAGTAGCCATGTTAATCTTTTGCAGCATAAAAAGGAGGAAAAAATGGTGTGGGGGGGGAGAAAAGGAAAAAATGCTGCAGAACCTTTAAGACTAACTGGTTTTTATTTTCAAATTTGCTATTGTGGATATAAACCTACTTCTTTGGTTGCAGAACAGAGCAATAACATAAATAAATAAAGCATATTTACACAGTTGTGGGGGTGGGGTGCAATAAAATAGGATCCAGAAAGATGCATATCATGACTGTTGCCCTAAATTTACAAATGTGATACAGGGGTTCTAATGTGTGTTTACATCAAAGCATATGGATTTAGAGAGGCAGAAAAAACTGCCCATCGTTGTTGTTGTTGTTGTGTGGCATCAAGTAGTTTCCAAATTATGGCAACCCTGACACGGGATTTTCTGAGGCTGAGAGCATGTGACTCACTCAGGGTCACTCAGTGGGTTTATGTGGCTGAATGGGGAATCAAACCCTTAATTCCAAAGTCTTTGTTCAATGCTCAGAACACTACACCATGCTGTCTTTCTCCCACCTTCTACTCTAGCTTAATGGCTAATACACCTTTTCCCCAACAGAATAAAAGCTCTAGGGATGGAGTGAGAATCCCAAGTGGGAAACTATGACTATGTAAGCACTCCTGCTCATATTGCTGTGGACAGAACTGAGGCTGACGCAATCAGCCAAACGTTCATTATATGGCCCGCATTGCTCTTTGCTAGCTACCAACCCATCTACACCATCAATTTTCAAAAACCAGTGTGTGGGAAAAGGTGACTGCAGCAACGAGTGGAGCGTCTTCACAATGGGGGAGAGGTGCTAGTACTTTGCCTGCCTGACCCACAGGAAATAAAAGATAGTGTCTTTTCCCACAGTGGAATCATGAGCTGGGCCCAGATTCCTCATAAAGTAAATCATACTCTGGGAGTTTCCAGTCTTCCTTGGAGTTTCCCATAAGCCTACCCAAAGGCAGTGTAGTACTGGACAGGCATCTGAGCCCCAGTTCTATTCTTCATCGAACCACAAAACTCATTAAGAGAACACGAAGCCAGCACTATATCTCAGCCTGCCCTACTGGGTGTCCCAGGGTTATTGTGAGGATAAAGTCCATGAGAAGTGCACCATGAATGCTAACTTGAGCTCACTGAAAGAAAGGGAAGTTATAAGTTTAGCAAGTACATTTATACTCCACTCTCCTGTTATTTGCTTGGGGCACAGAAGAAGATTGGGTAGCAGTTTTGAAAAGGCTGGCATTTTTTTATCTTTTTCAGCATCAAAGTCAATGGGGAGAGAGCCTCCATGACAAATGCCAGACATTCAACTTTCTGAATGAAGCACATGAATGATGTGCAGGGCAAGTATAAGACTGCCAACTTATCTCTAATGAGCCCTACTAGCACCCCTAAAACTTTACAGTAATACTCCCTCTTATAGATTTTAGGACCAAACTGGAAAACAAAAAGACAAAAAAAAAACCACAAATAAAGCTAACTACAAAGGAACTACACTGAAAAAACAATCCAACCAACTTCTTAAGTAACAAACAGTTATTCTATATATGCTCACCAGGGCAAAGAGCAATATTGCAAGGCTTATGCTGCGTTTCAGGTCCATCACATGATCTTCCCCCATACTGGGGAGGGATACATGACCTTGTTCTAGTTCTTTGGCCTCGACCACATGTGAATGAGCACAAACTCCAAGGTGACCACTCCTCCCAAACTCCATGTACTGTAATAAAGCAAAGAGGCTTTAACAAGAAAAGAACATGAGTAAGTGGATTCAAAACAATGGGGTTAAAAGCAAATAGTAAAACAGTAACATGAATCACTTGGCAAGCATAGAGAGAAAACAGCACTTATGCCATCCACAGATATCAATTCACATATCTTTAGAGTCCTGTAAGATTTGGTAGGCTAGTTCTGTTTCAAGCACACATCACTTAATCAGGATTATGGTTGCAGATTCACAAGAATAAAACATCATCAATGGAACATAAAAAGTTATAGATACAGATAGAATCACAGCCATTGAATCCAGTCCAGAAATGTGTGTGTGTTTTGAAGCATATAGACCTCTCTTCCACCTGAGGTCTGCTCTATTTATTCCAAGGAAGAGCCCGAATGTACATGCACAAGGAAACATAGAAAAGAAATATGTTTTTTTTCACTGAAATAAGTGGGATTTTGTTATTGTTAGGGAGCTTCAAATGTGTGGATCAATAAGGTTGAGACAGTGATCAATAACTATCTGTCACTCACTCACACCCATCTGTGGACTAGTCCTCTGAAGAGTGATTGCTCCACCCAGTTCCTTGAAGATTGTTTACTGGGATTATTGATCCTAATCTAGAGATCATGGAGTATGGTATTTGCCTTAATCAAAAACACTTTACAACAAAAGCTACTTTAATGTGACCATACGTAATTGATCCTAAATCCACCCATTATGAGGCTAACTTCATGTCATATGGATCTGGTAACAATCTGACAAATAATGGACAAAGTGATTTTCACCAGGTGGATCAATAAGGTTGAGACAGTGATCAATAACTATCTGTCACTCACTCATACCCATCTGTGGACTAGTCCTCTGAAGAGTGATTGCTCCATCCAGTTCCTTGAAGATTGTTTACTGGGATTATTGATCCTAATCTAGTTTTTACAATGAAAATTCTGGTGGGAGGGAGAAATGGTACCAAGTAACCATATGGTAATTCAAGTTTCCATTCAGTACAATGTTTTTATAAGCAGTGAAAGTATGACACTTTGGCATGATTTTAATTGAAAATCACTTTAACTTTACTGTGCTCCATAATAAAATCCCAGCCATGCCCATTTTACCTAGTTAATAAATGAGGATTGCTTGAGTTGTTTTCCTAAATTAGGATGCAACATAAACATTAAACTTTATATCCACAGATTCAAATACACTCAAATGCAGATAGATTATTTTTTTAAAAAGCAATGGGCACAATTAAAAGAACTGCATGCCTGCTAAGGTCTCTTCTACACTGTAGAAATAATGCAGTTTGACATAGCTTTACCCAAGGACTATTGGCCAACATGGCTGAGGCTTCTGGGAGCTGAAGTCCCTCGGCCCTTAAAGGGGAAAGGTTGCCTACCCCTGGCTTTAACTGTCATGGTTCAATGCTATGGAATTCTGGGATTTGTAGTTTTGTGATATATTTAGCCTTCTTTGTCAGAGAGATCTGGTGCCATAACAAACTTCAGATCCCATAATTTCATGGCATTGGGCCATGACAGTTAAAGCAGCATCAAACAGCATTATTTTTACAGTTCAAATTTCAAACCTAAGTCTCACTGAAATCAATAGGTGCATATGTATGTGTATTTATACACATAATCAAACACACGGGAAAACACACTTTCAGGGTGATATGGTGGCTTGTCCATGTGAGAACAAATCCTAAGATGCAAGGCCTATCAACCTTCTGAATGTACCCGATGTCGCCATTAATTACTGTAAAGAAAAGGACAGAAAACAGCAGACACTCTTAAAGTCTTTTATCTCATTTGGTTTACAGTTATTCATATGACCTATTAAAATGGTAATGTTCTATATGTAATAAATCCAACATTATGCAAGTGGGGTTCCCTTCCCTGCCAAGCTGATTCAGAGGGTTGGCCAGCCCTCTGGAGAACATTTTGGAATGTGTATGCACTGTGTCCATTGCACTGATAGAAGATACTCTTTCATAAATGGAACAGCAATGGAATATTGTACATAAAACATTGTCAAAGCCCAATGCTGAAAGAGTAAATATCTTTACGGACTATCTTAACTCAAGTAAAACTATATGAACAGAGCTTTATTTCAAAGCAAGTATGCCAGTGGGTCTGAAATTAGTCCTGTCAAACAAACAGGGAAGCGTACAGATCACAGCTTCTTGGAATCACAGGTTTGGGTTTGCCTTCTCTGGAACTACTATTCCTGCATGCAATTAATGTGCAATGGATTGGCTTCCAAGTAGATCGGACAGACAATTAGTCAGCTATCCCTAGCAAAATTTCTTCATTGTTTTGTGCATGTTATTTTCAACATCAGTGGTTCTCAACCTTTGATCCTTCAGGTGTTCTGATGTCAACTTTCAGAAGAAACAGCTATAGGACCAATATTGTGGGAGTCTTGGAATTAAAATCCAAAATATCTGAAAGATCAAAGGTTGAGAGCCACCGCTCTACACTGGCATATGTTCATTACTTTCAAAATGTGCAAGGAAAGTGATACAGGCAGACTTAATGTTTTTGCTTCCTTTGAATTGTGTCTTATTTAATGAAACCCATATTACTGGCTGTAAAGCATTAGTATACCATGATTTCCTTCCACAGAGGTGTTTTATTCTGCCCAGCTCACTATGCTTTTCTATATTAACCTGCTTAATAACTCCATTAGCTAATTTCGCCTTCTTTGACTGGTACCTTGGCTAATTTTATTGACTGTAAAGAAGACAAAGAATTGATTTTTAAAAATCCATTAGGCTTAGTTAAGTCAATGGGATTTAAACTTCAATGAGACTTCTATGTACAGGTGTTGTTAATGCGAAGTTAAGATCCTTTTGCAGGGATCCGAAAGATTCTGAAGAATTATAGCACAGAAATCTTCTGACAACAAACCCATGCATATTAACCATTTCTATCTTCTTCTGCAGTGGCACGATTTGACTCTTCAGTTATCAAATACAGAATAAGATGACCAGTGGCTCAAATTATCTCCCTAATTATGTAATGAACTACATGAGATCCTTGAATACTTAACAAAACATCTTATTCCTATACCAAATTTATCTTAAATTCCCATTTCTAAGCCATGTGGCACCATTTCTTTTAAAAATTCCATCTCCCCAATGAAGAAAACAGTGATGTAGCTACAAAAATAATGAACAGGATATAAAAGGTTTCTGGTGTAATTTTTTAAAAAATGTATCAGAGAAAGGAGAGGAAGAATACATTCTAAGTACAGTGAAGTCCCATATCTCCTCTTGTTTTTGGAACCTGTGGGCACTATTTATACTTTTTGCCATAAATAGCAATTTAAAAAAGGAACACCAAAATTCTTAAAATCCTTGTTTCATAGCAGAATTCTGATTATGTGGTAACTGATGAATGTACAGACATATGGAACACATCCCTAAGTATTACCATCAGCCATAGTGCCCTTTGATTCTCTATAGAAATTATGCTCGCTTCACACATATTTTCTCTAGAGAGCAAAAAACTCAAGAGCTAACCTTAGGAGTGAATAAGCACTCCTCCTACCTCTTCTCTTTTTGCACAAGTGAGGTTCTTCTACCCAGAACTCACTCTAATCTACCAGCCTCTGCAGACGGTGCAAAGCGCCGTCTTGGAGGAAGGGAAGGGGAGGGGCAGCCACATGTCAGGCACCCCAACCCCTTCCCAAGGACGTCATCGGAATGCCCACCATTGCACATGGTGGGTGCTCCAATGACATCCTTCTGGCTCAGCATCTGGGCACGCTGAGCTGGAAGAAGCGCAAAAGAGCTGCATGGCGGCTCTTCGGGCGCCCCTTTCGCAGCTTGTGGAAGGAACGTTATTTTAGCGCTCCTTTCCCAGGCGGTGAAAGGGAGGATTGGGGCCAAGGTGTGGGGCAGCCTCGGCCCCAATCCACCACTTCCCAGGGCAGCCCACGGCCACCCATCTGCATCCCCCCTAAGTTTCTTGATCATGGCTAAGTGTCATACAACAACATTAGATCTTAGTTAAATACCATTCCTTTCCTCTGTTAGTATTAAGGTCAGTGCTAACAGTTTCCTTAACAATGGTTAAAAAGGAGGGGGAATGTGCCTTTTGGAGGGAAAAGGATAAGAGAAGGAATACACGTTCCCAAGGAGGGTTCTCAATTTCTTAGCCATGATTGAGAGAATTGTGTTTTGTCAGCCCTCTTCCTAAGGAAAGCACTGTTTGGTGTGGCAGATATTGGATGATCAAAGAATGCACGTTTACCTTTTAATAGCTAACCATGTTTGATAGTTAACCTTACTCAAGAGTAGAAGGGAAAATCTAAAGGTGTATTAATTATACGAATGTTATAATGGTGACTATGAGAAAGTGGTGAAAGTCTTTAAATACCCAACAGAATGACCATTTTGATTCATCTCATCACAAAACAGAAGAAATGAAAGATCCTTTCAATGCACAGCACATTTGTTACATTTTAATCACCTCACCTCATATTTGGAGTAATGTAAACCAATGAGAGATGAGGAGATGAAAAGACCTTATGAAGTGACTATCCCAAGAGTGTGACAAGGATGATATGAGACTCCTTTTGTTTAAACCAGGGGTAGGTAACCTTTCCCCTTTAAGGGCCGAGGGACTTCAGCTCCCAGAATCCCAGGAGCTATTGGCCAACATGGGACTATTGGCCAACATGGCTGAGGCTTCTGGGAGCTGAAGTCCCTTGGCCCTTAAAGGGGAAAGGTTGCCTACCCCTGGTTTAAACCATTGGAACTCAAAAATATCCCCTCACAGCTCAATGACTGTTCCAAAATGCACAACAGTTTTAATAGATGACTAATGATCACACTCACTGAGCCTAACCAAAGTGCCAGTACACTAGCCACATATTTAAATAGTAGTGTTTAGCATTAAACAGTTCAATAACATCCACAATTTCATTTATTGGCTGCTAACACTACCTGGACAGAGGGCAGTGTTATTGCAAACCCTTGATTCTCTTAAAGGGCCGCTGCAGTGTGTCCCGTAAGGTGATACACAAGTTCTGGTTCGCACCTGCGACCCTTGACCACAAGTAACAGAACATGTACTCCATTGGGCCCACTCTTCAACACCAGATTCACCTGTATCCAAGACAATAAACAAAGATGAATACAGCAATGAGTATTAATATAGATTTGTAGTAAAAAAAAATATAACTGGCATGCAAGTATCATTTTGAAATAATAATAATAATAATAATAATAATAATAATAATAATAATAAGGCATCTATGGGAAAAATATGCAGTGAAATAGAAAATAAACTCACTTCAAAAAGTAAAATCACATAAAACATGGCACTGAAAATAAAAGAAAAACTTGCTCCAATGCCTAAGTTACAGTTTTAGTTTACTGCCTTTCATTGTTCTAGTAAGTATATCAGACCTTTGTGCAAGTGGCCACTCAGAATTTCTCACCTGGTTTGCAGACAAAGAAATATGACCATAAATGGAAAATTCAGTGAATGGAGAATAGATCACGGGAAATTCTGAAACAGTGCCAGTATTTATTGGTTTATTTAATTTTGTGGCTGAAAACTCCTTGGCAATCCAACCATCATTTTCATTTATGTAAGATCTTTAATCTAACATAATTGTGTAATGTTGTGTGGGTGGGGCGGATATTGGAAGCAATTAAAAGAAAAACATCATGGCAGCTTTCTTTTGGAAGGGGTAGGAAAGAAGAAGAAAAAATACAGCTATTCTCTCAGGGGAGGAAATGTTTTCTGAGCAAGTTTGGCACATCATAGAATTATACTGGCATCCTGATTCTACACCAGGGAGAAGAGATTGTGTTGTTCTCCAGATGTTGTTGATCTGCAACTCTCAGCATTCCTCACTATTAGGTATGCTGGCTAGTGCTGCTGGGATTTTCAGTCCAGCTGCATCTGGAAACCCACATAACACCCACCCTCGCCTTATACATCAGAAGAATCTACTTTAGATAACAAATGGAGAGAAAGGAAGTAACTACACAGAAATTATCATACCAAAATGAAAGTGAAGTGATGGCAGCAAATGTCTAGTTTAGTCCTAGTCAGTGAGAGCTGACAAAGCTGGGGACAAGGTGGGAGCTTTCTAGCTTTGCTCCTTCCTGTCCTCACTTAGGATTGTTCTGCCCATGTCCTTAACCCTACTCTTTCTGTAATAAAGCAGAGTGGCTTCTTTTAACAGATACTGTAAAGATGTGGTAAGCAAGGGGGGATTATATTGTAAAAGGTTATCTTCTCACATTCAACAGAAGGGCAAGCAAGCAAGCTTTATTTCTTCCTCCTCTGAGTCTGCAGTAATGTGATGTGGTGATGTTTATTTCACTAATCCCACATCTGGGATACATGGATTATCTCCTCATTGAGACCTAAGAGGCTCATTGGCCACATTCATATGAAGGCAGAGGAGGGGGCAGATGGAGCATGTAAGTGGAAGTTACTTACGCTTCTGTTATTAAAATGTCTGTGTATACCCAGTCCTTAAGTTTCTATTGCACTACTGCAACACCTCTTCACAAAAAACAAAAAACAAAAATCAACTGCAAAAATGATGAAGAGAGACACACCAACCCCATGAGCTGCACATCATCCACTTCTGGGCTAATGTGATCAAGATGTAGAACTGAGGGAATAGGTCTGTCTGGATACTTGGTTCATGGTCTGGGGCCACCCTAGAAGGGATCAGTCTTGTCTCTACTTGTTTCCCCTCTCCTTTTCCTCACATAAAAAGAATGCTTGTTATTCATATCAGCAGGCTGTGCCTGGATGAAAGCAGTTAGGGAGGAAACAAAGCTGTGCACTAACTCCAATAGTGGGTGCTCCTGTGACCCACATAGACAAATGTCCATTCAATACTACACAATTGCAGTGTTATTCCACTTATTGCCATGGCACAATCCTATGGAACCCTGGGGTTGGCAGTTTGGAGAGAGGCTTTTAATTTAATTTAATTTTTTTTTTTTTAGCCAGAGATCATCAATGCTTCTGACCAAATTGCAAATTCAATAGGATGCAGCCATGGCAGATAAAGTAGAGTAATAGTGCTATAATTGTGTAGTGTGGATGAGCCCAGAGATCCCCTAAGTGTAAGTGTGTATGTATCTGGATGTGCCTGTGTGTGTGTCTTTATACAATATGTTTTTGTTCACAAAGGATTCCAAAGGATGATGCATTTTTGTGGGGTTTTGACAGATTGAGTAGAAATGGGATGGAGAGAGAATGGTGAAGTTGGGGACGTTGATCAACTCTTTGATGCTGTTAACAGGGAATTATCAAATACCTACCATTCAGCAGAACTGCATAAATAATTCATAATGAATAATGTATCCAACAAATCAAAATGTTATTGTCTCCTCTCATGTATCTTTAAGTTAAAATTAAGTCATTTAATCAAATGTATTTTTAGCCTTGAATATACTGGCTTTGATGTCTTTCTTTTCTTTTCTTTTCTTTCTTTGTGTGTGTGGTAATCTCATTTGTACAGTATTACCTTGGAAAATACTACAATATGCCTTACATTTTTAGATATGGACTAATACTATGGGACACTTTTCCTCCTAGTAGAACTATTTTAGGTTTAAAACCATATGAACAGACCCAGGCTATGCTGCATTTTTCTTGGTTGCCTAACAAAATGACAGTGCGTTTCTTTCTCTCTATCCACTGCTGAATTATCTGTTGAAAACTAATGATTGCTGAATATATTTGACATGTTGCTCTTCTATCAAGGCAGCACATCAAAGGCTCCAATCTCAAATAATCTTACTAGGGAGTACTGTGCATTACTTCTGAATGACCTTGCATAGGATTATGGGTCATGCATCTTTGTGAGATTGAACATCCTACTGAGTTACAATTATAGACAATGTACTATCTCATCCACTTCAAAATTCAGGGCCGGGACAGGATACTTTAAAAATGTTACTTTTTTCCAGTAATGCATGGAAAAGCTACTGTTTGGACCGTATCTTCCAGAAACCTTCAGTCAGCATGGCCGCTGTCGAATTCTAGGAGCCGTACTGTAAAAAGTATATACTTAGAGTTATACAATAAGGAGAAGAGGAAACATTTCTGGAAAGTATAATAGTATAAGGGTAAGAATAAGAAATGAGAAGTATGTACAGTAGTGGGAAGATAGGGGTTCAGAAACTCTCCCTATTTATGCAAAGGGATCTTGCAGCACTTTTGAGACTAGAAATAAGTTGGTAGCATGAGCTTTCGTAGACTTGAGCCTACTTCCTCAGATGCATGCAGTAGGCTCAAGACCACAAAAGGTCATGCTACCAATATATTTCTTTCAGTTGGTCTCCAAGGTACTACAAGATATCTTTGCATACTTATTTCCCAAATTAGAAAAAAAAAATACACTGGCCTAGGGAAGTCCTCTCTAGAAAAGGGATGCAAATCTTTACTTATTTCAAAATTCTAAAAGGTTTTTCTGTAATAGGTAAAATTATGAGTACTGTGGAACATTTTTTTAATTATTGTAGGGATGGATTGTTGTTTTTGTTTTAGGGTGGATTCTTTTTGTATTTTGGGGATTTTTTTTACAAAAAAAAAAAAAAAAAAAAAAAACAATTGCAAAGTATTTTGGCCAAAAAAAACACATCTGATTTTATGTAAACAACAATGCTTACCTCTTTTTTTTGGCAAAATGCTGTTTCATTCAAAAATTATTTTTGCTGATGATGATGAAAAAAGACAATAGTCTTTTCACTTTCAGAAACACACATGCACACACCTCAGAATAGTTTTATTTAATTTCCAGCATTTCTGAAATTTTCTTTTGCCACTGTTAAAGTAGTTTAAATAAAATATCATATGGCCAACAATCTGTGTAATTTGATCCTTATTATGTAAAGCACTTTTATATGATGAATGCAAATTTTCATTTATTCTGCAAAGACTTAGGGCCTCGGCAGACGACTAATAAAGCCGTCTCCGAGGCAGGGAAGAGGAGGGGCAGCCGCACGAGCTGCGCCCCTTCCTCCTCCCAAGGTTGCCCTCGGAGCTGCTGGCCCTCCGCATGGCCGGCGCTCCCACGGCAACCTCCCGCCGCAGCGTCCTCACACGCTGAGGCGGAAAAGTCAGGGAAAGTGCGCCCTACGCATTTAGGGTGCACTTTCCCTGACTTCTGAAAGGAGTGCTATTTTTGCGCTCCTTTCAGAGGCGCCGATGGTGCACCTTGGTGCGGCTGCCGCAGTCCCGCGGCGCACCGTCCCAGGGCATCCTGGATGCCCTGGTCTGCTTAGGGGGCTAGTATGCTGGTATCAACATTTAAGTACTCAGTTGTAACATATCACAATTCTTGAACCTTTCACTATTAGGTCTTTTGCTAATTGATTATCAACGTGGAGAAGGTGTACAATATGATATGTGCATTTCTCCACCATTGGTTGTAACAAGCTGATGAGTGAGTTGACTGCTACATCTAACTAGAATCCAATTAGTACACCTAACTAGAAGATAGCAGTCATTATCTGTAATGTTACAGAAGATAGCAGTCATTATCTGTAATCCATTATGTTTTAGAGCAAGGGTGGGGATTGGTTTAACAAAAGTATACTGGATTTCAGCCTGAGCAGTTCCCAGGTCTGTTGCCCAGCTGACTCCAACCATCAGGCAACAGCCTTCATGTGGTAAAGGAGTGGATGGGTGTCCCCCCCTTCACAGGAGGGAGATAGATCACACATCTGTGGGAAGTGGTCTTAGCAGACATGATGTTATTTGTGTCTTAAAGCAGTGGTCTACCTATCTGGTATGCATTGCTTGAGTAAGTATCTGAACTTGCCCACTCATTCACTTTTTAGTTATGTAGCAGATGATGTTATGCAGTGGGTGCATCATTAAACTTGCAGTGCTTGCAATACAAACTATGTGCTCTTGAGGATGCTTATGACATTTTCCCCCCACTGGAATCTTCCCTTGGATTGGGCTGGGCTCTCAATTATCCTGTGTTGTCTTTGAATGGGCACTGAGGTTGAGATAATCTGCCACATTTTATTTTTAAAAAGTATACCTCTGAAATGTGTCAGATCACCCCTGTGTTATATCAATTTCCCTGAACATGCATTGTACTAATTAAATCACAGGGTGCAGAAATGGAAAGTGGGAGAGTTATGAAATCTCAATGTTTTAATTAATATGTACATATACCCATGTACACTGGTAATCTGTAAGAAAAATGAGTGGATGGAAAACTGCAACAAGCTGTGAGATTCAGAAACTCTCCAAACTAAACCAGAAGGTGGGCAGAGGACTATGCAGGGCAAAGCCAATCCACAAACAACATTAAAGCAGAACAGGTGGGGGGCATCTGCTCACTCCTAAACATTCATCAGTAGCAAAGTACCAGCTAAAGCAACAAAGAGTAGTTACGGCTTTGTGGCGTGAGCTGTTGAGTTTCATGAAGTTAGATGAAATTCAGGCTGCTGCCACACTGAAGAATTTATGTTGTTTGACACCACTTTAACTGCCATGCCTCTATCCTATGGAATCCTGGGATGTGTAGTTTGTTGCGACACCAGAGCTCTCTGACAGAAAAGACTAGCTATCTCACAAAACTACAAATCCTAGAGATCCATAGCACTGAGCCATGACAGTTAAAGTGGTTTCAAACAACATTAATTTTGCAATCTGACTATAGCTCGTAGAATTCCTATCACAAGACATTTGTTAGTGTGCTAGCCCCATAAATTTAGACTTGTTTCATCCTTATTCCACTGTTGTTGCTCCCAATGAAGGAATCCTGAGAATGGTAGTTCTCCAATGCAAAGCAAAAATATATTTCAGGCTTTGTTTATTTTTAAAAAGAGACTAATAGTTGATAACTAACAATAACGTAGAAAAATCAGTATTTTTAACTTATCATTGCAAAATTACTATTCCCAGGATTTTTTAGGAGGAGGTAACAGCATGAAACAAGTTTGATTTTTGTTTACATTTACAATACAAAAAGTTCATCCACCATCCAGGTGTCATAGGATGTCGTTTGTTGTTGTTTGCTTTGTTACACCATGGCTACTCTTGGAAGCTAAAAAATAATGTGTGAGTGGTGCAGCATTTGCTGGATATGGCAACCTCCCTAGTATAAGTATTGAAGGAAGTACATTAGATTAACTATCTATCCTCTACCCAAAAGCTACACAGTCGGATCCAGCTGAATGAGACATAAGCTGAGGGAAAGGACAAGATACTTGATAGCAGTTGAGGGGTGCTTTCTACCCCATTTTTGCTTCCAGACAGTTTTTGCAGATTCACCCTTTCTTTCTCAAGTGATCCTGCCATACCTCCTTCAATCAGCAGAGTCCTCTGACCTCTGTGAAACATTTGTGGTGGATGGTGGAGCTCACTTGGGGAGATGGGAACAGGTAAGTTAATTTCCAACAACTGCATTACACTTGTCTAAATCTGGATCAAGCTATTGGGTTTCTTACTGGACAATTCAAGGGTTTATTTGATTTATTTGATTCTAATCCTCAATACATTTATTAGTGAATAAGGCCCATTAAACACAGTTAAACTAACTAAATATGATTTACACTGTTTAATTGTTAGTAGGTTTAAGGTAAATATCATGCAGACTAAACCTATGCATGTTTACTCAAAGGAAGTTTGAGTAATTTCATTGGAGCTTACTTTCAAAAAGGTGCTTTATGGCATTGATATTCTTGCCTTGATTATAACTATTTCTAATTGTAGAATCCAATCAAGTCTTTCAGTTGACGGAACTGCTTCCATCAGTGAAACTGCAAAGAGTATTCCATCTATTGCAGTCCAGCAAAATTTGTTCAGGAGGGTTGTGGGACCTTCTACAAGAGGTGGGAGAAGGCTGTACGAGAAGAGTGGAAAAGAATGACCACTCATGCAAGTGGACTTCTGTGTATGCAATGTTTGATTCCATTTTATCAAAAGCACTATCTTCATATCACCAAGCTCAAATGGGAAGAATATGTTGACATTGCCGCTGCCCCAGTATGTTGTTTTACAATGTACAATATATAAAAATCAGAATTATATCTTGGCATCAATTATGCCTGTTGCTTGAGTGCGACTTTCATACAAATAGGCACAGGACTGCAGCCAGGATGTGCAGAGCACTTAAAGTGTTTAAAGAATTGTTTCCTTCCCCAAAAGATTCATCAGAGCTGGTTGAAAAACATCGTCAAATAAGGTTGGCATTTAATAGATTGTATTAAATCAGGATAATAATTTTTGTTGTTTTCATTTATATAGCATTATGGGATTTTTTGTTTGTTAAAGCTTCAGCTCTGACTTGCTGCCTACCTGAAGCACTGAGAATGGGTTGAGCCATAAATAAATATAAAATTATATTAAAATGGTAGCCAAAAGCATACTTATTGAAATAACTTGCAAATCCATGTAATACTTACCTGTATTATAATTCTAAAATCCATAATATCTAGAAAGAGGACAATTTGGATGAAAGCATAACTCATGGTTGGAGAAAAATCCACAATTATGCTGCAGTCATGTACTGTAGATTCAAAGCACATGACAACCAACATGCAATAAGCTGTGGGCTTACTTTGACACATGATGAAGTAATCCTCTATTTTCTTCACCACACACCCAACTTCTAGTTTAGTTATGAACTGACAACGTATTTCCCACACCCAATCCCCTATCCAGTACATCATACATTGAAAGGGAAGTTAATTGCATGGAGACGCTATAGGATCACTATTTCAAGATGTGCCAAAATCAATCCATGTCTCAGCACACATGGAAGTCATGTCACCTTGCCCTTACATGTGCTTCCATTTTTTTCATAGTACAATCTATAGAGCTCCTCTTTCCAGAAGAGTTTCTGCATTCCTTTCAAAGTGTGGGGGCAAAGATTTCATGCACAGAACTACCCCTCTATTCTTCAGCAAAAAGACATCCTATGAGTACAAAGGTTCTGGGTGCGCATCAAAGAAATGCATGAGATCCTTTGTGCTGAGATGTTTGACTTTTGTGCTTCACTAGTGGGAAGCAGTAAATAAAAATATATATATAGGCACATGAATGCATCATAAGAATTGCCCCCACCCCAATATTTGCACAACTTGCATAATCTGCTATTTCACATGCATGCCACATACGCATATAAATACATATATACTCCTCCTCCAGACTCTGTTCCCCAGTTTCAATGACATCTCTGGATTATTCTTTTCTTTGGAGGTGGAGAAAGATGAGTTCATAACCATTAAAGGAAATCAGTTATTTGGAACAATATTGACAATTTTTCATAAATAATGGTATGACATGACACAGAACCAAGATTTTATTATCTATACTTTTATTTAATTTACCATTACATAAAAGAAAATAAATATAACATCAAGTAAAAAACAAACAAATAAATGCCATTTCCAAAAGTCTGCATATCAATCTTATTAATTTCTGAACATTTACAGATAGATCAGTGATGCATGTTAGAAGATTCTAATGATTCTACTTAAGGAGATACAACATTAATTTTACCACAGGAAAAGAAAAGCTGCATAGTAAATCACATACTTGATGATCAGTACAAAAAAAGAAAACAAGGATGGGAAAAAAAGATGGAGTATTAGTAACTATGTCAAAAAGCTGAGCACAGTATTTCATAAAATAAACTATCCTAACAGTATGCAAGCTACATGTTGGTTGCTCAATGGTAGGCAAGCGAATTCTATTTGCTAAAGCTGAGATAAGACACATGGCAGAAATCAGGATTTTGGAAAAAATGTTGGGGGGGTATTTAAATTCTCACTTCCTCATAGAGTTTTCCCCTTATTCACATCAAGAGAGGTCCATTTAAAATGCAGTTATCTCAGGACCAATATAAGTGCATTGAAGTATATGCTCAAGCACTGTTGGATCATCAAACTATGTATACAGAAAGAGCAACTTCTTTCTTTAGTTAGTTTCAAAGATGCTATAAGATCTATCTACATACTGGACTATATAATACTAAGCCATGATTCAGAAATCATCTTTAAGTATTTCAAATGTGAAAGTATCATAAGTTTTTCAAATGTGAAAGTATCATAAGTTATTTACACAAGATATTTATGTTGTGGCATCAAAAGGGTACAAGTTCCAGATCACTTTTAGAGTGTGGTCTTTTTACACACATACCCTATAACACTGGAGTCTTTTCAGTACAACATAATACTTCACTACAGGGAGAGAGGTGTCAATGGTGCAGAACCAGGTATGTGGAACTTAGCACACAAGCCTCCTGCACCAACATGTGGATTCCATGGGGATGATCCATATTTTTTTATTCTTCTTGTGTTGGTGACATTATTTAAATGCGTACCTTGAGAGTGCAGGATCACACCACCCTGAAGAGCCTCCCATTTATTTAAACCTGTCATAGGAAATGTGTACGTGCCTAAATATTGCTGCACTGTAAGTCCCATCAGCCCATACAGAATAACCAATGATTTAGTTGGGAATGATGGGAAATGCAGGACTGCAACAGTTGAAGGGGCTACACACTCCCCCACTCTGCTGCAAAGGAAGCTTTGCATGTGTAGTTTTCCAGGTTGTGGCTTTAATGACAAAAGTCTCATGCCAAATGATTCTGCATTGTTTTGATTGAGGTTACCCTCTGTATATCTAATGAAAGTCAATCAAGCAGTGTGTGTTCATCTACGGAAAGTTAACCTGTGTTATGACTAGTTGAAATCATAGTTCATTTTCTCAGCCGGATTTATAAATACTTTGCTTGAAAAAAGCCAGGGATGTTGTTTTCTATCTTTTGGTGTGCTGAAAAAGAAATTTCAGCACACAAAGTACCCCATTATAGATCAGTCGGTGAATCCAGGAATCCACTGAAAATATCAAACAATATGGATATGGGTAGGGTGGGTGTCTAACATGTGATCTTTTAAAAAAAAACAAACCTAAAGCTTATCACACCTTGTTACTTAAAACAGGATGAAAGGTTCAGTATTAAAATGCTGTTTTTGGCTGAATGTTATGAAAAGGTTTTGTTAAGACATCAATGCTATTCCTAAACTGCATTCTTTATACAGTTCCCCCCCCCCCACCATGCCCTCATTTCATGGAACATCGGGGAATAAGTGGCTGGAAGCATGTGGCATTAGCTAGAAAGAAATGGGCACAGTGTTAGTTCTAACTTACTCCTGAATAATCTCACTTGCACAGACGTACTCTGGAAGAAGTAATTTGAGGAATGCAATCCTAGACCAAATAATAATTTTGGAGAGTAAGCTTCATCCAAATTAAAATAGGCATTGAGCTGCTTGAACAGCATTTACTCTCCATGTGCATGCTGGTTTTAATTTATTTCTGACATTTAGTGGCCAATATGTGGAACTTTTTGTGCTATCATGCCCTGATCCATTGATTCACTAATTTTCAAGTGTGCTTGCTGCTTTGATAAAATTATTGGCTGCTGATCAAAATATAGTCATGAGTGACAATGTGCACACAGCCCAAACCAGTTGTTGCAGATGTACATTCCCATCTGCATTGCAATGGAATGGAAGAGTACAGCCATATATATACTGGGAGTAGGCAGGAAAATTGCATTGAATGTCTAGTATGTCAGTGCACACCAGAGTGAAAATTCCCATCCAATGAGCATTGGAATCAAATTTTCATTTGCTGTGAACATTTCTTCCAGCCTGGATTAGAAAGACAAATCTTATGCAATTTCCTGAGAGCAAGTCCCATTAAATGCAATGATACTTATGTTAGGGTAAATATGCATAGGATTGTGCATTAAATGCAAATTTCTCTGGTTTAGCCAAAATTGAACAACCTGGGACTTATTGAAGGAGCCAATATGAAACAAGGAAAAATACCTTAGAGGAGAAATAATTATTTTACTTTTCCTTAATAAGAAATTTATGGTCAACTGAATTTAGCAGCATGATAGGAAATAGAAAATTACACGTACAGTTATGTTTACTAACATTCAGTGAGACTTACTCCCAAGTAATGTGTATAGGATTGCAACCTAATGGTATTAAACACTAGACACATGCATGTTAAGACCACATAGTTAATCATGTACCTAATCCATGAATAAGGCTGAGATTAGACTTCAGGTGTGCTAGTCCCATATCCAATAACTAGTTTTGCTGGACAGCCACTTTGAGGAAGGGTTGGTTATGCTAGGCCAGCTCCCCCCTGTCCACCCAAAGACAACTGCTAGCAAACCCCATTGCCCTAGCACCAGTCCCTCATTACCCTCTTGCCAGACATGGCAAAAGAAGAGGGTATGTAGTCAAGGATACTCCGCAGGAATTCAGAGCTGACTCTGGGGGATGCCATTTTGACACTATTATTTATCTGTAAAAATTCTCAACTACTCATTTCTTTTCTTAATATCTATTTTTGAAAGGGGTTTACTAACCTAATATATATTACATTTAATTTCCTTCTATATATTTTTGTGTGATTTTGTTTCATGGCTTTCTTTAAAATTTTAATGATGAAAGGAAATATTAGCATATATTTTAAAAGCCTCAAATTAGCAAAACTCACATTTGACTTCTCTTTTGGTTTTCTTTTTAATATAAAAATGCAATCTGTCTAATTCTCAGCTACTTTATTTATGGACTGTAACTGGTGGTGAAAAAAATAATAAGAAGAAATGGCCTTTAAAAAGTATCAGCTTAGAAAACTGACAAATATGCAGCAAAAGATTATGGAGACATGCAGTGGTTTTGCTAAAATTAAACACAGTAAGTAGAAAAATGTAACTAATGTATTACCAGTTTGTGCCATAAATTTAGCAGCATCAGCTTGTTCCTGAGGGACCCTTTTCTCATGAACAGATCGAGGTCGCTGACTTTTAATTGTATGATCTCCCATCATTCCAAATTCTAAAGACAGAATAAAGGTTTATGAAAGCTTGTGTGTAGACATTTCTCAAAAGTTTACATACTATCTCATGCAATATGTTTGTCCAAAAAAAAAAAAAATCCATGAAGAGGGCACTTGTAAAACTTCAGAGCATGGCATTTTAACATTGACTTAATTTGCTAGGCTAGTTAAAAAATAAATAAATAGAAGCTTAAATCTGTATCTGAAAAGAGGCTCAAACCAGAAGCTTGTTTTAAAATATTTAAAAATATAAACATTTCAGTATTGTGACACATTAAAAATCAGCTGCAGGACAAAAATAAGTTATTTAAATGGGAGACAATGTACTCAGAATATTTTAAATCAGTGCAAACCACACCAGAAAGCTTCTGCCACTAAATTTCTGAGTTTAGTGTTGTTGTTCTATGACAAAACCTAGTGTATCCTGTGGAGATCAATAGGTTTTTTTTCTTGCTCATTTTTCAGGCTGGTGGACTGGCAAGCAGGTTTTCATGAGAACAGTGCCAATGCCACATAACAAAGTGCCCATAAAATGCTTAATGATAAGCTGGATACAACAGCAGCTGTGTCCATAACTTTCATTGCTTCAGAAAACTCAGTTACAAAGCATGTGGGAGGCCCCGGGCTTTTTCCTGCTGTTGATTCTAAGACAGAACTCGCCTTTGATTTTAATAGGGAAAATCTATGCTAAAAACTCCCATGTGGGAATGCATGAGATGCTGTTTAAAATAAAACACAGTTCTGGTGATAATTCTCTCTAGTGCCTTTGGCAAATCACTTAACCTCTAACAGCATGAGCCTAAGATTTGCTAGACTTATGACTGAATGCCCCAGTCCCTACAATAAGACAGCACCACACTGCATGATATTGTTTCAGTCAAGGAGGAAGGGAGGCCATTGAAATTCACAGCAGGGTGCCAGTCTGATGATGAATGCCTTAAGTGGCATACCTGTAGACCTTGTGCCTCAGGAATAGGTAGGACTGCTCTTAGAGAACACTGAAGTAGACATTCTTCAGGTGAAATTTCACATTCAGTTATTGAAAATCTTTGACCCATTCTCAAGCTCTTAGTTCAAATATCAGGGACATTTTCCAGTGCTATTTTTTCCAAGTGTTTTCCATGCAAATGCCTCAAGACCTGTTATGATGGGTGTAAAGAGAAGGCACTATGGGGCTTGGGGTTAGCTTCCATTCAGGTTCATATGGTTGGGTGCTATCAGCAAAACCAAGAGCCCCCTTACTGGCAAAGTCACTCAAAAATTTGGAAAACAAAGGTTGCTTTTTTAGAATATTGTACCATATGCCCTAGCCAGAACGTTGAATTACCACACTGGCTGTGGCAATCTAGGTGGAATAGTTTTAAAAGTACTGTAGATATAATTTATACTTTTAGGTGGAAGTTCATATTAATGGCATCCCACCACTGTCCTCATAAGTGGAGGCTGACTTTGAATCTACACTAAGCTCTTCAACCTCAGATTCCTGAGGAATTTTAGTCTCTTCCTCTGTTAATACCTGACAGGTTTTATTTTTCCTAAACAGTATAATTTTTAGTGAAGATTCCTTTAGTCGCTAACATTTATTTGTTTTTAGTTTGTTAAAAAAAGAAGTTACTCACTTTAAAATAGCCATATATTGTGCACTCCCTACCAAAAAAACCCTAATTAGTAAAATTTGTTCAAGTTATAGGATGCATTCTACATGAATTCAAACACTGCTTAGAATGCACAATTACATTATAGAACTGTTTAGTTTTCAGAACCTCTTCAAAATAGTAAGATCACAGAGAAAGGAAATACCTCTGTTTGTTTTATTCTGTCAGTTTCATGGTATTAGTAGAAATATTTTGTTGTTTTTGCTGCTGCTGTTACATCACTTATTAGGAACTAAAGACTTGAAATTAAACGAATATTGCAAGTGCAGTGTCATGTGAAAAAAAAACTATTCTCTCAGGTCAAAGCTTCCAGAATCCTCTACCTAGCATGCCCAGTGGTCACATGACAGGGAGGATTCTGTGAGATAGAAGTCAAAAAGGCAACTTTGCCAAACTCTGATCAAATATAGATACCCCAAACAAAGTCAAATACAGCTCCTCAATCAGCACTGGTTTCAATTTTATAGTAATGAGAACACTGGAAGAATGCTGTCAGTGGTTGAAAGTATGGCCAGCTCCTCCCTACCACCATTGTCACTACCTACTTATTTGCTTATCCATCTCTCTAGGACAAGAAGTAAAGATGTTACCATTCCTTTCTCTCCCTACTCTTGTTGGTTGGTTGCTTGAAGATGGCAGGTAAACAGGAAACAAAAGCAAGGAGGAGAGGAAGGATGAACAGGAGTTTCCAGACCTTGGGAGAGCCCCTCCTCCTAATTCATGGCCTCAGATGGTGCCCACTGAGCAACATTGACCTCTGACCCTCCATGGGACCTGTCAGGTGCTGGACAGAATCCCCGCCTCCATTTGTAAGTTATCCGCAGGAGCAAAGCCAAGAGGATCATGGAATCCGTGGTAGGAATGTGCATACAATGCTGCTTAGACCTGGAACCTTGAGGAGCCTTGGAAAAGGAGGAGAAGGGGAAGCAGGAACTTCAACAAAGCTTAGCACTACTACCTGTCCTGTGGAGTTCACCATTATTGTAAACCAGTGGTTCCCAAACTTTGGTCCTCCAGATGTTTTGGACTTCAACACCCAAGCATCCGTAATTTTGGGAGCTGAAGTCCAAAACATCAGGGTGACCAGCGTTTGTGAATCAATGCTGTAGAGCATTCATACCTCCACATCCCAGGCAATGGCCAGAGGTTACCTGAGCTCCCAGCCAGCTCTGGCATCCCATTCTTTGCCACCCTCAAGAGTAGAAGATGTAGTGAGCCCTTGGCAATAGTCAAGAAACATAGGTCTTCAGTCTATCAGCCTGGATTCCCAGGAAATTCTCACATCCAGTTCCCTGCTATCCCTAAGGGCTGAGGAGGTGGTGAGCCACTGGCAATGGGCCTGGCCAGACCCATGAGGTAACCTTCATTTAGAAAGTTGACAGAAAGCAATGTAGGTACATGTGTGGGTCAGGCCTGTCTAATTCCAATTTTATCTTAGCCGAAGCTATAGCAACTCCAAGTGCAAGTGAACTAATTCAAACATGAAAGTCTTTTGAAAAATGGAAATGCAGAAACTCACACATTTTAGACGCCTCTTTCAAAGTCAGAGCAAATAGGATTTGGGTGTGTTTTTTGTTTTTCTTTCTTGAATTCCACCTACTTACCCCCTTGGCAGTGTTATTGTTTTCAGAATAGAAGACAGTGGGATTGGTTTGCTAGAGAAGGGGCTTCCAGAGGCATTGAGGGCAAGTGTAGTTGTTTTAAAATTTAGTTTTGTGGGGAAATTCACTGAACAAAGTGAGCCTTCTAACAGCACAAGCCTATGCATGTTTGTTTGGAGGGATGACCTGCTAATTTCAATGGGACTTTCTCTGCAGCAAGTGATCATAGTATTGCAGGCTCAGAATCATTGGAAAATCACTTTTTTTTTGGATGATGTGCTGGTCAGGAGGTTCTAGGAACAAGGATGAAAAGAGTAAATCTGTGAGCCGCCTTAGGTCCTTTCAGGGAGAACGGCAACATATAAATGAAAAAAATATATAAAAGATATTTACCATTCTTCATATCATGACCAAATTGGTTTCCAGTAAAAATAATAGTTATCAGTAAAAATAATACAGTTATGAGAATTTTGCACAGTTCTTTGTTCAGTATTTGTACAGCCTAAAGTATTTCTGGAAACTTTTCTATGCAGAAATATACATGGGTTTCCGTGTTTGTGTGAAAATTGTAGTTTTGCACAAACAACACTATTTCCAAGGCAGTCATGTTATATACAAAAGACAGCAATGTTGCACAAAAATATACATGATTTTGTTGTGCAACACCGCTGGTTTCTGTTCAAAGTTTCTGTTGTGGAAGATTTTAGTTGTACAAAGTTTTTGTTGTGCAAGATTGCTGCATTTTTGTGAAGGAAATAACAATCTTGCCAAAAACAACACATGGCTGCCTGGAAATAGTGCTTTTTGCACAAAACTCCACAATTCTCATGCAAAAACAAAGAAACAAAGAAACCCCACTGCACAGAACAATTCACTAAAACACTTCAGGATGTACAAATACCAGGGAAGAACAATGCAAAAATATTTGCTTGCTCTACAGCAGAGAAAAAATCATCCATCCTCACTTATAAAAATGAAATAGCTGAATAATAACATCCCTACCTGGGAGCTGTGGTTTCCAAACTCAGCTTGGAACTTCAAGATACCAGCTGCTGTACTCTATAGTATGATGGTACCATTCAGAATAAGTAACAAAACAACAGTAGCCTTCACTTGCCTCTTTCTCCAAGTGCCAAAGAAAAACTCAACTCATATTTATGGGTCAAATTAACTAAAATGTCTTCCTCCCTGCCCAGTCCTCTCAGCAGGGAGTCTGGATGATGCACAATCCCTGTTGCTGGTATGAACTATTCGGATGATGTCCAGACAATTCAGCACCAAACCTGCCATATATTCCCCTTAAAATATATTTTTTAAAAACCCATGTTTTGCCCTGGATCTTCCTGAAAGATCTGGAGCCATCTGTTGCAATGTCAGGTGTTGTTTACAGCATGTGCCACTGTGGCATCCGGTGCCACCACCACCACCACAGCAAGTCAATATGTCTGAGGTCAGAACGAGGCTCACAGATATGTGATCAACACTTGTTCTGAACTCAGAGCCAGAAACTTGCCATAGAGATGCCAAGCACCACAACAAGGTGTGCATGAGAACAAAAATGTAGAGGCTAGCAAAAGAAAAAAAAACCCTGGATGCATTTTGGAAAAAGCCTTAAAGTGGTCATTAGAAGAATCCAAATGTTTTGTTTACTCATGCAATGCTCATCTGACCTGGATGTTTCATTTCACATGCACATTATCTTTAGTTCTGAATAAAATGTTCACTGAAATATGTTCAAACTGCTCTTCTTTTTTATGATGTAGGAACCTATCCTCAGTTTTTCCGTGTTATTTCTGGCTCTGGTAGCAAAGTTTCTATTAAAACTCAGGAATTCATCTACTTTGTTAACTGGGGTATAACTGTACTAAATAACAACAGAGCTTTCTAAATTATGACTTAGCAACTGGGATTGATGAGGTTTTTCTACCAATGATATGTTATATTATGCTGGCAGTGAATAACTATGTACTTAAAACTGTCTATACAAACAGAGAGTAGAAAATAATATTCTCTATTGGCTGCATCGGCACTGCAGAAATAATACAGTTTGACACCACTTTAACTGCCATGACTCACTGCTATGGAATTCTGGGAATTGAAGTTTATTGTGGCCCCAGAGCTCTCTGTCAGAGAAGGCTAAATATCTCACAAAACTCCAAAGATCAGAATTCCGTAGCATTGAACCATGGAAGTTAAAGTGGTGTCAAACTACAATATTTCTGCAGTGTGAATGCAGCCTATTGATGGATTTCACATCTTCAGAGTAAACTAACACCAGTGACTTAACTTCAGTTTGATCTCTCCTGACCATGTAGGTGTTTCTGTATACATGACATGGTTTGAAGATACACAGGCGTACAGCATCTGTGATATAATGTAGGACTAATATTGTAATGTACATGCCTGTCTCAAAGAAAAGACTAGGGTTCTTGCTGATTGTTAATGAACCTGAAGATGCTTTTGTTTATTATCAGTTACAGTGAAAGCCAACTTGCTGAAGTTTAACATTTATAGCAGGAATGGGAAACTCCAAATTTTGTAGGTGCAATTTCCCAGCATCCCCCACCATTGGCTATGATGGCCTAGTTAAGTTTCTAGTTACGGAGTTAATTTTCACTTATTTAATGCTTGTGTATAAAAATTCGTTTCTGCTACTTTTTCAATGTTCCCTACATTATGGGAGCATTTTGCAATGCAATCAATGTGGGGTCATTGTACAAAAGACACAACTGTTTTTGTATAAAATGATATATTGTTACACCCGGAATACACACACACCCCACACAAATCCCAGAGATATTTTTAAGTGCTAATCTTTTTCCTCTTGTTGAATGATGAAAGATCTTGTAATGGTTGTGTGTGTGTGGGGGGGTGTTCAGTGGTATCACTAAAGTTGGTGTCACTCAGTGTGGTAACTCATAGTGTCACTCCAATGCATTGACCTCCTCCCATGTCACACCATACAGAATCCTTAGTAACGTTTTTGTACTAATGTTAGTCTTAAATCATAATTCCTATATTATCACTGAATATAATGGTAACAGCTGTGACAGAAACAACTTGCAAAATTAAAATTATAACTTTAAATTATAATTTCATATGTGCAGCCTAAATGTATTTACGTGCATACAGTTAAAGTGAAAATTTGGTAAGATGTGATGTTTTTATATACAATTTTAAAGGAATACTTTTTATTTTAACTTAAAAAAAATAAAATTTTAAATTTTTAAAATGTAATTTAAAAAAACTTGGGGCCTCTCCTTTCTCCTCTCACTGAGCTTCACCCCACTCACCCCATCTGTTTATTGTTTCAAAGGGATACAGGTGAACACTATAGCCAGTTTCTGCTAAAAGGCAGATGTTTGAGGAGCAGTGGTGTCACGCCCTCTTAGGGTGTCTCCCGGTGTTGTCTGCACCCCCCTAGTGATGCTCTTGCTGTGAATGCCACAATATGTTATCTTGCTGAGGATGGGAATATTCTTTATATGCCAAATGGCAGGCCAATGTGTTGGACTACATGTTGTGTATGGTCATATGTTCCCCATCCCTGGTTTAAGAGAAACAGGCTTGATGTCTGTATCTTTAGCATTCTGATTATTCAAAGCAGAAATGTCCTGTCTCTGATGCAAAATCAAGTGAGACAAAATATGGTGATCTGCATGATACACTCTTGCTTCATGATACACTCTTCTTAAACTTTTTGATTGCATTATGTGTAACTGGTGAGGTAGCACATAAGCAGACAGAGTTGGATTTGGGCTGAGATGTTTAGAAATTAGGTATTCCAAAATAAATAAATAAATAAATACATAAATAAATCTGTTTTCTCAAAAGCATTTTACAATGCAGTACAAGGGCAGTTACTGTTAATTACAGGGGTCCTGGTTCTTTACATGATTTCAGTTATTTAGGTTTACAGACTATGGGCTAGTATTTGTTGCTTGCATAATTCCCAGTTACTTTGAGAGTCTGTATGTACGTGCATGCATATGTGCGTGCATGCATATGCTTTTATATCTTTTAATGTCAGGCAGAATTTAAATATTCCAACAAATACATTAAAATAAATAAATTTTGATTCCATTTCTAAAACTTAACTAGGACCAGCGTGCTGCAATATATCTCACCTCAGGTTTACAAGGTGCAAAGGGACTCAAAAACTATATAAAAATGCTTCTGTTAATGGAATACAGATCAACAGCAGGACATATTTGAAAACTGTGTTGTTAAAATGCACTGTGGCCTGTCTGGAAAATCTACAAATAATCAGATATTGTGTTATCACTTCAGACATGATAGACGTTCTTAAGCTTCTACAGATAAGCTTCATTTCAAGATACATGACCTTGATATTATTTTAATGCTTATTCCTTTCCCTGTATTTCTGAATAGACGTATGTCTCACTGACAGAAACAGTCTTGAGTGTTCAGCATCATTTGTAATTGCTTCATATCACCCCCTCACCTTATTTTCCTCTTGAACTGTGTTTTTGTCACACTCACATCTGGCTGGTATAATGTAGTTTCATCACTAGATGGCAGGATGCACCTTAACTTAAACTGCAAACAGCTGCAGTAAAAAAGAAAATCTAGTCTCCCTCCTTCCCTCCCCTTTTATGCTTCCATATTCTGTTCCAGCAAATCAAATTCAAAAAATATCAGTAGAATATTCTCCTGAGTACAGCCTCAGTGAAAACAGTATCCTAAGATTAAATGACCTAATAAAGGCAAAAGAAAGATGGCAATTCAGAGAGCCCCAGTGATTCAGGATCTGCTTTGCTAAATTAACCATACTGACAGAATAGAAGTGCGAGAGCACATCACTGTTCATTCCTTCTTTTTCTGAGTAGCTTCCATTTGCAAGCATACAAGGTAACCCTTTGGCTGTACATTTCCATATGCAGTTTTCCCCAGAAAATCACTTAGCATGAAGGCAAAATGCTGGGGGTGGGTGCATGGGGATGCAATAATAATCTTGTTGGCACCAGTGTTTCCCCCCACCAAACATAGCTTTTGGTTTAGCAAAAGGTCTATACAGATCAGTGTCATTTATTGGCTGAAACAGTGAGCAGTGAGTCACGTACCCTCCAACATTTCATAGATGAAAACTGGGATATATGTGACCAAACAACATCAGAGTAAGGTGTAGCAAAGGCTATTAATGAGAAAGAACAGAGGAGATAGGATAAGCTGCAGTGGTTTGCTTTTGCCTGATTCTACAGGGAAGACCAAGATTCTACAGAATATATAAACTCATTTTAATATTTTTTAAGTTTCTGGATTATTACATATGCTGCATACAATATGCATTTGTAATACACTTAATTTGTATTTTCCTATTTTGTCCAGATGTTCATGTATCACAGACAAATATTATGTCCTCCACTCCAATATCTAAGTAAATCAAATCAACTTTAAATAAAGTAAACAAGTGATCTTTACCTATCTCTTAGCATACCCATTTCTGCCTACCAAAAATACACAGAAATAATTACAGAGTTTGCAAAATGTTTATGATTTTTTTAATCTTTATGAATTGTTGAGGAAATACTCCAATAAGGTATATTACCTTTCAACCCCACCTCCCCCAAACCAATACCCTCCAGATGTATCAGACTCCTAATCTAACTGACAATACAAATTTTAGTGTGACATAGCTTAGGATGACAGATGGGCAGGGGCTGCTCTATTTGTATTTGCCTAAAGCTGAACTTCGGGATGGCATCTACAACCTGTATACTACCTGTATAAGCAAGAGAGGTATGAATTAAGCCCAGTTCATTATATTTTGCACACTGCACAATGAACAATTCATGTATACTACTAATTAAATTTTGCACTGTGATATGACCTTGTACCCAATTCAATTCTATTATTATTAATTATAAGACTAAGCATTATTTCTGCACAGCTTGCACTGCTCAGTCATAGCAGAAACAGAAAAACCATAACCTTAAAATCAATTGGCCAGAATTTTGCAAGCACAGTCATCGCTTCCAATTCACAGGAGATCCATTCTGGAACACACACACACACGGTGAATCAGAAATATAGCAAATACTGGAGCCCCATTGGTTAGAATGGCTGCACACTCCCGGTGCATGTGCCATTTTGTCCCTTGTTGCTTGCCGTCTGCGAAAGACTGAGACCGCGGATGGTAAATCTGTGAACAGCGAGGGACAAGTGTATTCAAGCTAAACAGGTGCCATACCCAAAATGAGACCGATGCACTATTTAGGTAACATAATTTCACCTATTACCATTTCTGTCTGAAACTCTACGCTTCAGTACAAAATACACTTACCCAGACATAAATCAACTGAACTTGGCAAAACTTTCTTCCAAACAAGCTTGCATTTGATTATATTGTCAGAACTCAACATTTATTGAGAAATAGGTCCCACTGTGTTCAATGGGAGCTACTCCCAGTTAAATGTGTGTAGGATTTCAGAACACACCAAGTCACATAATCCTTTCTCAACCTCATGTCTTTCAGATCTGATGGAGTACAATACCCATCACCCCCCCCCCCCAGCCAGTATGTCTATCAACCGTGCTGGCTAGGGATGATAGGGATTTTAATGCAGCACATCTGAAAGAAGGTAAACTGGTCAAGATAAATATGAGCAGGTACACTTTTATTTGAAGGAATTAAAGCTTAGAGAAAATACAGTAAAATAACTGAGAGTTAAGCCAGTCATGATTATCAATAAGCTCTATTGATTGACTAGATCTTCTTTAAGACTATCAAAGTCTGTATCAAACCAATAAACCTTATTTTTGCAACTAAAATATTTCTCTTTAATCTAGAATAGGAACTCAGTATGTTGCCACACTGGAATTTAGCCTGCATCTGCACTACAGAAATAATGCAATTTAACACCACATTACCTGCCATGGCTCAATGCTGTGCAATTCTGGGATCTGTAGTTTTGTGAGATATTTAGCCTTCTCTGTCAGAGAGCTCTGGTGCCAAAACAAACTACAGACTGCAGGATTCCACAGCACTGACCCATGGCAGTTAAAGTGATGGCAAAATAGATTATTTCTGCAGTGTGAATGCAGAACCACCCTGCATCCACATGTCAGGGACCTGTGAAGTTGCAGATGCCTGCCCAGATGCACTGAGAACAGGGCTGGCCCAATCCAAAGCTGCACTCTGCCCAACCTGGCTACCTGCAGCCCATACCGAGGTAGGCCAATTAGCAAGTGCAATATTAGGAGACAAACCTGAGCCTGAAGCTTGCTGAGAAGCTTCACCACCTAACCGCAGCAGTTCCCCAGAGTGTAGCCCCACAACAGCTCGGGTGTCCAAAGCAGAAGAGGCAGCAGCCACTTGATCGCATCCCTGTTCGCTACCGGTCTGCTCCATTGCACCACCTGGAAGAACCACCCCCTGTAAGGTCAGCCATGGTGGGCTGCCTGGACACAGGGGGAACCACACCCTGTGTCACCAAATCCGGGACTCTTTGCAAGAGATCCCACACATCGGCAATAGTGGGGCGCCCGCGCTCCACTGCCGAAGCCACCGATGGGCCCGGTGTTGCCAAGGCCAGCTGAGACTCAGGTGCCACCACCAAAGGGGACGCTTCGGTGTTACCAACAACCGAAGGGCTGGCGCTCGAGGTGGAGGCTGTAGCCTGTAGTTCCTTCTGTGCAAGTTAGTTGCAGAGCGCCACACAAGCCTGAACCATTTTGCCCAGTTAGGAAACTTGGGCAACTATCTCATCTTCTCTGTTGTTAGACTTAGAAGGCCTTTTAGAAGCAGAGTGACCTGCAGTAGGTGCGGCAGAAGCCGCACGCCATTTAGATTGGGCCTTACTGCGTGGCATCCTGACTCAGTGAAAACGCTGTGGGCCCCAAACAAAATCACCCAACCGTGGATGATTACTACCAGGCCTTAGCAGCCGCCCTTTCCCAAGTCTCACAAGAGACACCACAGCCAGGAAGCATCACTGGAAACCACCGTGGGAAAAGTGTCCACTGAGGGTCCTACGCGGAGCCCCCCGCCCCCGGGAGCAGCGAAATAAAGAAGTACAAATAGATAGGCAAGAGCTGAAATAGCAAAAGCCAAAAAGAGCTCTAGGCTAAAGCCAAGCACGCCAAAAGCAAAGAGCGGAGGGATGTTACTCTTTCCATCTCAACTCTAAAGTGGCTGTCTGCATGTGGCAGCGCAAAGCTATGAATAACAAACTCACACCTCAATTCTCTCAGTACCAAATCTTTACGAGACTTGGTTTAAGTCAAACCTATTGGGCAAGGTGTGAAGATGTGCTTATTCTCCTGTGCGCCTTGACCAACCAGGTGTCTCCTGTCCTTATTTGGCTAGCACAACAAGAAACCCCTCCCGACATGTTGGGGGGTATCTCTCTAATGATGAGTAACCATTGGCCAGGCTAGTTGGGAGTTGGAATCCAACATTTGGAGATCTGCAGACTCCCTAACCCTACTCTAAAACAAATTCACATTTATTGAAAATATTTTTAGAAGATCCACAAATTGTTAAGCCTGGTCCTCCATTATTCTGGTTATGGTTCAATGCTTCCACAATCCTTTCACCTTCCTTTCTGGTGACTCAGATCCAATTAATGCACCTTCTTATTTAAAAATAATAATCCTGAATTATATAAGGATACTTTTATCATTTTAGTTATTTAGATAGCAGAGGTCAGGAATAAAATTTAGCAGATTGCTCTTCCTAATGCTCCTTTTGAAATTATAAATATAGTCATGGCATTGTAAGACTTTAATCCTCCTTTACACTTTCCATATATTTAACTTTTGTACTAAGTCATCTACTTTTAGCTAGTGTTACTTTGCAATGTGGCCCTTGCAATAAGCAGTATTAAAATCTAAACAGGAAATTAGTTTTCCTTATACTGTTTTGCTTTATTTAAATACATTAGTCTTAATTCTGTTACAGGTCAAGAGATGAAGTATGCACAATTCCCAAAACCACTCTAGCAGTTAAACACACACACACACACACACACACACACACAGAAACATAGACTACACAAAATTATCAAATAACTGGCAGTATTGCTGGTGCTATTCAGAAGTATGGTATGTAATCTACATAAGTGAAGTTATATTTCAACTACATTTAAAAACAACAGAATTATATTTAGTTGGGATTTAAGAGGTTTTTTGGGACAGGTTTGGCTACATTTTTAAATTAGATGTATAGTGATACATCAACAGAGTATAAAATTGCCAAATTACCTCTAACCTAACTGCCTAACTTGCTGTAGTGTGCCCATTCTTTTTCCTACCAAATAATAAGAAAGCCACGGCAACCCATGCAGATCATAAACATTATTGAAGTAAATGTTGGCTAGTATATTTTAAAACTGTTTATTACGTTTCTTAATTTAATCATATAATATACCCTCCAATGTCTGGCTCTGGCCATGACATCTTAAAGGCCTGGTGCTTACATTTCCTTGCAAGAATCCAGGAAATGGCCTTTCCCAGTGGTTCTTAAGGATCCTGCTGCCTAAGGCTCTGTGTAAGTGTTCAAACTGGATTATCCAGCGGAAGTTGGTAGCTCCTTATGTCCACATATAAGTGAACCTATTACAGGGTTTGCTATAATCTTTGAGGGAGTATCTAAAGGGGGAAGCAGACGAGGGCGTCCAGGACGCCCTGGGCCGGCGTGCCGCGGGGCCGCAGCCTCCGCACCTCGGCGCACCGGTGGCGACCCTGGAAGGAGCGCTAAATCAGCGCTCCTTCTTCAAGACAGCAAAAGTGCGCACTAAAAGCGGCGGGCGCACTTTCGCTGTCTTTTCCGCCGCGGCGCATGTGGTCGCCGCGGCGTGAGGTCATCCCCGGAGCGCCGGCCATGCGGAGGGCCGGCGACTCCGAGGGCGACCTCAGGGAGAGGAAGGGGCGCCGAACGTGCGGCTGCCCCTCCTCTTCTGGGCCCGGAAGACGACTCAATTAGTCGTCTGCTGAGGCCCTATATTCCTAATAATATTTCGGTGAAAGTGTTTAGCACCTTGGATAGCTTCTTTCAAGTCTGGATTAAAACCCAGAGTAAATTTAGCATCTCACTGACATAAAATCCACCAGTTACCACTGGGACAATCTACAGCTGAAGGTAGGGTGTCCATCATTTGCTAATCCTCCCATCTCCACCTGCTTTATGTCACTAACACTTCTACTACCTTACTTTTGCAAAAGTAAATTCCATGTGATCATTTTTGTCAAATATGAAACCTACCAAACCCAGTTTTACATTGTGCCTGCATGAAAATAAAACATTAATGCTTGTCCAGTAACTGTCAGATCTTTTTTCTACCTGACAAACAATAGCTCTGTTTTTGTTATGGCAAAGTTGTTCAAAGCTGAATGAAGCAGGAGGAAAATATGTTTACTACAGACTCTTCCATATTCCCATAATTACAAGTCAATTTCTCTCCTGAAAGTAGTTGCTTGTTTAAAATAGCCTGCAGTATCCATTAATGGATCCCAAGTTCTATCTATTTCCCCCTTCATTTTAATGCAACATTTCTGACAGATATGCTGTGACACCAACATGCTCAATAAATTTCAATTCACTTGTCTGATATGTGACAAAACAGTGCTCTTCAACTGCTATTCTCGCAGATGCAGCTGTTTGTTTCCCAAGAGCAATATGGTCACTGTATCTACCAAAAACATAGGCACAAATATATCAACATATGCAAAGCACTTTTTAAAGCTCATAGTGTATAAGACAGTTTGACCTAAGGTAAAACATATGGAGGCAAATGACAGCAGATGCCTGGATTTTAGTCACATAAGGTCTTTTCCTCATCCTGCTTTGATCTAATGTGCAAACCTAATTCATCTGTCTCAGCTAGAAGAAACATAATAATGTTACTTTAGCTTCTTTCCTTCCTAGAGTGAAACACTCAGCTTACAACACTTTTATTTTTAATTGTTCCCTTCACAGTCCAGTCGGAAAGGGGGACTGTACTGAAGCCTATCAAAGTAAACCAGTATGTACATAGGTTTCCAGAGGGGATCAGATGTTTCTGTAGTTAGGGTTGCAGTTTAGAAATCTACCCACACAATGTTCATGCTCAGTGCATGAGTAAATGGAACAGAGTGCCCTTGAGGTAAGTCTTAAAAGCTCAAGATTGTGGCGCAACAAGGAACAAAATGCATGGTAGGTATATGCAAAAGAAGGAGTAAGGAAGTATTATTTAGATGTGGGCTGGTAGCATCTCAGTGATGTCCACTAGATGTTATCTGAAAAACATATACCGTATTTTCCAGCGTATAAGAAAACTGGGCGTATTTTCCAGTTAAAATATAGAGTTTGGGATATACTCGCTGTATAAGACTATCCCTCTTCCAACGCACACCAAATAAAAATTTTTAAAAAATCAGATTTGATTTCAATATGGTAATTTTAATTGAAATGCTTATGACATACAGGAAAACTGTCACTTATAAACACCACAAACTACAGCTCCCCTGTTCTCCCAGCATTTATTTCTGCAGTGTGTTTTGGACCTTAATTTTTTTAAAAATAGTCCAGATTTAAATGCTGCTTTAAAAATGATTTCCATCTCCCACCTATGAGATAATTGGGGGGAAATAAGAAACTGTTGGGGGGAAGAACTGCCAATATATTAGGTGATGCATTCTGGGGTATGTACAATTTGTGGCCAAGTAAGTGAACCTGGGCAAGTCACACACTCTCAGCCTCAGAGGATGGTAATGGCAACCCCCATTTGAAGAATCATGCCAAGAAAACCTCATGATAAGGTTGCCTTAGGGTCATCATAAGTCAGAAAGGACTTGAAGACACACAAGAACAACAAAAAAGTCTGCAATTGTTTCATAGGTAGTACGTGGGAATAGGAGTCAGCATGGTGTAGTGGTTTGAGTGTTGGACTACCACTCTGGAGACCTGGGTTTGATTCCCCACTCTGCCATGAAATCCACTGGGTGAACCTGGACAAGTCACACACTCTCAGCCTCAGGGGAAGGCAATGACAAACCTCCTCTGAGCGAATCTTGCCAAGAAAACCCCATGATCACCATAAGTCAGGAAGAATTTGAAGGCACACAGTATACACATATAGCCTCCAAGTTAAGGAACTTGGTTCTTATTTAGATAAAGGTACACTTCAAAGGTACACACACACTCTCTATCTCTCGTTGTGCAGAATTATTAGTTAAAGAAGCCATCCCCAAGCAACACACCAACTTTGGCTGGATCTGCATTGCCAAAATTTGTTAAAGCAGTTTGACACCGATTTAACTGTCCTGTCTTAAGGCTATGGAATTCTGGGATTTGCAGTTTCGTGAGCTATTTAGCCTTTTCTGCCAGAGAGCTCTGGTACCATAAAGCAAACTGCAGATCCTAGGAGTCCATAGGATGGAGCCATGGCAGTTAAAGTGGTGTCAAATGACATTATTTCTGCAGTGCAGATTCAGGCTGCATCCATACTGTAGAACTGGCTTCCTTCTCTTTCTCCCCTCATCCTCCTCTCTCCTGGCTCCATTCTCTTTCTCCTCTCGTCCTCATCTTCCTCATCCTCTCTCCTGCCTTCCTTCTCTTTCTCCCTTTGTTCCCCTCCTCCTCCTCCTCTCTCCTGGCTCTCTTCTCTTTCTCCCTCGTTCTCATCCTCCTCCTCCTCCTCCTCTCTCCTGGCTCTCTTCTCTTTCTCCCTTCATTCTCCTCCTCCTCCTCCTCTCTCCTGGCTTCATTCTCTTTCTCCCCTTGTCCTCATCCTCCTCATTCTCTACCCAGCATATAAGATGACCCCCGACTTTTGAGACCCTTTTCCAGGGTTAAAAAAATCATCTTGTATGCCAGAAAATACAGTAGTACAATTCAGCCCTCAATCAGAAGCAGAAGGAAGGTTTGGGGCAATGGGATGGGGTATCTGTACACTATCTTTATTGAGAGATAGATTTGTGATTGTCATTCACTCTATCGAGGGGAAAAATACCAGACTTGGGATCATACTACAGTAATGACAATGAGCACCTCGAAACTCCCTACAGTAAGAGATGATATAATTTAATACCAGGATCACAATATGTTTAGCAACAGTTATTTGATTTTTACAAAACAAGTAATTCCAGCCATTCTGTAAGTATTAAAAGAGTACATCTTATCCTTTGGCATGACTACCAAAATACACATAGTGGTGATACTTTTATTAGAATAATTAAAAGGTCCAAAATATATATAGCTTTCAATGCCAATGGGCTTCTTTACTAGACAAAAACAGTAAGAAACTATGATTCTATGATTTCACAGTTCTTCACATTGCTTGTTTTTTTAAAAATATGATGCTTAAGGTAATCCTGAAGGAGCACAAAGAGGTATCCCTTATTCTTTAGATCCTTGTCATATGTGGCTAATGGAATTAGTCAAGGTTAGGATTACAATACTGATATTGCAAACTGTTTCATTAAGTGATAGAGTAGTTCTGGGTTTAATTATGGATAAATGTCAGTTTTGCTTTCTTACATATATTTTGCAATTTTTTTGGTAAATTCTGATCAAAAATGAATTTAAATAAATTTCTCATGCATACTTAGGGGATGGCAAATTTTGATTTAAAAAATTGAAATGGATTTTGTACAGAAATTGACTAGGGTGCACTTGTTAATTGCTTATACTAGGGAATAGATGGATGAATGTGGACCTATTTTTTTTCCCTAGACTTTTGAGCAGACTTCAATATAACTTGCAGTGACATCCTTCTGAACTACTGTTGCAGCTTGACTCCAGCATGTCCTGCAGGGAATTACTCTTCTATCCTTTAATCATTGATATTTGAGATGCATCATGGTTCCATCACCAATACCATATTCATAGGTTTTTATGGGGATTTTTGGGCTGTGAGGCCATGTTCCCTCTATCAAGGAACATGAGAGACACTGCATACTGGACCAGCTTGAAAGAACAGCAATAGCAGAATATGTTATAAACCAACCTGGGCACAAAATGCTATTTGAAAACACTGAAATTCTAAACCATGCCAATAACTATCAGGTCAGAATGCACAGGGAAGCAATTGAAATCCACAAACACCTGGACAATTTCAATGGGAAAGAAATCCTGAAAGTAAACAATGTTTGGCTACCAGTCCTGAAAAACACCAAAATCAGGACTCTGCAAAAGCAAATGAACTTCACCCATGGTCAGGGGTTTTTCCAGCAGACAATGGACCATTAATTAAATAGACAC
>CM034701.1:264397633-264409033 GCA_020142125.1 Phrynosoma platyrhinos | reverse complement strand
TAATATTTCTATTTCTTCATTGTCTAAGTTGAATTTGTGAAGGTCCTCAGTTGTCATTATTTTTGTTTTCTTTAGGATCAACAGTAAGCCTGCCTTAGCACTTTCTTCTTTGATCTTCCTTAGTAGGTGTTCCAGGTCTGTGAGGTTTTCTGCTGGTACTATGGTGTCATCTGCATATCTTAGATTGTTGATATGCCTTCCTCTTATTTTCATTCCTCTTTCTTCTGTGTCCAAGCCTGTTTTTCTTATAATATGTTCTGCATACAAGTTGAACAGATAGAGTGAAAGGATACAGCCTTATCTGACCCCTTTGCCAATTGGGAACCATTCTGTTTCTCCATGTTCTGTTCTGACAGTAGGCTCTTGTCCTAAATACAGATTCCTCATCAGGACTATCAGATGAGTTTGCACCCCTATGTCTTTAAGGGCATTCCATAGCCTTTCACGATCTATGCAGTCAAAGGCTTTACTATAGTCTATAAAGCACATGCTGATTTTCTTTTGGAATGATCTGGTGCGCTCCATTAGCCATCATATGTGCAATGTGGTCCCTAGTGCCTCTTCCTTTCCTGAACCCCACTTGAACCTCTGGGATTTCTTTCTCCATGTATGGTTGGAGTCTATGTTGCAAAATTTTGAGCATAATTTTGCTTGCATGGGAGATCAGTGCTATGGTCTTATAGTTGCTGCCATCTTTGGTATCTCCTTTTTAGTGAATAAGGATGTATATTGACTGCTTCCAAATCTGTTGGCCAGCATTTTGTTTTCCATATCTGTTGACATGTTGGTCAGTACTAGAGCTGACTCTGTCAATGTGGATTGCAGTAGTTCAATTGGAATATCCTCTATTCCTGATTATTTGGTTTTTGCTATTTCTGTTATTGCAGTTTCCACCTCGCTTTTTAGAATTTGGGATACATCTTCATATGGCTCTTCATTCCATGTGTCTCTCATTTTGTAATCTCTTTTGTATAATTCTTCTGTGTACTGCATCCAATGTCTTTTTATTCCTTCTTGGTCTTGAATTATTATCATAGATCAGGGTTAGGCAACCTTTCCCCTTTAAGGGCCGAGGGACTTCAGTCTCCAGAATCCCAGGAGCTATTAGCCAACATGGGACTATTGGGCAACATGGCTGAGGCTTCTGGGAGCTGAAGTCCTTCGGCCCTTAAAGGGGAAAGGTTGCCTACCCCTGTCATAGATCATCCCAGTCCTTGGTTTAAATTTTCCTTTGATTTCGCAGATCTTGTGAAATAGATCGCTTGTTCTTCCCTTTTTGATATTGCCTTCTGTTTCTCTGCATTGGTCATTGTAATAATTTTCTTTATCTTTCTGCATAAGCTGTTGTACTGTTGCATTCATAATTCTTAGTTTGTTCCTATCTCCCTTTTGTTTTTCTTCTCTTGTTTTCTTTATTGCTTGTAGTATTTTTTTCTGTCATCCATGTTTTTTTTTTTTCTTCTTGTTTCTTGAAAGTGTCTGTGTGCATTCTCCTTTTATTATGTCTCTGGCCTCAGACCATATTTCCTCTGGTTCTCAGTCTATTATGCTTAGTAGTGCAAATTTGTTTCTTATGTTGTCAATAAATTCTGTTGAGATATTATTTTGATCTTATTTTGGTGTAATCATTGGTTTTGTTTTCTTCTTGAGTCTTACTCTTATTTTTGATATGAGTAATTCATAATCTATGCCAAAGTCAGTGCCTGGTCTAGTCCTGGCCACCAATATAGAGTTCTGCCATCTTTTACTTCCATTGATATAATCTATTTGATTTTTGTGTTGACCGTCTGGTGATGTCCATGTGTATAGCCTTCTTTCTGGTTGTATGAAAAATGTGTTTGCAATGAATAGGTTGTTGGCTTCACAAAAATCTATGAGACAGTCACCTGCTTCGTTTCTTTTGCCTAATCCAAATCTAACAGTATATTAATCCTTACTAATAGTGATGCTTGATGAAAGAAAGTTATCAGGCCAAAAGATGTAATTTTCCATCTTCAATTATATTTATCCCAATTGCTTTTTAAATCATGACCTGTCTTACACCTAAATACTAGGCAGTGCTACTGGTCCTGGACACTGAAACCTCAGTGTGTTTTTTTACATGAGAAGGTGTTATGTGCAATGGCTTGTTGTGCATGGCTACCATTACTGCATGGTGTCCTCCAATCCCCTAGAAGGCAGGGAGGATCGGCCATGTTAGATTTCTGAACCTTTGAAGAAGGATTTGGGGGAAAGGAAAATCAAACTGGCATTCCATTGACAATCAAATGTTCAATACTGGACATCAGTGCATTGCACAGTTTTTAAAAATTATGTCATATCTTTCTTTTTAAAAAAATTGAGGCAACCACCCAGAAACTCTCCAGAATCAAACTTCCTTATCTTTAGCAAGGTTACTGCATCATTTACTTTCAGAGGTCTTCTCCTTGGACTTTTGGGGAAATGATCACATACAGAATTACTTATCTACCAATTAGCACAGAATGGTGGGTATTTCCTTGCACATCTCTGACATATATCAATACTATTCTGCTAATGTGAAAAAGATGCTCCCAACTGCAGTAAGAACAAATGTTCTTGTATTGATCCTAAATCCTCATTTTCTTTCTATAGCCTTTCTCTCTCTCCCCCCCCCCCTTTTGTAATGTAGGCAAAATATGTTTATTTTCAGTTCTTTTCCCTTGTCTAATTTTAAACATTTTTCTCCCCATCTGAGCTACTTTTTCAAATCTTTTATTTATGCACTAGTTTTCTTTCTTTCAAGTTCTCAGATTCAAAAGTTTGACACACAGATCAGCCTTTGTGATTTTGTAGTCTGACATGCAGAAATGCAGCAAGATACCCAACCACAACAGAGTAAGTGGAAGAATTCCACATATCTAATGCTTTCTTACTCCAATAGCCAAATATACGGTATGAGCTTCTCTTTCCCCTATATTCACAGTGGTGGCTGGTGCCCAGTGAAACTGGGAGGACAAGGGTCCAGTAGAAGTCAAGAGTAGGTAGAGCCAACTAATTCTGGTTTTATCTCTTTCTCCTTCCTTGCAAAGTAGTACAATTCCATGGCATCTAGCACAGGAATACTGGCGGGTACTTCTGGAAGTGATAGTTACAGGAGATAAATAGAAGCAGCATTAGGGCATACTGATCAAGCAGCAGTCAAACTGGTCCAGTTTTTCTTCCAGAATGGCCTGGAAGCTGGATTTTTGGGGCCCCAAAACCTGCTACTATTATCTTGGCCTCAGGAATGATCTCAGAGGTCTATCTGCATATCCTAAAGACTAAGAGCACAAATTTAACTAGCCTGGGTGGCCCAGGGACAGCTGAACTGCCACTAGGCAAACTGAAGCTGTGCTGAATTCATACCATTCCCAGCTTAGAAATGTTGGAAATTACTTAAGATTACCCTTATTGCAGATTCTAAATACCACAAGGGCACCAGAGCCTGCCTGATCTTGGAAGCTAAGCAGGATCAGCCTTGGCTAGTACTGGGATGGGAGATTACCAGGAAATAGCAGGTGCTGTAGGATATATTTCAGAGGAAAGAACTGGCAAAACTATCCTTCAGAATTCCTTGCCTAAGAAAACCCTATGAAATTCATGGGGTTACCAAAAATCAACAGCAAACTTGAAAGCATATATACACATCCTGTATTGTGGCCTGCCTTTTTGATGGCTTTCTAGCTATGTAACTGGGCTATAAAATATCCAGATGGGGTGTGACTTGGCCCTTCCCATGCCATGCTATTTCTCTGCTCTGGAGTTTTTCTGCCACAGATCTTTGCCAATTCTACTAACAGCAGAAAAGGATTTCTGCCTGCAGAAAAGGTCTGTGCCTAATCCTGACTCTATACAGCAGGCACATCCTTGAATTAAAACCGCATTGTCATTTCTGCAAAGCAGCCTTACCATTCCAACCTCTCCCTCGCTCTCTCAAACACACAGCATTCAAGGCAATCAGCTATAATACTGATGACAAGGCTTTCTCTTATTCTTGGCCCACAAACGTTTCTTTTTAGAACATTTAAAAATACTGACTCCCAATTTCCTTACATGTTTCCTATGCATAACAATTAAGGATAGTTACTCTCACTGAAAATCAAAACACTTCCCCAAACATTTTCTCTCTTAAAAAATCCCAAACAAACAAACAAAAGAAATAAGGTAAAATGAAGAATTGTTCCTCAAGTCAACTTTCTTTTCAGCTACAGCCCTGAATGCTGCTGTATAATAATATAATCAGATTCTTTATTCTTACCAGAGGGGGTCTACAGTAAGACACTTCCAATCAAGAAAGCAAATGCCTCTGGAGAGGCAACTGAAGGTCTGGGTGGATGCAGGGGGAAGCGGAGGAACAGCACGCACCTGTTCCTCCTCTTCCTCGGCCTTAAGCTGCCTCCGGAGAGGCAGCTGAAGGCTCAGAAGGGTGGGGGAAGAAGTCACGCGCCCTGGAGGGTAGAAGTCCAGCTCCAGAAGGGTGGAAGTTCTGCAATAGACGTCAGGAAGTCTCACCCCCAGCACTGGGTAACACCTGGTGCCAGAAGGCCTTTTAGTTTGGGCACTCAGTCCCTAAAAGGTTCGCCATTATACTGCCCTAAGCTGACATTCCAGCGGCCCTGTTATCTTTTGGACTTCTGAATGGGTGGGTCTCTTTGAGTATCTAAGAACCCATTGAATGGGCCATTCACTTTTTCCTTCTTCATCATTGTCACTTCTTCACTCACTGTTTCTTTATGGTCAGAGAGATCTCTGCTCATGGAAATCCCCTTTGTGGAAAAAGTCTTTTATTGAAAAAGCTACCAAGTCTTTGGAGGAAGGACTTGCCTGCTGAAGTCCATGTAGATAAAAACTAAGATACTGGCTGAGGAAGCTAACTAAACAGTGCCATCCCCTGACCCATTGATAAGTAAATAGACAGGAGAGCCAATGTGGTGTAGTGGTTTGAGCACTGGTCTACAACTCTGGAGACCAGGATTCTATTCCCCACTCATCCATGGAACCCACTGGATGACCTTAGGTGAGTTACATACTCTCAGACCCTGAACATCACATGATAGGGCTGCCTTAGGGTCACCGTAAGTCAACAACAAATCTTTATTGAATCAGTCTACAGACTATAACAAATAATTAAAAGGGGAACAAAACCTGAAGCATGGAAAAGAGCACAAAATGGCATCATCAGCAAGGGAACACATCAGCAAGTAATAAAAATATGAAATATAAAATACAGAGCATTATATAAAAATAAAATAATTTTAAAATAGAAAAATTAAAAGACCAACCCCTCTAAATCACTAGAACAAAAGAGATTACCCATAAGCCAACACAGCGGACCCTTTATCTACTATTTGCTTCCTCAATTTAGCTGCATAATACGTTAAAGGGGCCACTCTTTGAGTCACAAAAGGATGAACCCCTTCCAAAAGGAAAGTCAGCTTGGACTCATCATCCTACTCCCTCCAATTAACAAGAAATTGGTTGAAGTAGTGGTCTCTGATGTTAGTATATAGCTGACAGTGCAATAAATAGTGGGCAAGATCTTCAATGACAAAAGCCTCACATATGCAGATTCTATCTTGAACAGGAATACCCTGATAACACTCTTACAACATCCTAGTTTCCATTTGCTCAAACTGGAACTGTACAAAGGCTGTGCACAAGTCCCTTTTCATTGCAAAGGACAAATATCTTTCTTCTTGAAAAAGAGATTTGGCCCTTGCTAACCATTTCAGAGATCTTATGGAAGATAACACATCTAAATCTAACTGTGTTTTGATGTCCATCCCTCTTTGTTTAAACACGTTTCTGGTATTGGACTTGCACAAACTAACAGCCTCAATGCTCAAGCCATGCTTCGAAAGTGTTTTTGAAAATGTGAAGTTGAAGGCTTTCATGGCCGGCATCCATAGGCATTCGCTTTCTTGATTTTTCGGGCTGTGTGGCCAACTCTTCTAGAACATGGCCACACAGCCTGAAAAATCCACAAAAAACTATTTTTGAAAAATTGAAAAGCCAAGAGTTACTTGTGGGCTTAAATACTTGTTCATTAAAACAGATCTTGGGCAATCTGTCATCATTCATTTGGGATAGTTTAATCCAGAAATTAAATAACCTAAGGAGACATAAGTCTTAAATGGCTGCCATACCAATTCAGCTCTAACTGCCTGGGCTGGAGAAGTTCTTAACACTCTCAGTATCCATCTTAAAAATTTATTCTGGATTCTTTCAATATTCTTGAATGAAGCAAATCCCCAAATTTCTGCTTCATAGATTAACACTGGCAACACCTTTGACTTGTACTTTTATAACTGGAAGAAGTGAGATGGAGTGATTATAATTAACTAAATTATACAATGTATGGGCACTGGCTGAGCCTTTTAATGCATTCCTCTGTATCTGGGGAGACCAAGAACCCGAGGCTGAAACAAACAATACCTAAATGATTATAGGCTCTTACCTGTTCTACTTCTTTAGAATCAATAAAACATTTATGACAGGTCCTTTTTTTGCCAAAAATTACAATTTTAAATTTATTGTTACTAATTACCAAGTCAATTTCATATCATCTGCATATAAGAGTACATTAACTGCTCTGTCCATGACTTTGGGCATTTGAAAATCAAAGTTGTACATTGCGGAAACTGCATCATTGATATAAAAATTAAAAAGAAATGGGGCCATGAAGCAGCCTTGATGCACTCCTTTGAATATGGAAATTTTATTTGTTAAGGCTTGGTTTACACCTGATCTAATCTGTAAACTTGTATCCCTGTGGAGAGCCATTATTAGATGAAGAAGTCTCCTATCAGTATTTGTCTTCATATTTTTTTCCCAAAGGAGTATGCTATTAATTGAGTCAAAGGCTGCACTTATATCCATAAATGCAATATAAAGTTGTCCACCCCTAACTGTGTATTTTGAAATCAGATGCAGAAGAGTGAAGCAATTATCAATAGTGCTCCTTCCCTAAAACCTGCCTGTTTTTCTGTGTAAGATGGAATTTTGTTCAGCCGTCCTCTAGTTTCTGCAAAATGGACTTAGCATAGATTTTGGCTGCAATATCAATTAAACTGATCAGCCTATACTTTTTTGGGTCCCTTCAACCCCCTTTTTTATAAAGAGGAATAACTATGCCAAGCTTCCATTCAGTGGGCATACATCCTGTGTCATTTATAGGAGTGAACAAGCCAGCCAAAAAGGCAGCGCACCAATCTACATTGCTCTTAAACAATTCAGGTGGCTGGGGCTTTACTGTTCTTCAAAGACTGAATGAGAGCTTTGACTTCCTGCTTGGTAACCATGGGCCATATTGAGAAGTCATTTATATTCCCAAAAATCTCAACATCCATCAAGAAACTATCTATTGTTGTGGGCTCCTTATATAGGTCAGAGTAAAAGGCTTCCCAGGTTGAAGATGAAATGGGAGTCCCCAGATTGTAACAACAGTCACCCAATTTTCTGGTTACTAATTGTTAGAACTGAGCTGAAAATTTTTATTAATGGCCGCTGCTTCTAAATCTGCCCATTGTCTGGCAACATAGTTGGGTGTTGTTTTTTTTACTGTAACTAGTTTTTTATATTTTCTCCTCACGCTAAGCATAGAAAATTATGCACTGCTGTTAGGGGAGTTTTGAACCATTCTGATTGTTTCCTCAAGTATGTCCTCAGTCTGTGGCATTCCGAATCAAACCAAGGATGGTTTTTATTCCTGCAGCCTTTTATCCCAGCCTTAGACCCCTCCTTTCCTCAGAGCATCCCCATCTGCCTACCCAAAAACCATTTATTATACTGCCGCTGTTCTTTGTCGTTTTATTGTATTTTGTGAGTGTTGTTTTAATTTTGACCATTTTTAACTTGTAGTAGATTTAATAACTTTTTAAGGGCTGGGTGGGATATAATTTACTTTTACTGTTGTATTGCATTTTTATTGTGAGCTGCCCCGAGTGATCTCAAAGGGGCGGGGTATAAATAAACTTTATCATTATCATTATCATTATCATTATCATTATATTATTGTTAACTGGGATAATAATAGAGCTTTGACCTGAGAGCAAATGGCATGATATGTGGACAGGACATAAGTAATATTTGCCTCTAGACAGGAATTCATGCCGCCAAGGACACTGACTTATAAAAAAAGCCAAGTTTCTTCACATCCACTTGCTGCCACCTTAGTCGTGTTTTGTGCAGAATGTCAAGGCCTTGAGTCACCTGCCTTTCTACCTGTGTTGGCTTTCTTAAATCATATTTGAGCATTATCCAAGTAGATATTGATTGGTGATCACTATTCTCTTGGATGTTAACAGAAATACCTGAGAAAAGATGTATTTTATGTTTTGAGACACACAAATAATCAATAGTTCTACCAGCCTTGTGGGTAAAATAGATAAATGGATAGGGTGCTCTATAATCACTAGGGCCAAGAATCTGAAGATCAGATGAAAGCAGAAGCCCTAGAAATTTTTGCCCATCTTGATTTGATTTTTTATCACGAGAAAACCAACAAAGCACATCTTGCAATTCCTCCTGGAGGCCACCCTAGTCTTTTGGGGATGATATATCTATTTGGGCATTAAAGTCTCCCAACAAAATTATTAAAGCAGTTGGAAATCCCTTACTTAATTCCTCCATCAGTTGCTCTAGGAAAGGCCACACTTCCTTAGAATAGTAAGGGGAATATACTGGAGGGATATAGTTGTTGACCATGATGATGGTTGTACTAGGAGAACTCATCTTGACTATTAAGCAGTTTTGTGGTAAAATAGGGAAAGAAACCAGCTCTACCTTTATTTTTAATTTTCCGTGCAGGTTCATACCAGGTTTTGTACCCAGACAGTACATTCCTGTGCCCTGCTTGGAGCCAGGTCTCCTGAAGAGCAATCGAATCAAAATTGTCTAAAAATAAAAATAAAAAAAAATCCTTCCCCAAAAAGGAAGTCTTCCAGCCTGCCATATTCCAAGAGACCATATAAACTGGAGTGATGGAAAAATGACACTCATTATTCAGGATTAGGCCTACAGTCTCACTATGCACTGAGTTATAAGGGACCAGACAGACTAACAAGTCTGAACCTGACATTTGGTTAGTCTGTTTTAACTGACCTGGCTGACTGAACAGGGGGCTGTACTTCTTCACAATCAAGGTAAATAAGCTCATCTTTCAAAGGACTCAGTTTTCTGACACTGCATCTTATTAGGTGAGTAACAACCGAATCAGAGGGTTTTGTCCCCCCCAAATCCCTGAACCTGGTATTCTTCTCCACACCTCATCATCCAGGTACCTCATTTTAACCTAAATATTGTTGTTCTGTTGACTGTTGGCAATAAGTTTAGGTAAATCAGAAACGTCTCCCTCTACTTGATTCATGGGCAGTGAAGTAGCCCTGTGATTTATTTCTACTGTAACAACCTGAGTTCTCCCATTTTTTTTTTCCTGTATCTAGACTTGCTACAACCTCCCCCCCAGTTTGACTACTATCTGGCAGATCTCCAGATTATTATAAGGACAATAAATTAGAGTGGGGGGGGGGCACTTGGTTTTCAAAACAATCTTACAATATTGGTATCCAAAAAGTGTCCTTAGCCTTATATACTGCATTAGCAACAGCACTATTTCTAAATGTAATTGCAGCATGAGCTTAAAAACCATTGTAGTAGAAATATTCCACTAAAACGACATCCTTAAATTTCAGAACACCTAGTAAAAATTCATTATTAACTTCTTAAAAATGAGAAATATGATCCTGTAGTGTAAGAGAACCACATAGCTTAGGGTAATTTATAAAAAACAGCTTATGAGGAATCAAAACCAAATTCCACCCAGAGTCCATGACTTTATGTCTTGTTGTGGTGTCCTTCTGGGGAACTTTTGTATATGAATCTGATTTCACCACTGGAAATTGAGCATTGTCTGTATTAGACCTCAGATTAGAGTAAAGGACTACCTCCCATGGGTCCAACAACTCTCCTGCCATGGAGACCTTATCTGTTAAGAAATCCATAACAGCTGCCTGCATTGTTATGTGTGCTCTCCTTTGCCTTCTTTTTGTCTTTTTTCTCCTTTTTCAAACAACCTTTATGATCTAATTTTTTAAGAAAATATGTATTGTCCAATAATTTAAGCAATCTCTTTTCCTGTAACATTGTGGTTGATTAATCTTCTTACTTACGTTTTTTTTCCTATTTTTTACAACCTCCCTTTAACTTGACCTTACTGTTTTTTGCAGAATGAGTCCTTAGGGATTTTTTTCTTGACCCTGTTGCAGACATGACTCCTCCTCTAAGGCCTTTGGTGTTGGTCTTCTCTCTAACATTTAGATAATTTTCAGCTAAAGCTGTCAGCAATTTATTGCTTTCTATGAGAAAGTTTTTAATAAGAACATGTTCCTCATACATCATGAGAAGCCCCCTTGTAAAAGAATAGAATTAAAGTCCAAGTCTCTGTTTGAACGCATGTACCGTAGATTGCAAAGTAGCATTTGGACCATTAGGCACATTGTAGCATGCACGATAAATAAACTATCTTCAGGTAAACTCTTCTATCCAGATTTGATATCAGATTTGATATCAAAAGAAGACAAGGCTTCAACAGGAAAACTGACCCTTTTATGTATCCTACTTTGACTTAAAGGGCAAACCATAATTGTTTCTATGTGGGACAGGTGGGAAGCAGAATCATGCAGAAGGTTTGATGTCCTCTCAATTAGCCAGTGTGCTTTTTATGATGATTGACATGGGTTAGGAGAATGTACTTTCTCCACAGAGAAGCAACTTTGCTCCGCATAGCACAACTCAAATACAAGGTTGGAAGGAGCAAGTTCTGCAGTGGGGCTCTGTGGGGCTTGTGAAAGTACTTTAAGATCCAGAGTCCAGCCCAGCTCTGAATTTTCAGAGAGTACAACGTCAGCTTTCACTGCTTTAGGATTCAAAAAGCTGATAAAATGCCTAAAGTTTGTAGTCCTTTCTAGTAAGCATGGCTTATTTTCTCAGGAGCTCTTGGAGTATCCACAATTTGCCCCAGCAGCTTTAAGAGCATTAAGTTTTGCAGACTCTTTCAATCAACAACAGCCTTCTTTCATCAGAATCAGCTCCAACGAAACAGCAAAACAGCAAACAAACAAAAAAATTCTTCATAGTTAGGTCCCTGTCCAAACACAATGACAACGACCGACAGCTGACTGAAATTCACCGAAAACACAACAACTTGGAAAAAAATTAGCATTTGTAGGTAAGCATTAGATAGCAAAACAGGGAGTGAGAGTATGGGGCAAATAGTAAAAATTATTAGAAAAAGTAAAAATAGATAGTAAAAAATGAAGAGAAGGCAGTCAAACAAGCAATAAAACACTAAAACACTCTACATGGGGCTACCCTTGTGCTTGGTCTGGAAACTTCAGTTAG
>CM034701.1:264374231-264396990 GCA_020142125.1 Phrynosoma platyrhinos | reverse complement strand
AAAAAAGCTACAATAACCTTTCACTTCCAATATTCTACATCTGCTTATTTCATACAAAACACAGCATGAACTTGCACAAGTGTTTCCAAGGTAACACTGAGCTGTTAGATTCTCTGTATGTTGATTCCCTAAAAGTGACACACTATCCAGCATTTCTTTAAAAAAGCATGAGTTGGACATCTGTGCTACACTATTCATATCCATACCGCAAATCCTAATGAAAACCAAGAAAAGAAGCTTATCAGATATTACTTATGAATACACAATTCAGAATCTGCAATTTCCAACCCAGATTCAACTTCAGGCCCATTGACCTTAATAAGAAGATGGTTGTAGATTACTGACAAAATAACCTTTCTAGTGAAAGTTTTGTTGGGGGTTGGGTGGGGTGGGAAGCATAGGAAAGTGGGAATTTAATCCAAATCAAGTGTTAGCAAAAAAAAAAAAAATACTCTAGGCATAACATCTAGGTATAATAGGGGGTGGGCTTATGACAAGAGTTCCTTGGAGGTATAAGAAAATATAAACTGTGCATGCGTAGAATGTAATAGAACAAAATGTGTGCATAAATACACTATATGTACAGAGACAGGATTTGATTCAGATGTTTTATAAACAATTTTTTCCAACTTCATGCTTTGTGTTATACCACTACTTAGGAACATTAAGACATGTTTACACAGAGACTTCTCTCTTTCTTGCTTTGACAATCATGACAGAAGCCAGAAAAGTGTAGACCAGAAGAATTTTGTTTTACCTGTCTTTGTAATGGATAGCATACTACTGGTGCTTGCTGTAGAACTTGTAGAAAGATGGTGGACCAGGAAATTGTTGTTGTTGTGTGCCTTCAAGTCATTTCTGACTTATGGTGATCCTATTATGGGGTTTTCTGAGGTTGAGATTGTGTGATTCCCCCCAAGGTCACTCAGGAAAAGTAGATAAAATATATCTTCTTATGGGAACTGTGTGCTCAAAAATCATAATTTCATGTTCCAACAAATGGCCACATTCTAAGCCAGGGGTAGGCAATCTGTCCCCTTTAAGGGCCAAGGGACTTCAGCTCCCAGAAGCCTCAGCCATGTTGGCCAATAGTCCTATGTTGGCCAATAGCTCCTGGGATTCTGGGAGCTGAAGTCCCTTGGCCCTTAAAGGGGAAATGTTGCCTACCCTTGTTCTAAGCAATTACTAGGAAATAAACAATAAGCAATTACTGGGAACTTGCAATAACAAAATGAGCAATGTATTGCTCTCTTCAATGGACTTTTTGGAAAGAAAAAAGGGGTGGGATTGCTGTCAGACATGCTCACCCAACACACATGAACACTAGCCTTCATATAGTCTGCGTATGTTTGCTTATCTACATCTTTTACTTTCAAGTACAAAATCTGGATGGCTTAAGGCAGTAAAATCAATTCATCATAAATAATAAATTAAGCCAAGTTGTAATGCAATTTAGATATTTATGACCCAATTCTGTCCTACATTGACTTCAGTGGATTTAGAGCTAAGGGCTAAACTGGGCCAAACCCTATTTTGTTACTTATGTTTATGCTCCAAGCTGGAATTTATAGATTTGCAGGATTCTTTGTATGTGTGTGTGTGTATAAAATTCCAATGTCATCACAGTTACTTTCAATGTTGAAACTATGATAACATTAAAAAGTTATCAAAGTAGCTACACATTTTAAAAATGTGATGGTCACAGAACCTTTGTTGTAATATTCACTATCACAACTTCATCTGAAAAGGAAAGGGATTTTTCTGCACTGATCAAGGAAACGTGAAATTGAAAAAAGAAAAGAGTATAACATTAGCAAGTGCTTCTCTGTTTGGATGTTAACACAATTCTAAAATAATGTCTGAAATATTTTTAAAAAATATGCTTCATATATAACAAGTGGGTCTAATGAAGCTGTTGTTATATTGATTTAAAAAAAATCAATTAAGAGAGCAATGTTCTGCTGAACTGGGCTCCTATACTTTTCTCCTATGCTATATCTCTTGCCCACTGTGTTTTTCCAGATAGTGGCAGCAACTATCTTGGATATACAAGTCTTCTCAAATGCTGCCACCAGATGGCTAAAATAAGGTACTTACCACCCAGAGTAGTAAAATCTAGTCAAAACTAGCAGTTTGTATAAGACATGCCTGCCATTATTCATCTACCTGCTAATTTTATTTTTAATATCAACATCCAATACATTAATATAAAATTAAAACTTTTTTAAAAAGATCTCTGTTTCAAGGAAAGCTTGAAACTGGTATATTGTACCAGCAATATACCAGTTGATCTCATCAACATGTCCCATGAATCTGAAAGAACTTCACTTCTATTGTCTAGCCACAGAGTTAAATCCTGCCCACCTGTGGTTATGGTGCACTGAATATGGGTGTTTCTCCCCAAGTCTCCCCTCCATAGAACAGACCATAATTATGTGGTAATGCAAACAGTTTACACAAAGAAAGTCCAAGTTTTCATCCTTGCTGTCTTCAGTTAAAAGATGTGAAAGCCCTGTTTAAACTTGAAGCCCTGCCAGTACCACAATATGTAGCAATAGTCTCTCCTGGTGTAAGGCAGCTTTCTTTGTCCTGAAAAGTGTTATGATCCTACAAGTCCATCCTGTAGCACATGACACTCTCCCAGGTTTTACTAGAAGTATCTTGTTACAAGTTCCTGCTTCTTTGCTGTATGCAGGAGCTGGCAACAGGCCGGCATCAGTTCTGGGCAACAATTTTGCTCCAACTGAAGGCCACCACACATCAAAGAGTGCATACAGATCTGGTGTGTGTATGTTTGTGTGACTGTGCTGTATCAGCCATTCATGTACACTTTAAAAAAAAACCTCATCACTTTAACATGTTGATTATGAATTTTCCCCTCGTTGTCAACATTCTGATCACACTTTATGAAAGCCAGTAAGAAAACTAAACCATGGAAAATAACCTGACTGTAGAAAATCACACATATTGGATGTAATGGATAATGTCTCATACATTATCTATGTGTAGGTAAGCATTAACGTGATCAAATTAACATTTTGCTTGGCTCCTCTTTAATTATCCCAGTCCTTTCTCTTATGCTCCTTTACTACTTTTATGGTTCCAAAACCAATGTAAAATGACTTTAAAATGAAAAAAAAATGTTTTTAAAGTTTATTTTAAAACACTTGGCTTCCATTCAAGGCTGTTACCCACACTTAGTCCCGATGCCATTAAGGGGATTAAGAATGCATAACTCAGCAACTGCAACTTCAGTAGATAATGAAACATGAACTAACTGAAAAGCAAATATTTTATATGCTCCAAGCTTTTAGTAAATAATTCCACTGCACTGGATAGTAAACATTACTTTATTCCACATCTCTTTTCAGTATTTATTTATTTATCATTTGAAAATACTTTTACAAAATTAAAATAAGCTCTTGCTTTTAGAAAAATCAAGTTATGCTTTGTTTTACAGACAAAAGGGTGCAAAACCCATTAGACACACTGAAAACTGATGCACATAGGCAGCGCCTACTGTGCAACTGCATATTCATCTCATCAAAGAGAATGGTACTAGTTTAGAAGTTCATCAGACCCTTGCCCTGGGCTTTGGGTCAAAAAGCAATGAAATATGATTGCATGGATGCTGCAAAAAAGATGTATTTAGATGGGAAAACATTTCAGATAAGCCACCAGGAGTAGGGATGGAAATGCCAGCTCCAAGAAAAGTATTTTGTATAGGCTCCAGATAGTAGAGAGAGCAGATCTTTCCCATCTGAATCCCTTTGGTTAGCCACACTAATTACATGCTTCTCATACAGTAAGACCATGGCAAACTAGCACCATCTGTATGGAAACGTGTAGATGCTTCACAGACAATACAACTAATTATTTTCTTTTTGTGTTGCTAATGGACTTTACACTTCATTTCCTGGAATTTACCACTCTGTTCCTCAGAGGCTGTATGGCCAAGGAGGAGAAATGGCCTCTGCCTACATGGCTATCCCTCTGTAGCAGTTTAACAGAGAAAAACTGTAACAACATCAAAATGGCTCTGAAGAGATGCTTGGTTATATGGTTGCAGCACAAGGCTCAGAAGCATTCTGGGAAAATGAGGATACCACTCTCTATAGCCAAATTGGCCCAGCACTCCTATTCATGGAAATGGGACATGGGTACATATTTCAAAAGTGATATTCTGCATTTAAACTATTCCTATGGTCCCATTTTAATTATCTTTTGTTCCTTAGGACATTCCTCCACATTATTCTAACAGTACTATCTAGGGTTGTTTTTCCTTCAGCATTAGTTGATTTCAGTTTCAATATCTTTCTTTCCCCTTGGTTATGTGCATGTGCTTTGAGTATGGAAGGATTGATTCTGTGTACTCCAACACCCACAATCCCTCAATCGCATAACTCACTTGCTATGCTGGTTGGGTGATTCTGGGAACAGCTGTAAAAAAAAAACACCTCTCCTCCTTTGTCTACATCTATGTACCCACTTGGTCCTTTTTACTAGACCCTAATTCTGCTAGTGTTTTACCATTTCCTTTTTTAAAAAAATCTGTTTAAAAAATTCTGAAATGGGTATACATTCTCAGGTATTCCTACAAAGTATCATTGGGGGAAAAAACATGAATCAGGGTTTTCTAGAGTGCTTATCAGTGAGAGGGCATTGCAGTGAAAAAGTATTTATCATCTCCTGAAACAACAGCTCTCCCCTATAAGGTTTCAGTTGCAAAGTTCAAAGAATATATCTGTGGGTTATATCTACTAGCTTGGCTTTCAAAGAAAGGACTTCCATTCATGCAGCTGAGGCACCGGATTTTCAGCCTTTCTCCCTATTCTCTCCCTGATCCCAAAGGCTGCTCTTGCTCTTTCTTCTTGTTCTTCTGGAACAGAATGGGATATGGCACAAATAATGCTGAAAGAAATGGATCAATGGAGGAAATGGGTGCCCCAATTTACGGAAGGCAAAGCCATCCCCCTATAAAATGTTGTGTAGTTTTTCAGTGCAGGTTATCGTTTCTTCTTCCAAACAAGAGTAGTTTACAAGTAAAGTAAGTAAGTTTACTGAGTGATCCTTCCAGCATTATCTAAAGAATGCTTTGTGTTTCTGGGAAACAGGTCCTACTACAAAGAAGAGAAGCAAGGGCAATGAGGAACAGCAGTAAACCAAATCATGAGGAAATTAAGATCAAAGGCAGTGGCTATATTGTACTACAAAAAAAATCCCAATGCCTTCGGGAACAGTCTTGAAATCTGGAATAGTTTCCAAGCCCACAAGGACCTGGAAAATGTTTGTTTCATGTTTATCAGAAGAACTTCTTTTAATTTTGTGCAACAGATGATTACAGTCTCTTTATGAAGTGAGTTGCATTACCCTATGGGTTAACCTCAGGCAGAGATTGGCAGTTTGGATGATTGCTGCTGTGGGTGCCAAGGCATTGTTCATACCTGTAAATCAAAGCTGAGCACAAAGACAGCCTTTATAGTTTTATTTTTCCCTTTAAAACATGATCATCTGTGAAGTTGTTGTCAAATCCATCTCCTAAAATACCTTCTTTCTAGATGAATGTCAGAGCCCTGTGGAGGCAGTCAAAAGTGATTCAAACGATGCCAGCTACACTAAAGACATGGTCAGTACATGTCATCTTAAAGTCCCATGTTTTTAAAAAGACAGTCAATGGAATTCAACAACTGCAGTAACATTATAATGTGTGTGTGTGTGTGTGTGTGTGTGCCTTCAAGTTGCCTGATGGCTTATTAATTTCATAGGGTTTTCTAAGGCAAGGAATACTCAGAAATGGTTTTGCCAGTTCCTTACTCTGAAATATAACCTGGTATTCATTCGTGGTCTCCTATCCAAGTACTAGCCAGAGCTGTCCCTGGATGATCAAGATCAACCAACAATAATATATATGATGCTGTTGTTGTGTGCCTTTCATTTTACTGGGGTATGAAATGAACCCAAACTTTCAACCAGAACAAACCATCACCTTTTTGTGAAAATCACATTAGATATGACAGTGGGCCCATACTATCCACTGGGGCTTGGTTCCAGGCCCCCCTGTGGATATCAAAATCTGTGGATATTCAAGTCTCATTTAATATAGTGGCATGGTGAAATGGTGGCCCTTATATAAAATGGTGAAATCAAGCTTTGCTTTTTGGAATTTTATTTTTCAAAATATTTTCAAGCCATGGATGGTTGAATCTATGGATAAAAAAAATCTGTGGATATGGAGGGGTGACTGTACCGAAAGTCATTGCTGAAGCTATCTTGTTTTATTTCAAAAGAATTCCCTGCAGTGCATTCAAATCATTTCTGAATTATGGCAACACTAAGGACCTTATCACACGTGGCCCAGAAAACTGAAAATAAAGTGGAAATGAGGCATCCCGAAAATAAACGGGAAATAACCCTTGTTTCCACAAACGTCATTACCTTCATTGCGCATTTACAATAAGTGTATCAAACGTCCACACACAAGAGAAAAAAACCTGTAAATGTAGCCAAAATGAGCCTCCTGCACATGCGCAGAGAGAGGAATGCTCACTGGAACCATGGAAACAGCGGGGAAATGCGCCACAATACGTATTTGGTTATCAGACCTGGGGTTATAAATAAAATTTATTATTATTATTATTATTATTATTATTATTATTATTATTATTATTATAAATGCGAAATGATTCCCGTTGCGCAATTGCAATTCCTGAAGAAACCGAAATTCAAAAGATCTCGGTTCTTTCCGCTTTCTGTCGGGGTTCTGTTGGAGTTCTGTGCAACGTCATGTGGAAACACGGAAAAATAATACGTATTAGGTTGGGATTTCGTTTGGATTCTGTCTGGTTTGGGCCCCGTGTGATAAGGTCCTAAGATGAACAGCAACCCTGGTATAGCAGTGGTTTATAGAAATAAAATCATAAAACTACAAGGTAAATATTTATTCACAAGGAGCATATTCTATTACATTTCATTATGAGAAGGGTATTGTATATTGGTTGGCAGTTGGATACTATCACATTTTGAATACTGCTTTTTATATAGGCTTGTACAAAATAATTATACATTTCCCACATGTTTACATTGAACATTATACTAGTTTTGTGATTACAGAGTTGGACTGCATATAACTTGTTGTATGATTGCAATTTCTATAGACCACTACTATACTGGATTGTTCTTCTTAGTGTATTAATTGTCAAATTGCCTTCTTGTTGTTTTTAAATTAATCCTAAAACAAACCCATCAAGGGGTTTAAAACAAACCCATCAAGGGGTTTGGCAAGAGTTTTTCGGGGAGGGGGGCTGTCTTTGCTTTCCTTTGAGGCTGAAAGTGTATGACTTGCCCAAGGTCACTAAATGGGTTTCCATGACACAGTAGGGATTGGAGTTCTGGCCTCCCAGAGTCTTAGTCCAGCACTCAAACCACTATACCACACTGGCTGAATACAAGCATAACTGTATATATTTTAATTATTTTATAAATAAATTCAGTATTCTCTGCCACAACATACTACATAATTCCCATAATTCCCTAGCAGCAAGCCAGGGCAGTTAAAGTGGTATCAAACTTTATTATTTTTGCGCTGTGTTTTGGTCCTGGGATTCAAATCCCAATTGGCCATGGACCTCCCCCGCCCCCCGGGTGATTTTGGGAAAGTCATGTTCTATCATTTTAATGAAGGAAATGGCAAATTTTCTCTGAGCAATGTTCAATAGTGGCATTTGACAGTTGATAAATTACACAGATCCTTTCTAATCTGAGAAGCTTAGCAGGGTTAGGCCTAGTTAGTACTTAGATGGGGAACCTCCATGGAGTACCAGGTGTTATAGGCTATATTTCTGAGGGGGACAATGGCAGACAACCTTTGAGTACTCCCTGCCTAAGAAAACCCTATGAACTTCATGGGGTCACCATAACTCAACAGATAACTTGAAGGCACATACATACAAAAACACGCATACACACACCATAGAAAGTTAATAATGCAGTATCACAGAAATGTTGTAGACAGTGTGTGGAGCACAATCTCCCTAGCACATATGTGGGTCTTTTGCCTTAAGTCTTGGAATTTTGATATTAAATGTTAAAATTTATTTATTTATTTATTTATTTATTTCCAGGATTTATGTTCACCTTTCTCCCACAATGGGATTCAAGGTGGATTACAATATGATTTAATCAAATGATAAGACCTTTTCTCCCACAATGGGATTCAAGGTGGATTACAATATGATTTAATCAAATGATAAGAATCTTTATTAATACACTTTTTGATGGGGATAAAACAGAATTGCCACATAAAGAACAGATTTCAACTTTATTGGAACTGGTGGATTAAAAGAGGAAGATCTTGGAGGACTTCTAAAGTTCTCTCTCTTGAACTCTGGCTGGGTAAGCTTTTATGGCCTATTCTTGCTGAAATTGACAATAAAATCTCAAAAACAAAAAATAAGTTTACAGAAACATGGAACCTATTCATATATTACATTTTGGAACTAACAGCAGACCAAAGTCTAGCATCAATTAATCCATTTGACATTTTAATAATAATAAAAATAATAAAATATATTTATATCCCACCTCTCTGTAAATTACAACCGAGGCAGCTTACAAGATAAACATCCCATCCTCCAATAGCCCACCCCCTATTTTGGAGTAATATTTTCTAAAATCAATAGAGTACTGAATACAAGGATTCTCATGATGTAAACTTCATATCCTCCAACATTTCACAGATAAAAATTGGGACACATGTGACCAAGCAATATTATTATATGGTCAAGATGCAAAAGTTATTCATGAGGAAAAACACACAAGCTAGAATTCTCCCTTTCTAACTTTCACTTTCTACAATTAGTGAAAGTGCCAGCCTGGACAGTTAGATTGGAGACAGAAGATTTGGGGATGTAGACCGAGGACGGAAGTAGGAGTAAGCTGGATTTGGGGTGGTTTACAAATGAGTCAAGTTATTTCCTGATTTAGGTTACATTTCAGAGGGAGAAAATGGCAAAACCACCTCTGAGTATCCCTAAGACTACTCATAGGGTTTTTGCCTAAGAAAACCCTATGAAATTCATGGGGTCACCATAAATTAACAGGCTACTTGAATGTGTGCACACACACACTTCAAAGGCAAGCTAATTCATGTTGTGGGTAGGAATGGTGCTCATCTCTACAGACTGGCAAGTTAAATAAGAATGAAGAAACCAAAAAAAGAATATTAAACAAAAACAAAAATAATGTTGTTGTTATTGTTTTAAAAACAACAGGACAAAAATTTCTGATAAATATTTTCTGCATGTAAGAAAAAAGAACTGGAAGACAACAAGCTCTTCAGCCTCATTACCACTGCAATGCTACTTGAGAAACCTGCCAAAATATGCCAGATTCTAGAATCTGTAAATCAAAGGCACATGATTTCTATTAGATCTCTGCTCACATTGCTGCTTTAAAAAGCCCCACAACAAACCAGTGTTTGTCAGAATATTTTTAAGAGCATATGGCAATAATGAAGTGATGTATTATTTCATATTTGCTTGTTCTTCAAACACACACACACACATCACATATATAAAATGAACGGTTGAATAACATGGAAGAAAGAACTGTGACAAAATTTGATTTATTTATTTGTGCTGTAAACCTAAAAAAAAGTTTCACCTCATTTGCAATATTTATGAATTGAGCTGTCAATTTGCTTTTGCTATGCAAATTTTGTTTACTTTTTGTCTTCCCTGCTCTCTAGTTCCCTGTATCACCACATGCTAAACTTTTGAAATTAGTCTTTGAAGCTTTTTGAGCAAATGCTAAACATGTTTCCCATGCTAGAAATCCAAACACCCTTGGCTGTTAATTTTTGTTGCTTATGTAGATTTTTTTTTCCTGAAGTGCAGTTGAAAGTGCTTTCTGTAAATCACACATCAAAACTGGAATGTATATTATTTTTGCATCTTTGATCAAATACTTGATTATGCAAAGAAAACCCACAATCTATCAAATAAATTGAATTTAACAGCCATCTGTATGATTGCATATTCTTGTTATCAACATGCCCAATGTGGCTGTTCATCAGCAGTGTGGCTTGGAGGACAGCATTCTCAGAAGATTTTATATTATGCTTCTTACAGTGCAATCCCATGTGTATCTACTCAGACTATGTCCCATTGTGTTTAGGAAGCCTTACATCCAGGAGAATGTGATCTGGATTGCAGGTTCACTCTTGTGCAAACATAGGGCTTAAGCAGACTGCCAGAAATAGTGTACATTAAATTGAGGCACTGCCCTGGCTCAGTGCTAGGGAATCATGGGAACTGTAATTTATTGTGGCACCAGAGCTCTCTGACAGAGAAGGCTCAATGTCTCAGAAAAAAATACAATTCTCATGATTCCCTAGCACTGAGCCAGGGCAGTGCCTCAATTTAAAGTGCACTATTTCTAGCAGTCTGCTTTGGCCTATAGTTGCTCTTCCACAACCATGATGCAACCATCCACAGCTTGCCCCTCCCCAAAAATGTAAATATCAAAAAGCAAACCTTAATTTTGCTGTTTTATATAAGGGACACAATTTTACTACACTTATATTTAGTGGGACTTGAGCATCCGCAGATTCTGGTATCCATGGAGGGTCCTGGAAGCAAACCCCTGCAAATGCAAAGGGTCCATTGTATGTCTGATATGGGTAAGTCTATAATTCAAACAAACAAAACAATCAGATTAATAAACTGTTACACTTTCTAATGTGCTCCAGCAAATGTGTGTGTGTGTGTGTGTGTGAATCCCAGAGACATGAACTTCTGCAACTTCAAACTGTCCCTCCAGCCCCTCAAATATTTACCTTCCACAGAGACCCCTGGTCTAAACAGTCTGATGTTCTGAAAAGGCCCTGGCTACACAAGGGGTCTTGATGCCTACTTAGCAAATAAATCCAATCCCAATCCCATTCCATTCCATTCTGTGATTCATCTCCCCCCCTTTTCTGTTCTTTTATTGTTACTTCTTTCTCTGCTCTAACCTGAGGTCCAGAATGTTCTCCCCATTCCCATCTTTCCAAAGAAAATAGGAAGATTAGCCTGTCTAACAACAGAGCCATGTAATGTATTTCCTCCAATCCTAATATTATTTCTCCTGTGATAGGAGGTTTTCCTGTTTTACCTAATGTTATAGAGCTAACATCTGGTAAACCAAACAAATCTCAGTGAATTCTAAGAACCTTATTGACAAAAACATATTTTTAACATCATTGTTATTTGGGGAAATCTAGTAAGTTAGGCAAAATAGCTAGAAAAATTGAGTGAAATAATAAGATAGTGAATTAGTTTGCATTAGTAATATAGCCCATATAAGTGATTAAGTTCCAATAAAATCCAATAAAGTCCCAATAAAATCAAGTTATTCATATTAATCACATTATTCAAGTTATGCATATAATTTCTCCACCGCTTAGCACTATGAGCGATCGTTTTCTCTTCTGGAAGGATTCATCAGAAAATGATTGTTTATATGAAACAAAGCAATGGTGGCAATCAGAAAGCAAGTCCATAAATTATCAGTTCAAATAATGCTAAATCTAATAAAATTTCAAAAAAAATTGAGGTAGAAACATTAAAAGAACCCCCAATTCTTGACATGAAAAATCCTGGCATCTAGTCATGATTTGGTCCCAGATTGAAACCCAGTGACTGGGAGAGAAGGGCACCACTAAATCTGTGGCAGACCTGGGAGGACAGATAAAAAATAGAAAAATTATTCAGGATTATTTCTATTGCTGAAATAATGATACATGGAAGCAGAGAAAGGCTTGTTTTTCCAACAACCTTAAGTTAAATTAAACTGAAATTAAATGAAAAATGCCACCTCTTTGTTTTTTGAAAAAAATAAACTGGTTGTTTGGCATTCCTAAACACTAATTGCAAATGACGTGCAATGGGTTATAGTGTCTCTGACCCCTGTGACTTTGAATTTCTTTTGCATCCATGCCTTCTAGAAACATTTACAATCAAACGTGCCAGAAGAAACAAGCTGTCTTTTTTAGAATGCACAAACTGAATCTGCAGACTTTCCCCCAGTCACTGCCTATCCTTCATGCACCATCTATCCTTCCTTGCAGTTAAGTAAGAATATTTGGAGGGGGGGATATACTTTTTTCTCAGAGAGTAATCTCAAGGCAAATACCAGCCATGAAAAGTTTCCCCTGGAAGGCTTCAGAGGATAGGAGGCTTCAAAAGGATATGATGGATGTGTTGCAATGAGACATTGCTTGTTGCAGTAGAATTCGGTACTAAGATTAATTCCAAAGTTTTAAAAAAATTACATTTTACCCCCCTAAAAGTGTTCTGTAATTAAAGTCTTAATTGATCTATGATGTACACAGTCACCAAAGATGAGTCATTTTGCTTTCCTTTATTAATATGAGTGATTCACCAGCTGCATGTACTACTGCAGTTATATTAAGGTCAACCACAATGCCTCAAAAGAAATATATTAAGACAAGAGGAATCACAAGTATATGTGGTTTATAGATTGTCACATAATTGTAAAACAGTTTACTGAATATGATTCCTTTCTACTTTTTGAACCACCACCTTCCTCAAATTAATATCTCCTGGCAATTAAATTTGGACTGCCTTTGGTGAATGAGCAGATAGGTCATAGGACCATTCTGTTATGGATTCAAATCCCAGATAAACATGTCAGCATAAGCTTTCCAAAAGTGATTAACATGGGTTACTATGTCACATTAGTGAGCTGCTTTTCACTCACAGTATTATTTGTTTGAAAAGCACCAAACGAACATTAGCAAAAGTTGTTCTTGCAAAACGTCTTACCAGCTGTATGCTGTTAGTTCACTTTATTAGAAAACACTGTATTTATTAATGACACATAGCTAAACTCCATCCATCTCTCATGCAGAATAGATGATCAGTAAGTGAGTAAGCACTTGATATGTATAGATACAATTCTTGTTTCTGACATCTATTAGAAGTTGGCATCACATCATTAACATTTTAAAAATACTTGTTTGTGCACAGTGCAGATTGTCTGTCTCCCAATCCTACCATACTCGAACTATTACAATTGACATGTGTTTCATTTGTGCTTCTGGGAGTGAGGTGGAGGGCAGACATAATATATCTTTGTACTGTGAAGAAGGCATTTTATTCAATCAGACATTTATCTTCTAAGCTAACTTGTCTGATAAGTGCCATTATTTTTTACTGATGTGATGTGTTTGTCATTGGATGTGATTTTATGTGATGAGTTTTAAATGTCTGAGTTATCATTTGTTATTGTGTTTGTATTTTTAGTGGAAAGATGGATGAAAATATAATAAATAAATAAATTAAAAACAACATTGCACTACATTTAGTGATCAATATCTAGCAAAAAAAAATGGCAAATTGTTATTAACACACGGACAAACTCACATGGAGATGGCCAGAGTGGAGTAGTTTCCACTAGCATCACAATATGCGGTCCTTTAACAGACAGGAACTAGATGCTGTAGGCGATATTTAAGAAAAGGGAAATGGCAAAACCACCTCTTGAGTATTCCTTGCCTAAGAAAACCCTATGAAATACATAGGGTTGCCATAAGTCATGGCAAAGCTCCTGGACTCTCCTAGGCTGACTACAAATATCTGTCAGTTGCTCCCAATGAATGATGTGCTAACCTCAATGCACTCTAGCAGAAGTGATGCTCTCCATGGTCCTGAAATCCCTGTCTGGGATATACTGTACTAACTTGTAGCTTTAAATATGTTTTGTTAATGGGCCTGTTTCTGTTGGCTTTCTCATGTCATGCCCCTAAGCTGTTATCTAGACAGGATGATGGAACCTATGATGGAGCAGTAAGTGTCCATAATTTAAAAGCAGATTTCTGTTCAGATACTAGAACTTCAGTGGAGGTACTTGTCCTCAGAGACCACCTCCCCCAAGTTTGGTCTCAATGGGAATATGTGACAAAGACTGAAGCTGCTTTTCATGGCTCCACAGCAGGGACAGTTGAGTCATGTTTTCTGACTTCTGCCAAAAACAGCCTATACATTGTTTAAGGAAAAGATTATTTCAGCTCCTTTTTTAACATTGCTGACTTCATACATGAAGTCTAGGACTGTTTTCTTTCTCCAAGGGTCCTTGTCCTTTTGCATCCACTTTAATTCTTGTTTCCTTTGTTTTAATTCTGTCCCTTCCCTTTCTTGCCCACTATTTAGTAGGATTCTGGAATTTGGAAACAATTATTTTCTCAACGTTAATACCACTAGTTATCTGCTCTAGATAAGCCTTGACTCATATGGATCTTGCCTTTATTCTTTGTTCCTCAAATATATGTTTCAGTTCCTAAATGGCACCCAAGCAAAAAAGATCTTACTCCATCATACATTTGCACCTCAGTTAAGTAAGTGCAAGGTATTTTGTTTCTGGGTGTGTTTCCACCTTCCTAAGGCCTTGTCTTGGATAGCCATGCAAACTTGAATTGTCTGTCATGCAGCAACTACAACAACAAGAAAGTACTTAACGGGGAGAATTTTCAAGTATAGTGGAAGTGGGATTTTGTTTTTGTTTTTTTGTTTTGTTTTGTTTTTTTTAAAAAAGAAGACTGAAACAAAAGATGGTAGTAGGATGCTCAAGTACATCCAAACATTCAAAATATTTATATCCTGCTCTGTATATGAGGATTTCAGGGCAACACACAGTAAAATCAATTTGAAACAGTTCAATACTGTTCATCATAATCTGCCAACTGTAACATTTCAATATTTTCCTTCTGCTTCTTACATCTTTCTTTTTTAACACACACACACACAAATCTGTGATAGCGGAAAAGATGAAACAACTTCATAATTCTTTTTGATTGGTACAACTGGGAGTCACTTGTTTGGAGGGTCTCTTGCTGCTTTTACATGATATTAAATAAAAGTTAGGAACTGAAAGTTCATACCTGAACATTTCTGAATAACAAAAAAACATAATTATATATTTTTGAGATTGCATATTCATATGCACTTAGGGGCTATACAGATGGTCCCAAAGGAGTGGCTTGCCGCTGCCCCTTTCAGTATTGAATCAGGGCTGCAAAAAGCTGCCTTTGTTGCAGCAGTGATGGCTTTTCGCCATTTTTTTACCGCAGCACTTCTAAATTCTGTGCTGCAGAAATGGCGTGATGCTGCTCGCTGTCTGGGCAGGCTGGCGGCATGATGCTGGCATCAGGACAGAGTTGGGGGAGGTGACAGGTGGTTGCCATGCCCCCACTCCAACCCAATGCAGGCCCTTTGTGCTGGTCTTTACAGCCCCTTAGTTACTTAACACCAAATATTTTCCCACTGGAATTCTTATTTCAACACATCATAAACTCCACTGAAGTAAACTGGTGTGCTTTATGGCCTGAAATTGGCTTAATTAAAGCTGTCAATTTAATGTTGTCAACTAAGAATCACATTTAAGCTGTAAAACCTCATTGAATGCCATGTGTGCATGTTTATCCTTTGAAATGTAAAAACTTTTCATCTTTTTTCTAAATCACAGAAAGATTGGGAGAGGGATTCATTTTTCTCTCTCCCCTTTATGTCATGGAGGAAAACAATATTCTCAAAACACTGCAGACAGAAAATAAATCTGAATGCTTTCATGAATATTTTTTGAATATGCAAATTTCAATTATTGACTATCAGCATGATCAATCCTGAGAATGCTCTCAGACAAGAGCTGTCACAATATAGATCATAACTCTCCTGAAGCAGTGCAGGAGAATATTCATTGGAAAGATAAAGCAAAATCCCCACTCTAATGCACAGCAAGCTGCCAAACCTACAGAGAAAAGAAAGTCAGATGGATCAGGCCATTATGCTCGTTTTCAGTAAAAAGGTACAACATGGCATCATCACTAGCCATTCAACTTGCTGAAATGTTCTAAATTGGTTTTACTATTTGCTGCCTTGAGATCATCAGATACAGAGCAGGATATAAATATTGTAATTAAAAACACAACACAGAAGAGTTTTGTATTTCAAGGTGCTGATAACTAACTGAATTTCAGCTTGCACAGACAAATGGGAAAGAACAACTGAACTTTGAAACAAGGCTTAAATCTTACTGCTAGGTCTACTAGAACAGACCTACTGAATGAGATTTATATAAGTGTTAACATATCAAGTTCAAGATTTATATAAGTTAACATATCAAGTTCTAACTGATTCAGTGGGTCCACTCATTATCCTCCCTTATCAGCATTATCTTTAACTTCCCCACGCTTTAAAAAACAAAACTCCTTATCCCCCGCTTTTTCCCCCCCTTTGGATTGGAGGAGGAAGAAGTTAACAGGATGCCGCATATCGCTGTGAGGCTAATCTTCTTCAAATGGATTCATTAAAATATTTGTTTACTAGCTAATTAATCTTTAAGACAACTGCTCAAAAGCATACAAGCAGCCTCCCAAGCAGGCAGAGAAAGGTAAAGAAATGGACAACAAAGAGAGAGAAAGTGCAAGATAAGTAAAAATATGCAATTTCATCCTCGTTCTTGTTTACATCTCATAATATTTTCCACAATACAGTAACTGAAAGCATTCTACATCAGACTCATTGTGGCCACTGTCATGCTGCTGCCAGTGCTGCAGTGCCTTCTCACGCACCCAACATGTTTCTAACTTTATTACACATTGCTAGTAGAGTAACTCCAAAAAATGAAATAATTTGCAGCACAGCTGGTATAAGGAAAAGGACAGACATTCCATTGTAACTGCAACAAGATAAGCCAATTTCTTCTACTCTTAACAGCATTGATTCACCTCAACCTAACAGGACATCAAGAACAATATCAGCATTAATTGCTAATTAATTATTAAGGATAGATTGTTTGACATTTGCTTATCGAGTTTTCCTCATTGCTTGCATTTCCTTTTAACAGCACACACTACATTTAATAATATCACTTAAGGAACTATCCCAGTAAACTATCAGGCAAAGCAAATTTAAGTAAAATACTGGAAGGATAGTGCAAAAGAAATAAAAACAAAACAAAACACTGTAATCCTGCATATGAGATTTCAGGTCTTAAGTGTTAAATTCAGTTTCGGGTTCAACAGATATACACATAGCGCTTCTCTGTGACTAACAATTCTGACTTCTTTCTTAGGTGATATAATTTTGGTGCAGATAAGTCACAAAATAGTACTGGAGGATACAGAATTGCTTATATCAATGTGCAATTAGAATCATGGATTAAGGGGAATAAATTGAACTTCCTCCCTCCCTCTGTGTTGCAATCCTGATGAAAAATCCTTGCATCTGCTATTAAATAAGAGAGACAAAAACCTGTTGTGATTTCTAATGAAGCACATAGTGTCACATAACTTTTGTCCCCAAGTCCTAACTAAGGATAGATGAATCTAACAAAACTAAGGGCCTTTGCAGACTGCTAGAAATAGTGCAAATAGAGTCCACTTTAAGGGTTAGGGAATCATGGGAACTGTATTTTATTGTGGCACCAGAGCTCTCTGACAGAGAAGGCTCAATGTCTCAGGAAAAAAAAAACAATTCCCATGGTTCCCTAGCACTAACCCTAACCCTTAAAGTGGACTCAATTTGCACTATTTCTGGCAGTCTGCAAAGGCCCTAAGTTTCCATCTCAAAGCTCATTTCCACTTGGGTCTGTGCAGGATGGCTGTGTTCTTTCTTGCACAAATATTCATGTGCAGTTCTGTAAGCATTTTTCTGCACATTTTTTCTATGTGCATTTTTAATTCCTTTAATTAGTCCCACATTTCCCAAGAAATGCATTGAAAACTCATAAATGTATGGATTTCCAACTGCAAGTTACATTTTTTTAAAAAAAAATAAGTTCTTTTATTTTAATTTTATTGTAGTGAATTTTGATTATATCAAACTGCACATTGAGTTCCTGGATGTGTGAAGTGTTATATCAGAATCAAAATGCAAATACAACATATGTAACATCCTGGCCCTAACACCCTATAGGGTTTATTATTAATGACCAGAGAGAGAGAGAGAGATGTAAAATTGAATTTTTACCTCAACATTTAGGGTGCTTTCAGATGAATCTTTTATTGTGCTAACACCCTCTCCTATTCAGATAATTTTAAGGGAGGTCTCCTGCCTGTCAACTGCCAACTGTAATACTTGCATATTTTCCTTCTGCTTCTTACATTTTTCTCGTTTTAACACACACACACACACACAGATGTGTGGTGGAGAAAAAGATGGAACAGTTTCACAGTTTCTTTTGATTAGTACAACTAGGGGTCACCTGTTTGGAGGGTCTCCTGCTCAAAGCCTTTTACATGATATTACATAAAAGTTAGGAACTGAAAGTTCTTACCTGAACATTTCTGAATAATTCAAATATTTAAGTATATATTTTGAGAGTGTGCTATCCCAGTAGTTGGCCTTGTAACAATGGCTTCCCAACAGGAGCAAGAAACTAAGAAATCTGAGCCACTTTTTATTTGTTTTTTATAGAGTTGGGGCAATGCCCAAGAAAAAAAGTAAGTAGAGACATGGCCTGAGCCTGGGTTCCTAATGGGCGCCTTTCATTAGAAAGTAGAGAAAGGAAAATGCTGCTTAATTCACCTCATTTATTCAATAACCATAGAAGATTGTCACATTCATGACCTACTGAGACTTTAACAAGACAGAAGCAGGTCTGAATAGATTTTTTTACACAAGAAATTATTTTCTTTTCTTTCTTATTGTTCACAAACCCACCATCCAAAAGTATTAAAACCTATATGTAAATACAGAGAAACAGATGGGAAAGACAAAAAAAATCATTATAAGCAAGAAAGGGGCATTGCAGAGTATTATAATTGTGTGGCAAAGAGTTCCCTCATTCAAAGTTAGTTCAAGGACAGATAATGAATGCATTAGCAATTCTACTAAATTATGATTTCCTTCTTCTATGGAAAAACGATTATAATGGAATAAACAATATCTGTTAATTTGGATGCCTGCTATGCCAGTGTTATCTTTCTGCTCAGTAATCTGGCAATGTAAGACCTCATTCAGAAAATCTCTCCCGAGGATGGGGGAACACTCTAGAACATAACTGGATTAAGAGCAAGTAAGTAACTAAAAAGAGAATCAGTCATGACTTGTACAAGAAGAAGCACTTTCTCCTAATGCAAAGCTAAAAATAGATACAACTCATTTCCTCTGAAAAGCTGGTTCACAGTTTGAGTGTACCTCTGGACTCTGAACCAAGATGGCCAGGTTTAGCATTGTCCACAGTTAAAAGTAGTGTACTGGCTGTGACTCTTTCTGGAAATATCAGATCTATGGTGACACATGTCTTGATTCGTTCCCATTTGGATAACTGTAATATGTGGGTCTGCCTTTGGAAACAAACTGGAAAGTTCAGCAGGTCCAGAATGTTGCAGCTACACTACCAAGCTGGGCTGGTTATGTTATTGTGAATATAACCTTATTAAAACAGCTTCACTGGCTACCAATCTCTTTCTGGTACTTTTTAAAATAGGATAGTTTAATGTTTTTTTTGAAATTATTTTTATTATGATTGTTCTTTTAATCTATTTTGTGAACCATTCTGAGTCCCATAATGAGGGAAAAGTAAAATATAAGCAAACAATAAACAAACTGGTAACTTACTTCTTAAAAATCATTTCTGCCTGTTGGTCGCAAATGCATAATTCTTATTATTCTATATGCTGAAAGCCAATGGGTTTCACTTAAGAAAATTAATGTTAGATGAGGAAGGCATTAATATATTTCTTCCATAAATTGGTTATCTTTTCTTTGACAGCTTGCATTGTTCTATTATATAGAGCTGCAGGCAATAAGGTTTTAAAATAAGGGTGGAAGGGAGAGACTAGTTTCACAATTATAATGTTCATAAGCAACAGCACAGTATAAAGGGTATTTCAAAATGATTTTTGGGAACAAGAACAAGTCAATTTTATCGAGCTTTCAAATTCTATTATTAGTATTATTATTTTAAAAATCTGCTATTGAGTTTCAATACATTTTTTAATATCAATTAAACAGAATTATTGGTAGAAGTTGTAGGGTATTTCTGGAAAATGTTTGCTGATTCCTATTTCTCCAGAATAAATCAACATTATGGCACAGGTTAAAGAGCATACCAAAGCTTTCCTGAAAATAGCAGGTTTATGGGCTCATTGTATCTGTTCTTATATATCAAGATCTATAGTGGAAAATAAAAGAAACAAATAGTAAACAATGCAATATTCATGTAAAAATTTGAAAACAACATTCTTCATAAAAGATGACAGCACAATGTGAAAAGTTGGGATGTAAATCTTCTCTTATACTGGAACCTGAGAGGCTAGAATGGCCTCCTCTCTGCTGTCCTTCCAGCACCAGAGTGTGTGTATATATTTTGTGTGTGCCTTCAAATCATCTGTCAACCTATGGTGATCTCATGAATTTCTTAGGGCTTCCTTGGGCAAGGAATATTCAGAGGTAGTTTTGCCAGTTCCTTCCTTCCAAATATAGCCTACAGAACATAACATTCATTGGCAGTCTCCTATCAAAGGCAAAGATCCTTTTATTCTGGTAGGCTTTTATAACAGAAACATTTTAAAGAATGGACTGGGCATGTTGTGTTATTTTAGACTCAAGTGTTTTAATGGTATTTTATCTTTTAATGATATTTTATCTTTTAAGTGTAGTTTTAAATCATTTTAATATTGTCAAAAGCTTGATCCTATTTTAAGGTTCACTTTTTTGTACGCTCTTAGCTATATTGTGTATTTAAACTGTAAGCCACCTTGAGTTCCAATTTGGGGAGAAAGGTAGACTGCATATAAATATTACAACTATAGTGATAATAATAAGTTAAAATCAAGAATTTTGAGATATTGTGCATTTTTCAATGATTTTTTCATTAATTTCATTGTTTCTTTGAAAACATTTCAGTACGGCTTTTTGGTGTGAAAATACTGAAGGGGGGGCTAACATAATATTTATGTACGTGTTTATGCATGCACACCAATAACAGCCATTAAAAAAAAAGCAGAGAAAAACTCTGGTCTCTTTGCTCTTGTACAGGGTGTGTGCATGAAAAATCTCACAGTACTTTACAGTTTTTCCAAAAGTTTTTGTTCATTTGTTTGTTTTTTGTGAGAGACATGAAAATTAATACATACTCTTTACACTCCCAGTGATATTCTATGAGAATGAGAACTAGGTGTAGTGTTACATTAAAGCAGAATTTAAAGTAATAGCCATGTTTGTTCAGATTAGAGAAAAAAATTGGTAGCATAAGCACTCATAGACTTAAGTCTATTTTATTAGATGCAACTGATGAAGAAGACTTAAATCTATGAAAGCTTTTGCTGCCAACCTCTTTCTCTCAGTCTCCAAGCCTCAGACTCAAAGGTGCTTCAGGATCCTTTTGCTTATTAAAGCAACATGTTTGAAGAAAAAATTCTCCATGCGTCATGTGTGCTATAAAAAAAGGCCATATGGGATACAAACTGTAATAGAAATAGTAAGAACTGCTGCTGCAGCTGACTGACTCCACTCTGACTGACAAAACATATTCCCCCCACCACTCAAGGTTTAGATTGTTATAATATCCGGTTAGCTGGGATTACCCAAATTTTGAACTCATTTACCCAAAATGCCCTCATTCCTAATTCCATAAACCATTGACCCAGAAGCAGAAGGGTTTCAGTTTACCTCCTAATCCTTGCCTGCCCCTGGTCTGTCACATCAAAAGGACACCCCCTACGATATTACGAGGGTTCACCCCATAACATTATGAGGGACTGGCCTCACATTTTACTCCTGAAATCTCAGTAACTGGGAAACTGCTGACTTAATCATTCTAGTCACAATTATTATTTTACCAAGAAGATTTAAACTGCAATCTTCAGCACAGTACTTGGAAGGAGTCTCAGCTCTGGAAAAATGGCAGGTTTTAAATAAATAATGGAAAATCACTCAATCAAATGTAATGTGATTTAGTTGTGAGCCAATGTGGATAGTGTAGTTTTGAAGGTTTAGTATTGTATGTCAAGAAAAGAAGAAAGAGATGTCAGGTTAACATCAAATCTCTTCATTAATTACAAAAAAACAAAAACAAAACATATATTAAAAACATACCATGCTGGGTTTGCTATATGGACAAAATTAATATACTCTAACCAACACTAATTAGATATTGTAAAAAAAAAATAATCATATCCACTTTAGGAGGAAGGAGAAGTACTAGCAATTGTACATATCTTAAAGACAAAAATCTCACATACTATATATATCTGGACTCACTTAACCTTGTACTGATTTTATGGCCTTAAAGGTAAATGAACACTGTCTTAATCAAAAACAGAGAAGGACGAGGAAAAGAACTAGGTATTGATAAAGTGAAGTTCATATAAACACAACAAAAAACCATACTGAACAAAAATCTAAGGAGGAAGATAAGATATACAGGCATATATGTATGCATTTATTTATCCTATGATATCAGCCTATTACCTGCTAGGTATCCTATTGTATCAGACTATTTCTACTTAAGTGCAGAATTCTACAGAAATAGGTTGTTTGTAGTTCTTTTGATTGACTTTTCTGTTCTATTTCTATTCTGCAAAACTGAATTTTGTGTTGTTGTTGTTGTGATTTTGCTACACCATATCACTGATAATCCTTTCCAATGGAATAATACTGCCAAGATTAATTCACATATCAGCTGGTAATCAGCCAGGCTAATTACCGGAACATCTAGGAAGGAGCATATAACACCTGTGCTTAAATCTCTCCAC
>CM034701.1:264349250-264374131 GCA_020142125.1 Phrynosoma platyrhinos | reverse complement strand
TTATTATTATTATTATTATTATTATTAATAGTGCTTCAATTTGTTCTACTTCAATTCAATCAAATGACCTGGAACCTCTGCTCTCATTGGAAGACAACAAGGTTAAAGAACATTGTCCTTATGCAGACATCCTGAGCTGTATGCTAGCAAAAAGTGTTAATAACCCCAAGAAGCTTTGGACTAAGGTATCTGAATATATGGCAATTTTATCAGTCAATTCAAATGCCTTATACAGTTGTCCTATGAACGTGTACTTGGAAATAAGTTTCACAAGAATCAGTGGAGTTTGCTTTCATTGATAAAAATAGGCTGTTACACTTTTAACCCCTTAGATCTCATTAAGCAAGTGGAAATAGGAGAAACAAGACTCCAAATTACTCACAAAGTAAATCACAGTGGGAGTTTGTGGTGTGCATGTCTTTTATTTGTTGTTTGGCATTCTCATTACATCTTTCTAAGTGTAACCTGTGCCCTAAGACTGCAACTCCAAATGGTACACCCAAATTTTCTTTTCAATATAAAAGTACACCAAGGTTACTTTTTAAAGAGACAGACCACACCATCTCAAACCATTTTTTCAAAATACAACTTTTAAAAATAGGACCATGCATTTGTTTAATTATTTTAAAGGAATAATGGTGCAGCATAACAAATACAATGCTGAGGGAAGTGATTACAACACTGATAGATCTTTCTTTCCAACATAATTTTATAGATAACATAAGATTAAGAATTAAGAAACCTGTTTTCAAGTACCTGCAGACTTAGGGGTGAAACAGACTGCCCCGAAGGACTACCACTTTGAGCACCAAATTGAGGCTGCAACAACCACATGCCACGACCCCAATCCAGCATTTTTCCAGCCCAAAAAGGAAGTAGCAAAATGCTGCACCTTTTTGGGATGGAAAAAAGCCACCCCTTTCACTGCAGTGGCAGCAGCTCTTCTTCTATGTTCCTGTGGCATGTGACATGTAACAGCTGTGCTGCAGGAACACACCAACACTGGCCGCCATCTTGTCAGGTGGGCAGTATGGCACCAGCTTGGGGATGGAGTCAGGGTGTGTGGTCACCCTGCTCCCAAGTTGCCAGGATGCCAGCTCTTTTTGCTGGTCTGTTCAGCCCCATAAGGTAACAAAAAAGTTTATATGCTCTTATAAAAACTATATCCCCTTACTTGTATTTCCGAAATCTCTAATAGCAAAACAGCAACAACCTATACCACATTTAAAGGATTACATGAACCACACACAGCCAAAATGATAAATGAATTTCAAAACTTGTTGTGATCTGAAAGCAAACCACCCAGCATCTTCATTAATGCCAGAATGAGGATTGGATGCTTTATGCTATGACAAAATAAGGAATTCTTGTTATTTCAACCTTAAACATTTCAAAATAGGAATAACCAGAGATAGTACATACATGGATCACTGAGCATTATGTTCAATATCCCAAACATAAAACTACAAAACTGCTCAGAGTAGAGGGAGTTAATGAAAAGGATATGTATGAAGTCACAAAGTTAGATTAGCTGTACAGTTACCTAATACTGTTGGTTAGTACTCCTTGCCACACTAAATATAAATGTGATATAGCCATTACTATCTTGGTATGTATAAACCTTCTAATTTATTATCCTGAGTCATACTAACACTATTTTTTTATTTCCTTCTCATTGTTATTATGAATCTTTTGGAATGGATTACTGGGCAAAGTGTTGTACATTCATAGGTAACACCTTTAACAACCCTTGTTGCCTCATAGGCAATACCTTTAATAATCCCAGTCTCTCAGGTCACAGAAGTCTTATGAAACTTTTTTCTGTGCCTTTTCTATTTAAATATGGATCCTCACACAGCATTTAATAAAAATGGTGAGTCAGAGCTTGCAGTCTATATTTAATCTATTTTTAAAAGAATTGACAAATACTCTGAAAGTTAAAAGGCAATTGCCAAAGAAGACAGGTAAAAGGTAAACATAACCTCTAACGTCTCCTTCTAAATCTAAGGGTCAAAATACAAATTATGCCAAATATACAACCAAATTTTTGTGTGTGGGGGGCAGTTAAACAGAAAATGCATAGATGCCTGATACAGGTTGGAGCCATTGGGCTGAACAAAGTTTAAACCATCAGCCTCCAGCTACTGACTTAGCAAGATTCACCACTCATGAGTAAAAAGGAGAAGAAAAAAAGATTGGCACAAATAAATCAAGAAAGAATCCTTGCAATGAGAGGAGTAGATAAGAGGTGTGAAACCAGAAATTGATTTAGCATAGGGCTACATTTTACTAATTAACATTAACCTGAATCTGCAAAGTGGTTCAAATCTTCAGCCCTCAGTTACTTGCCTACCAAATGAAAAGAGGTCAGTCCATCCACTGGAACCAATGACTGAAGAAAGTCTATTACATCACATATTCATCTTTTATTCAGGTTTTAAACTTTTAAAAATTCAGGTTTTAAACTTTTGACATTTTTTGAAGCATCTAAAAAATCTCTTTAGTGAAATTAATGTGTACAAACAAGAAAAAAATGGTTGTATTGTACCATTTTCAGCATTGACAAACAAAATATTTTGCCAGCCATAAATATTATAGCCAGTATCACAGTAATCATAGTCACCTAAAACTATAACTGCAACAAGCCTTCCAATTAAACTCGAGAATATCTTAATAATTCACCAGCCAAATTTTGATGCCTTGCAGGGAGAGAGAAGCCAGATAAGATTGTTTGTCTGTATGTTTAGAAGTGAGGCAATACTCTTATCTATCTATCTATCTATCTATCTAGTCTTGGGTGAAACATAGGAATAGATAAGCAATGATGTCAAAAAGTGAACAACAAGAGCAAAGAATCAAAGCTATATATGGTCTCTCTCTAATACAAATGGTTACAGTTAAATATTCCATAATGTGAGAAGACAAATTGATAATTTTCTAAAACAACAGTAACCTGATACTACTAATATATTTCTTACTTTGGGTGTCTCTCCCTCCCCAAGTATCCTATATGTTTTATGTTATTAAATTGTAACAAAAGCTAGGCTGGCACATATTGATAAAAGATGGAGCTTTTTTGTGTGGTTTAAACTGCCTGGTGTATTGCTGAGTCTATACAATAAACAACAATAAGGATGAGCTAAGGGGAAAGGTGTGTCTACTGTGTTTCCTCTAGACAACTGTGCTGAGATTGAGGGAGTATAAATTATTAATAGGGCAACACATGGTGCTGAATCAATACAAGCCTTGCACTTGCTTCTAAAAAAAGACTTTTGATACAATCTAGATCTGCCACAGTTATAAAACAAAAGACAGACAGCAAGGAAAAGCTGAGTTCCTCTAGGCTCAAAGCTAATCACTGTGTATCAAAATAATAATAATGATAATGATAACAATAAAGAGAAATTTTCTCTGAATATTCTACAAGCAAATGATAAGTACAGGATTAATTCTAAGTACGTTAACAGCTATGCATCAAATGCTAACTTAAAACCACCCTCTAATGAAGCATTATATGGTTACACCTTAGAATAGGGGTAGGCAATCTTTCCCCTTTAAGGGCCAAGGGACTTCAGCTCCCAGAATCCCAGGAGCTATTGGCCAACATGGGACTATTGGCCAACATGGCTGAGGCTTTTGGGAGCTGAAGTCCCTCGGCCCTTAAAGGGGAAAGGTTGCCTACCCTTGCCTTAGAATATGCAACAGTGCGTGCGTCTTTGTGAAGGGAGCTAAAAGTAGAAGGAGATCAAGAGTAAGGCAGGCATAAATAATTATGCAAATAATCATACTTTGTGTTTACTTTTGTATTCATATCTATTATGATTTGTGGTCAATCAAATAAAATTTGCTCACATAGTACACAAGACATTTGAACTCCCCTTCTCCCAAGACATGCAAAGGAAATTCCATATTAAACACCTGTTAAAAGTTAATGCTATCTAAGCAATTGAGTTACCACGTTCTTGTATTCTTGTGTTCAGTGCTAAAACTAAAATACAATAAGGTGATGTCAATGACCTTGATTTATAACAAGATTAACTAAGGGCCTATACAGACTGCCAGAAATAATCCAGCTTGAGACCACTTTAACTGTCCTGGCTCAGTGCTAAGGAATTATGGGAACTGTAGTTTATTGTAGCACCAGAGCTCTTTGAGAGAAGGCTCAATGTCTCAGAAAAGCTACAATTCCCATGATTCCTAGCATTGAGCCAGGACAGTTAAAGTGGTCTCAAGCTGGAAGTCTCTATAGGCCTTACGTTTGGAATCAGGCCAAGATCACTGTGCTAGACAATATGTTCCAGTAGGATGGGTTGCACAGTGGGCCAAGAACTGAAAGACATACCAGGGTAAGTCTGGATTGGTATGCAAAGGGATCTTATAGAATCTCTGGGACTAAGGAACTTGATAGCATAAGCTGTTGTAGACTACGTCTGCTTCATCAGATGCATCAAATTCATCTGATGAGGTAGACTTGTCTACAAAAGCCTATGCTATTGATATCTTTCTCTCTATTAGTATCAAAACTGCTACAAGATCCCTTTGTGTCATGGCCAAACTATACATGTATATACACACACACACACACACATATATATACTGTGTGACCTTTGTTTGAGAGGATGTGATTTGCATGTTAATCTGTGTATTGTTCTGTTGTTGAGTGGCAAGGCCTCAGGGTCGGAGGATGCATATATGTATTCCTCACTCCCAGGAAAGACTCCCTTTCTCCAGACATTTTAAACCATAATTTTTACGTGGGGAATAGGTTCCTTATTTAAAGGGGAAAATGTGTTTTGGTTTGTTGCTGTTAGGTGTCCTCAAATCGATCTCGACTCATGGTGACGCTATGGATGAGACATTTCTAAGACTCCGTGTTCTGTACTGATTTGCTCAGATCCTGCAGGTTCATTCTATAGTATCTTTGACTGAATCTAACCATCTGGCATGTTGTCTTCCTTCTTTCTACTGTCCTCTACCTTTCCTAGCATCTTTGCCTGTTCCAGTTATTCATGCCTTCTCATCATATGGCCAAAGTAAGCCAGTATCAGTTTAGTCATCCTAGCTTCCAGGGAGAGTTTGGGTTTGATCTGTCCTAGAACCATTTGTTTATTTTCTTGGCCATCCAGTGTCCTCAGCACACTTTTCCAGCACCACATCCCAAATTAGTTTTTTCCCTCTTTCTACTCAGTTTCTTTCAGATTTTGGGATATTGCCACAATAAATTTGGCACGTGGTAGTGAGATGTGTGAGGGGTGCCTATGTGATGCTCCAACTCCTGGAATATGGCAAGTTGTAACATGGATTTTTGACCTTTTTATCTCATGCCCTTCATCAATATTAGTCCAGTTATAGCTTTCTCAGTAATCTAGATGCAGGGCAAAGGCCAGGTGAAATACAAGGTAAATTGGAAGCAAAGATAATGTTTGCTAACAGTGATAACATAACCTTCCAGTATATGGTACAAAAGAGCCCTGCTAGATGACATGGAGACCAGTACTAGATAGATGACTGTTCTGTTGCAGCCTCGTATATCATTTCAACAAATGATTCGGAAAAGTTAAAAAGCATTAGGAACATCAGTTAGTTGAGATCTGCTACTATTTTCCATTGTATATATTCACGAGTAGATAATCATAGTCTCCTCCCCAAAGTCTGCAGAGCACAGTAGTCAGACTAAGAATTGCAGACACCTGACTTCCATTGAAACAATCCTCATAAATGCGTTTCAATCCTCCAGGTTTTGATTATGGTGCTGAACAGACTTTTAACTTTTATCAATCAGAGTAGATGGCAATCTGCAGTGTTTTCTTGTTTGATCTCCAACGGTTCTCAATGATGACCTCTTCCTTTACTGTGGAGATAAATCAAAGATCTATCCACTATGCTTACAATGGACTCTGATTAAGTCAGCTATAAATGTTAAAAATGTGTCTGAATTTCACCTGCACTGCAGATAATATAGCCAGAGAGGTGGGGGAAGATTTAGCTTATGTCAACAAAGTACAGAGACTTACATTAGTTAAAATAAACCATGGGAACCTTCAATATATATAGCTGACACAATTTTGAGAAACAGATACTTATGTCTAACTTTTTAATATTTGTCAAATTTGTATGTTTGTCACATTTGCCAAAACCTCAACTGACCAATTCAGATGTAACAACCTCAACCTGGTAAGCAATGATACTGTGTAACTGATGAAACATTGTTAACCAAATGGGCCTTCTACCTGTCTTTCCTTCCTCCACACTCTTAATATGGATTAAAATTCAATAGTCCTGGCTTGTTTGGTAAACCAGAGTTTCCTGTGGTTTAAGGTCTAACTAAAATCCTGGATTGTGCTCCTCATACCACCTCTAGTCAATCCAACCTGTCATCTGCCCTTAAACAAACAAACAAAAACAGCAACTACTAATGCCTTTAGAGTTTAGATATGTCTTGAACCACTGGGTTTGGTAGCAGTCTCTTCTGAGCTTGTAAAGCAAATGAGATTCAAATCCATGATTAAAGGCCACATCATGAGACCATCTCACAATCAAGCCATTACAACATGCAATATTTGACTTCTCACCTGCTTTGTTTATGTCATCTGGGTTAGTTCTACAGAAAATAGTCAATAGAAAAACTGCATTGATTGTACTTCATTTGTGCCTACTCTAGATTATTTTCTGTGCAATAGTTCTTCTGAGTAAGTTTTAGGAAACCTGTACTCAGAGCTGGAATTTAATCCAAAGTCTTTTACACTGATTTCTTAAATACAAATTTCAGTATTTTTTAAGACTTGCATTAGAAATCAATGTATGTGGTTTGATCTTCTGTTACATTACCTTTAAACATACATACTTTTTGGAAATATACTTGAAAAATGACAGCAGGAATTCTGTAAGAATCCTCAGAGCTTCAAATATTATGAGCCAAAGACAACTAGAATAAATCCATTGAATTCATTCATTCAGTGGGACTACTCTAGTAGGGACTAACAATAGGAATTAGCCTGTTTCCATGGTGAGAACTCCAGAAGACATTGAACTACAACTCACAATATATAGAGAAATCTTGTAGCACCTTTGAGACTAACTGAAGGAAAGAAGTTGGCAGCATGAGCTTTCGTAGACTTCAGTCAACTTCCTCAGACTGAAGTCTACAAAAGATCATGCTGCCAACTTCTTTCTTTCAGTTAGGCTCAAAGGTGCTACAAGATCTCTGTACATATTGATTCCACAGACTAACACAGCTATATCTTTGAATTCAACTCACAATATAGTTAATGCTAATGAATGCTGGGAGGAGCAATGCAGCATTAGGAGGGATGAACAACTCCCACCTCTGCCTACCTGGTTTTAAAAAGCACATAGTCCACCCTCACTCCAGTATATTCTCTTCTCTGCCCCACCACAATTCCTTTCTTTTATGCTAGTCCTTCACTCTCTCCAACCTTGTGCTTATTCAGCCTATACCAGGGGTAGGCAACCTGTCCCCTTTAAGGGCCGAGGGACTTCAGCTCCCAGAAGCCTCAGCCATGTTGGCCAATAGCTCCTGGGATTCTGGGAGCTGAAGTCCCTCAGCCCTTAAAGGGGAGAGGTTGCCTACTCCTGGCCAATCTCTTTTCCTACAAGATAAACCACTTTATTTCTCCATTACTGTTATTATTCCTTTTTCTTCTCCCAAACTTTTTCCTCATTCTCCTGGTTTTTCCCTCCCTCCCATTCCTTGTGCTTGTTCAGCTTTCCTTTCCATTAACTCTCCTCCCCAACCACACTAAGCATCAGAAGTCAGTCAATATCTTGCTTGCTTTCTCATTGTTGCCATATTCTAGTTCCCCAAATCAATTTCCTCATTACACAAAGCTCATTATGCAAACCATGTGGTGGGTCACAAAAGGGTTGATCAACATGGACAAAATATTGGGTGTTCTTCAGTTCTTTTTATGCAATGCAAGTGTTCAGAACCTGAAATTCAAAGTATTTTCTTAAACTCTCATGCACCCTTTTCCTTATCATTTTCTTCTTTTCCTGTGCCTTTCACACCTGCAAGAGTTGCAGATATCAAACAGGTACAGTCTTTCATCAAAGGAGAGATGCCTGGTGCATGGACAATGTGGAGAGAATACTAGAATTCCTTGAAGTACAATTCCAAGATACCCTGAGTGCTTTCCTCACTACACAATTAAACTAATGTAAACCTAAATCCCTCCATAAAGTAACTTGGTATTCTTTAAGAAACTCCTCAGACTATAAATCCCAAGATTCCCTAAGAAGGACCCATGACAATTAAAATGCCATGGAACTAATACAACTGTGTAGTACAGATGTGATAACACTACCTTTTAAAATTAAATTAGGAGATTCAGGCCTGATAATGATATTAACAGGTAGTGGGTGGCATAATTAGCATTTAAAACTTAGGTAGCTGGATAATATGCAGGCAGAACCTTTCACTCTCTTTCTTTCTTACTATATTTTTCCTGTCCTTCTATCTGTTTCATTCATTCATCCTCTTTTTTTGGCTTCTCTTTCCATTTATTAAGCAGCAGGAATTATCATTCTCGCTTTCTCACACAGAGGCCTATATCTGATTGTTAGTTCTGACTATAGTAGATCCACTGTGAGACTAACATGATGACTAACCATTCAACCATGTACTCAGTGGGTCAGATCTAGCTGTAACTAACTAAGAGGTTTCTAGCCAGCCAGCTAGCCAAGCATACAAAGTTCACCAACTGGCTTTCACAGATGTAGGACTTGTATTGTTCTACTAGTGAAAAATGGCAGGATTTAAAATAGCTTAAAGTCCACACCCCAAATGTCAAAGCTGTATGCTCTTGCTCCTGAGGACATGCTGTTTGTCACCTAGTAGCCTATGGACTCAATATCATCTACAGACTTCATACAATTTCTAAAGAGTATCTTAGACATCACTATCATAAAAGCATTTCCTCAGAAATATACAGATTTCTGTACAAATAATATAAACAATGCAGAAAAAAAATACAAATACAGAGGTATGGAAAATGGGGCAGGCTTATGGTACAGCAGAGGATTGCAGAAAGAATAGTTGCTTAATGTTTTCCCTCCCAGCCATTTGATCAGATTTTCTATCTTTGCTCACAAATACTTTGTTTCCAATGTCATTTATTCATCACACTGAGCAAAGAAATTAAGGAGGGAGTTACTCTGAGTATGAAAATGATTGGTATGGACAGGGTTAAGTAACCCTACTTCCTCTCCACAATTCTCCACTCAGTCTTGAAGTCAGCTGATTTTCATTGAAATCCTTCATTCATTCACTGATTTTCTTCATTGAAGAAGGAGAAAAGAAAAGAAAAGGTCATCAAGGAAAGACAAACATGAAACTACTCATCCTTTGTATTTTGTCCACAAGATCCTATTTCAACAGATCAGATTCTAACTCTTCAGCTACTGTGCAGATTGTGTTAGCAGCTGTAGTTCATCAGAAATCCAGGAAAATGGTAAGGTGGTGGGGGAGTTTGTCTCATTGGCAAGATGTTACACACAGTTGTGACACTAAAATATTATTTGTGAGGCTGGGCTGGCACAGCAGCCAATCTAAATACAACATGCTAATTATACAAATAATCTATTTTGCAATTACATAATTAGTAATGTGTAACTTCTGAAGTGGCCTTCAGTGGGCAGCAGAGGATCACAATGTTTATGACAGGCTAATGAGAGACAATGAAATTGCCATAGGAATTTCATATATTGCTATAGGAACGTCAAAGGATTACCTTTGTTTTCTTTGAACTGCATCCTGTATGGCAGGGATGGGAAGATGGTATTCTACTGATCAATCTGTAGGTGATTTGCAGTAGATTGGGAAGAATGTTCTGACTCCCAATTATCTGACAAAAATCCAACAAAATGCCCTTTCCAAGCCTTGTACTATACTATAGAAATGAAGAAAGCTTTCAGTGAGCAAGAGTATATGCTTATCAGGAAAGACTGAGAGTGCTGTTCAGTTTAAGAAGACAAAACACATTCCTACCCTAGGAATTCTTTAAGTCTTTGTGTGTGTATATTCTTAACATTAGACTCCAGTGGGTGGATCTTGTGACTCTAGTAAAAAACAAAGTCTGAAACCTTTGCACCCCAATTGTACAGCAGATACATCCTCGAAGGTAATGTAGACAACCATTTTCCACTCATGTTCCAAAACCTTAATGTGGATTTTTAGCATACCATGATATTACTTGAAAATACTCAAATCCTGTCATGCTCTGGTGCTCACCTCAATAGAGAAATTAATCTCTGTAGATTCCAAAGGAAAACTGTATATGCCCTTAACTTATGGAAAAGGTGAGAAACAAAGACACACTTGGTCTCTGCAAGCTGGAGAGGAAATATGTCAATTTTAAGAAAAAATACAAAATGGGATGGCTGGAATATCCTTCTCTGCCCTTCCCATGTTCATGTGTTCTTAATAATAATGTTCCTGTTCAGTTTTCAATGTGGCTCAGAGAAATAAAAAATTAGTGTAGGAAAACTTCAAAATGGTCAATAGGCTTTGATCAGAGCTGACCTATAATATCTTGTTACATTTTCCTTCTTATTAACAGCCTGCTCCCATGGAACTTTAATGAGAGGACTTGTCTTTTCATCAGACAATGTTCCATTTCAGTGGCACTCCTGGGCACAGCCACAGTACCTATTGATCAGCTTCTTAAAAATAGCTTCTTAAAAATACAGCAATAATTTATACACAATCACACTGTAGAAACTGTATGTACAAATGCTTTATTTATGTTAATAATTGGGGGGGATTATAGGTACCATATTTTTAAAATGCAGCTCAACGTCAGTGAGTGCAATTCGTTTCCAGAATTTGATAATTAATTACAGCCTTAAAACAGGCTCATAAATCCAGAGAAAGTCAGTTACACAAAGTGCTCACTGAAGTCAATAGGAGAAGGAAGTAGTGGCTAACTGAAATCTTACTGAGTACAATAGAAGAACAGGTTGCTCAACTGTAACTGTGGTTCTTTAAGTGATCATCTGTGCCGTCACATAATAGGTTTTTGTGCCTGCCTAGAAACCCGATTTGGAAAAGCTGAGCAGATTTGAGGGAAGTCTCGCTCACTCTAATGTACTGAGCATGCCCAATCTCGCCAATCTAGCTACACCTTCAGTTCAAGTCCACCACAAAGAACTATAGGGGAGGTAGGGCAGGTTTGTGTGAGGACACAGATGATCACTTGAAGAACCACAATTGCAGGAAAGCAACCTGTTCTTCTTCATGGTTTCTGTGCCTCACACAATAGGGTAACTGAAAAGCTTACCTAATGACAACAGACATTGGGTGTTTTCCAGGGAAACAAAAAGATCTAATTGAAGGGTCCCCCATCGAGATGTGATGAGATGGAATGCTTCTGATGACACTTGTGTTGTAGATCTTTGTCCCAGCTGAGGGCATCTGCGAAGACATTGTCCTTGCCTACAACATGGACAGCCATTGAATGGATTGAACGCTGGTGGCACCATCTCCACAGCTGAAGAGCAAGCCAAAGAAGTATTAGAGAATAAGTGCCTCCCTGTTTGTTAATGTAACAGACCATGGTAGTATTGTCTGTACAACTCTGTGATGCAGGTGAGTTTTGAATGCTCAGAAAGTTTTGATGACAGCCAACAGTTCTAATGCACTGATATGCATTTCTGACTCCAAAGGGGACCAGCAGCCTTGGACTCAGAGGTCTGAGTAGTGGGCTCCTTACCCTGTCATGAAAGTGTCTGTGGTGATCATCCTGGTAGGTTCTGGGGGTTGAAATGGCCTCCCTCAGAGAATGTTCCCGGGGATAGTCCCCCAATGGAGTGATGACTTGACTGGTGGAGGGAGAGTCAGTCTCTTGGACTATCTGTCATGAAGGTGATCAAAAACAGACAGGAACCACTCTTGAGGTGGACGGGACCTGAGATGTGCAAGATAGGTAACCACTATTACCACTGCCCATTAGTTTCCGGGCACGGTACAAGGTGTTGGTTTTGACCTTTAAAGCCCTACATGGCCTGGGTCCAACTTATCTCCGGGACCGCTTCCTTCCATATGATCCCCCTGCACACTCAGGTCCTCTGGGAGAAATCTGCTACAGCCGTTGAGAACTAGGTTGACGATAACCTCCCAGAAGGCCTTCTCCGCTACTGTTCCCAGATTATGGAACGGCCTGCCGGACAAGATCGTCTTACTACCACTCTAGATAGATTTAAAAGAGCTGTCATGACGGATCTCTTCCGGCAGGCCTTTACGGAATGATTCCCCCCTTTCTTATGCTGCCACTCAATACCCAATCTGCCGCAAAACTGTATATTCCTTCTTTTTGTTATTGTTTTACTGTGTTTTTAAAATTGATTTGTTTAATATTTTTTTAAGGGGCGGGTAGATTAGGGTGTTGACATTGATGTTTTATTGCTGTGATATTTTATGATTGTAAGCTGCCCCGATTGTATTGCAGAGGGGTGGGATAGAAATTAATTTATTATTATTATTATTATTATTATTATTATTATTAATTGAAACCATTAGACCAGGGGTAGGCAACCTTTCCCCTTTAAGGGCCAAGGGACTTCAGCTCCCAGAATCCCAGGAGCTATTGGCCAACATGGGACTATTGGCCAACATGGCTGAGGCTTCTGGGAGCTGAAGTCCCTCGGTCCTTAAAGGGGAAAGGTTGCCTACCCCTTTAGGCCAAGCAGGCACTGAATGTCTCTTGCTGTGGGATGACAGAGATGAAGAACAGAATGGAGGTGGGACCAGAGGAACTCCGCCCTTCTGGTAGTTAGGTAGGTGGAAGCCATAACAGAGTCTAGAGATGTGCTGATGTACTCTATCACTCGGACCAGTTCCAAGAGGGATTTGGAAGGGTTTATTGTGAGGGCCAAATCAGTGAGAAGAGAGAGTATCATGGACATCTCAGAACAGCTGCACCAGAAGCAAATCATTGAGATAAGGAAAGATCTTGATTCCTTGAATGCGTAAATGAGAAATGACCACCACCATGCACTTTGTAAACACCCTGTGAGTGGTAGAAAGTCTGAAGGGAAGGACGGTGTGTTGATAAGGATCTCCATCCACTGCAACTCAAAGGAACCTGTGATGTTGGGGTCGAATAGTGATGTGGAAATAAGCATCCTTCAAATCGATCGATGCAAAACCGGTCTCCTTGAGGGCAGGATAGACTGAAGTGTCACCATCTTGAACATTTGTAGGATGATGTAGCTGTTTAATCCTCTGAGGTCCAGGATGGGATGGTCACCATCTTTCTTTGGTACTGTGAAGTACTTGGAGAAATAGCCGTCTGATTTGCATCCATCTGGAATGCAATAGATGTCACCTTTGTTGAGAAGGGAGGTGATCTCTTGTAGAGGAGGGGAAGAGGGAGTAGAGCAAAAGACACAAACAGGTGGAGTACTTGAGAACTCTATGGCATAGCCCAAGTAGATAATGGTGAGTACGCAGGTATCTGTGATGATTTGCTGCCAGGTGTTGTAAAAATAGCAGAGCTTGGGAGCTCAATGATGGGAAGATAGTAGGGAGACTGGCATAGGCAATGATGTAATTCTTGTGGATCAGGATTTTGAGGAAGAAGACTTCTTGGATGACTATTGTTGTTATTGTTGCTAGCCTTCATGGTAACAATTAGACCTGGAAGGTCGTTTAGAATAGGAGCTGGAAGGTTCAGATGATCACCGAAATTGGGATGAACCAGCAGAACAAGATCTCAGATAATTGGAGGAAGGAGATCTGGACCACCATTGCTGATGATAGGGGTGGTGTTGTTGTTTTTGGCCAGTAATGCTAACTTATTCCCTTAAGATGGACTTACATAGATGAGATTTGTCCATCTTGACAGTGAAGAGGTCCTCTCCTTTGAATGGCAAATCTTCAACTTGCTTTTGCACCTCATAGGTCAAGTCAGTGGATCTGAGCCAAGCATAACAGCAGAGTGCCAAAGATGACTTTAGCCACATAGTCTACAGCAGGGGTAGGCAACCTAAGGCCCGGGGGCCAGATGCAGCCCCCTGAGGCCTTTGGACCAGCCCCAGGCCAGTCCTGCCACTGCCAACACCACCGCCACTGCCCGCCCACCATTATGATATTGATTATTGTTGTTATTACTTGTTCTTGGGGTTTTCTTGGCAAAATCTCCACAGGGGGTTTGCAATGGCTTTTCTGGGGCTGAGAGAGTGTTCATGCATATATATTTTTTAATTTTTTAAAAGAAAATTTTATTTATTTATTTATTTATTTATTTTTGGTACTTCGGCCCCCCAATTGTCTGAGGGACAGCAACCCAGCCCCCAGCTCGAAAAGGTTGCCTACTCTTGGTCTACAGAGTGACCAGCAGAATGACTCTGTTGATGAACCAAAGTGCCTCTGCATAGAAGTCTAGAGAGGCTGCTCTTTGTTCCTCTGTTAGATTAGGGATAAAGGAGGCGATCCGGTCCCATAGAAACTTTTGATAGGCACCCATGCAAACCTGTATCTTGCCAACTTTAGCAGAGATAGCTGCAAATGAATAAAAACATCTGCCAAAGATGTCAAAGCAGTGACTTTTGTCCACTGGGGCAGAGTGAGTTTTGCCAGAAGACTTAGAAATAGACTCTACAACTAACAAATTATGAGTTGGATGCGTGAACAAATATGGAGTGGTGTCAGGCTATACTCTGTAGAGTCCCTCAAGACACTTAAATGCAGGTGGAACAGAAGCAGGTTTAGTCCATGAAAGGTGCATCACATAGAAAGGGAGGCAAGAAAAGGCAAGACAGATGGTGTTACAGCTTTGGCATCGAACATCTGAAAAACTGGGTCATGGGCTGGTTTAGGAGGAGCATCAACTTGAAGACCAAGGGCTTTGGCTATGCGGGTGACCACGTCAGAAAAAGTTGGATGTCTTCATGTGGTCCTGTATCCTCTACTTCCTCTTGAGGTGATTCAATGAGAGGAAAAGGAGAAGTAGATGAGGTTTCGGTGTCATAGGCTGACTCCTCAGTAGACTGTTGAGGTGCTGCAGGAGTGATGAACTGGATAAATTGAGTTGTCACAGGAGCTGGCATAGGAAATGTGGTCAGTAAGGAAGATATGATGGGAATAACAGATGGAACAGGTGCTGTTACCATTGTTGTAAGTGGTATGAGTCATGTCGATGGCTGGAGGAGGGAAACAGGTGGGTGTAACACTGTGGCAGTAGTGTGAGGTGGTGGTGAAGGCACTCTATGAACTTGGTCTTGAAGATGGAGAAATAGTGATGGAGGCGTAGTTGATTTATACGGAAAATGAGCATGAGGAATATGGTGTCTATGTGGAGATTAGGAGCGGGATCAAGGTTGAGACCGAGATGGAGAATTGTAGTAGAGCTCTCTGTGATGGTACCAATCTCAGTACAATGTAGAATAAGATCTGTATGATGAAGGCCTCTCTTTTCTGTAGTCTTCAGCACTATAACGTGCTAGGTAAGAGGCCAAAGTGAACCTCGATAGTAGAGCCTTGAAGAAGACGCTGAAGCATTAACCTGGTCATGAGTTGGAGTTGCTGAGCGATGGGACTGTACAGGTGAAACAACCCAAGATCATGGGGGTAGAGATGAAAATGAAAGTCTGTATCCCTGGATCAGGGAAGGAAAAATTTGTGACGGTACCGAGACTGGTAAAATAAGAAAAATAAACAATCTAACCGCACATGAGAAGTAAGTCAGCTAGAGAGCAATCCAAGAGAAGCTTTTCTTGAGTCAGATGAAAGAGAACTGAAGGTAGAGCTAGACTGGTGGGATTGGGCACATTCAGTACATGGAAGTGAGTGAGGCCTCCCGCCAATCTGCTCAGCTGTTCAGCTTTCTGAATAAAGTCTCTGCGCAGGCACAAAACCCATTTGTTGGAGGCACAGAGACCATGAAAAAAAAAATTAGAGGACAGCAACCTTTCTTTGGACTGAGGTCAGGATTAATGAATGAATTCCAAAAATGTGTGCACAATTCATTCAAAATGAGCACCAAAAATGAGCAAACAAGTAAAGCAAATTAAAATCTTCATATGGATGTTCAGGCACTGCATTTGCATTGGGAAAAATCCTGTAACAAAGGTTAATTCTAGTGAATGTGGGAAATATAATCTGAGAGGGGGAAATGAGAGGGGAGCCAGTATGGTGTAGTGGTTAGTCTTGGATAAAGACTCTGGAGACCAGGGTTCAAATTCCTGGTCTGCCACGGAAACCCACTGGGTGACCTTGGGCAAGTCACACTCTCAGCCTCAAAGGAAGGCATAGGCAACCCCTTCTGAACAAATTCTGCCAAGAAAGCCTAGTGATAAGGTTGCCTTAGGATTGCTGTAAATCGGAAGCAACAGCAACAAGTTATTTACTTTCTTAACCTTTCAATCTGACACCCAATCACAACTAGATTAAAGAGTTCCCAGAGGATGCAGATCTGAATTGCTGGTTAACCTAACAGTAAACAGGCATTCTTAATAAGAAAGACAAGAGTTGGAACCTTTTTGGCACAATATATCTGAGATAAGTTTTTTGCCCTTTCCATTCTTTGGTGGATCTTCCCAAAACTGTCACTGCTAATTTTTATGGTTGTTTTTGTTGTCCTGCAGGAGCAGACCTTTATACATAAAGCAGTAACAAATAAAATTTGCTCAGACTGTGGAAGTAACCCAACAGGATTTGAAGCACATACAACCAACCCTTCATAAATAAATACTATTCATTTCCCATGTTTTTGTTTTTACATCTTCAGTCCTCTGGAGCAAACTGTAGAAATTCACCCGCACTCTGCATGAAAGCATTTAGCCATTTCAAACAACTAAGAGAAGAAATACTTGAATGGATGAAAGTTGACAAAGGCTTTGTTCATGTGCAAAAATGGTCAGAGTATGGAGGATTGTTGTTGTTTTTTGCTCCCAGACTTATGTGCAAAGATATCATTAAGTGGAGGCAACATGGGAAACCATGTGATGGACCATGTACAATTATTGCCCAGGAGCATTTACATTTTTGGACAGCTCATAGGTAGAGCCAGTATGGCGTAGTGGTTTGAGTGTTAGACTATGACTGTGATAACCAGAGTTTGAGTCCAAGCTAGGCCATGAAACCCACTGGTAACCTTGAACAAGTCACATGCTCTTAGCCTCAGGGGAAATCTTGCCAAGGAAACCCCACAATAGGGTTGCCATAAGTCAGAAACAACTTGAAAGCATGCAACAACAACAACAACAACAATGGTTCTATACTAGTTGTGTTTACTGCCAGAAGAATTTAAATGGGCCCAGGTGTGCATGCTGAACATAAAAACCTGTGTGCTAAAAACAAGGTCAAACGAGTGGTGCTAATATTGTTATAGTTTTTCAAAGATATAAATGAATTAACCACAAAAACTACACTCAGCTGTTGTTATTTTGGAGTGTAATAACTCCAGCTAAGAGTAGGTTAGAGGCTTTGAATCTTGCTGTGACTGTTGCTTCTTACTGAAATCTCAGAGTAGGAGATTCACCCAACCCAGTGAAAATGTAACTGGTGCTTCTGATCTTATTTAGAAAAATAAGTATCCATCTTATTTCAGCATCTGTGATGTCTAACCAGAAAATAAGTACAAATAGAGTAAACAGGATCAAAGTATGCTGCTTTTTTACTACAGCAGATTGGTCTGTGTAATTCAGCAGGGTCTAAACTGACAGACAGAGGACTTCCACGGTTTCAGGCAGAATTCTTTCACAGCCCTATGCAGAAAAGCCAAAAAATGACCTTGTGGTATTTTGCAGGCAAGGTGTATGCACTTGTCACTGAGGAATCAGTAGGCTGTATAAAATAAGTATCTTGGTTCCCAGAGAAAAAGAAAAGAAGAAAATATGAGAATAAAAAAATGCATTATTCTCCAGAGATAGAGAAAGAGAAAATATCCACCAAGCTAGAATCTTGTGTGCTTTCTCTCTTTTCTCAGATAAACATAACTGAATTTCTAATGCTCTGCATCACAGGCATTGTGCTGAAAACAAAAGAAACTGGAATGCTTAAAATTCCACTGTTTTCTACAAGTGGAAATTCAAAGACCAGAAAAACACCACTCGATAAAGCACTGAGATCTAAACTGTTTTAAAACACTATTTAAAAATATCATTGGTTATCTACACTGTCTGAGCAGCAAAGCTGCCAAGCTACTTACTATTTTGTGTACAATATAACATTTTTGCAAATAGAAAGTAGCCTTTTTAAATTGTTCAGACTTGAGGTGCATGTCTGCCTCAGCTGTGGTGGTCATCTCCCACTCCACATCTGTCACTGACTGGAAATAAGCAGAAGTTGTAGCTTTGCACAGTCTGCTCATAGGGTTGCAAGTCTGGCTGAAATCTCAGCAGACTTCTACTCCCCAAATTTGTAGGAAGACAAATCTCAGGACAAGCAACGCTGGAGGAGATGGATGTTCTGTTTTTGTCTGTGTCACACTAAAGCCATGGCACCCAAAGACACACAGTCCAAGCTGATGCTAGGATGCACTGGATCAACGGTATGCACATTACACATTTACAATACTGCCACACTGAAAAGCCAGGAGGGAGGAGAGAAGACAAGCAAAAGTGAGTATAGACTCGTCCCTCCCAATTCGTGGACTTGGGAGTCCGTGGTTTTGCTCCTTCGTGGACAACAAACAGGAAAGGACAAAATGGCGTGCGTGCCTGATGTGCAGCATGGAAGTGTGCACCCATTTTAACCAATAGGCTTTGAATATTTGTGTTTTTTCTGATTCACGGGGGGAGGGGGATCCAGAACGGATCCACTGCAAATCAGGAGTGATTGTTCTTGGGTCTATCATGCCTTTTGGAGTAAGACAGAAGGGAAGCTTTCTGACTGCAGAAACCTTGGCAGTAGCACAGGAGGGGGAATCTCCCTAAGGGGTGGTAGTAAGCCTTCCCAAAACACAAGGGTCCCTTCCATACCACCCATTTATGGTGCTATGATTCCATTTTAACTCCCATGGCAATGTCCTATGAAATCCTGGGATTTGTAGTTTGGTGATGCCCTAGAGGAACTCTTGGGCTGAGAATGCTAATTGCCCCTCCATAAACTGCAAATCCCAGGATTCCACAGGATGGAATCATGACAGTTAAAGTGAAATCACAGTACTATAATTATATAGTGTGAAAGGACTTCAGCAGCAGTGGATGGTCTAAAACACTCCCCCTCCCCATGGGTTATATGTACTCTTTGTAAGGGAACGTAAGATATTGCTTGGTGCCAGCTGCTGCAGCTGTTGGGCACGTTTGTCAACTCTCTGGATACCAAAAGTTCCCACCACCCTGCTTGTCATACTGCTTAGTTACCCAGGTTTTACTCATATCCTGGGTGAATTTGCCTTACGCTTATTGCCACAATAACATTGCCCCAAAATTATTTCTCCCTCTCCCAACTCTCACTTGCCTCACCTGTGACATTGCAGGGGCTATGACCTGGGTCTCAAGTTTTGGCCCTGCATTCACATGAAATGGGATGTTCTTTGTGTGAAAATCACACTGCTCAGGTGGTTTGTAGCCATTTTGTTGTAATTTTCTGCTTGGTTAGTCTACAGCAGAGAACTAGCTTGTTATTCTGTGTGCACATATGCTACGAACAAAGTTGCAGATGCAAAGGAATTAAAAATAAAGGGGAAAAGAAAACTCTGTCATCCACTTTCAGCCTTGTAGATTAACCCTCTGTCAGTAGTTGGGGCTAAATTGTACCCTGAGTACTGAGAAAAGTTAATGTACATTTTCCACATAACCATGGCTATTCCACAGCCATGCATGAATTGCCATTGTGGTTCCAGACTCTTCTCACATTTTCTTCTCAGAAATTGGTACAGAATGTAAAATACAGCATTTTGTCTCTTTTCACAGACACACAATTCACAGTCTTTCACAGATAGGTGCCCTCAAGACATTTTAGACTGGCAGGGGGAAAATAGCAATTGTAGTGACTATGAACAACATTAGTAATGAATAGCATCACACAGGTTTGCAGATCCCTCTTAGAATTCTGATTCTTTTAATAGCCTCCCTCCCATCATCCATTATGAGCAGGGGTCAGCAAACTACGGCCCAGGGGGCGAACCCGGCCCCTCGAGGCCTTTCGATCGGCCCGTGGCCAGTCCTGCCACTGCTGTCACCACTGCGCGCGCGCGCACGATGTGGGGTGCCATTTTGTGTTCCAAAATGGTGCCCCGCACTCGTGCACACACGACGCTGGGAGTAGTGCATATGCATGCATGAGCATGGGCACCATTTTGGAACACAATGGCACCCCATGCTCACGCACGTATGCGCACAACGCTGGGAGTAGTACGCATGCATACACAAGCCTCTGGCACCATTTTTTTTCCTTCGGCCCACCAATGATCTGGGGGACAGAGGACGCCCCCCCCAAAAAAAAAGATATGCCGACCCCTGATTAAGAGCTTTCCTTGTGACACAGCAAACTCTACCCTCCCTTCATAGCTCTTTGAAAACTGTGTGTTTAGCAATACTTATTCCTTTTCCTGTTCAGGTTATGTTAACTCACCTGTGAGGGGTGAAACTGCATTTTACTGAGAGGGATACCCAAAGTTAGACTAAGAAGAGAGGCATTTTAAAACAACAACAGAAGTAATTGCAGTCAGGAAACACACTCGCCAGGTTGTCAAAAGACATATAATCTTCTCTCAACAGAAAACTAGCTTTTCTAATAGATTTTGGCAGAAGCTGGCCGTACATGGCACTGATTGGTAGTGACTTGTGATATCACAAAGCCACCCACACTTTCTCTAGAGCAGCTTTTAAAATATAAAAAGTGGGTGGTTGTTTTTCTTTCTTTCTTTGCTTTCTTTGTTTGTTTAAACAGGAACAGCACAGTGCTGAATTATCATTTAAATGTATAACCACACAAGCAAAGGTGTATTTAAAAGAAAGATGAATTGGCCACCTGAAGCATACAGGGAAGGTAAAATGCAAGGAGAAAGCAACATTTCATGCAGAAGTAAAACCAGGGTTTGTCCACAGTCCAAAGGAAGAAGGACAAAGGAAAGGAAGGAAACTGGGCTCATAATGTTCTGGTACAAGAAAGCAAAGCAAAAAAAAAAAAAAAAAACAGGCTTTCTCTCACATATTTTGAAACATGCAAACACTGAAGACCTTTAACACATGCATGTTTAAAAGGAACGGAAGAGTTGACTTCATTTACAGTTCCATCTCTCAGAAGAAGAATTATGGGCATGCCTACACCAGTGTTGGCAGTCTTCATGACGTGTGGCTACTTTTGGGGAGGGACTGCATTTTTTTTGGCCCTGGTGTGACCTTGGGTTGCTTTGGCATTTGGACAGCTGCATCAAGTCCAATCTGGCCAATCCATTGTGCATATGCCAAGAGCTACACATTCCTTCCTCCTTCTGCTGAGCAGCACAGGGAAAGGGGATGGCTTATTTTTGGAGACACCACCACTACTTCCTTGCAGGCAGGCAGCTCAATTTAAAGCCTGCTTAGTGCACTGTCATTCCTTGTTGATCACATGGCTGAGTGCCCCATTTTGTCCAAGGCATAATGCTCTGGATGGGCCCTAGCTTACATGGCCAGCGTAGACACACCCTAAGTTACTCCTTATTTAGGAAAGTATGCAATGAAATATTATCATGGGAGTAATGTAGGTGTGGAAAGCTGCTGACAATGGGGTAAGGTGGATCAAACACATTCTCCAGGTGTCTCAATTTGGCACTGACAGCCCCATTATTCATCCGTCATCCACATTATTATTATTATTATTATTGTTATTGTTATTGTTATTGTTATTGTCACTATTATATTTATTATATTTATTTATATCCCACCTTCCTCCTGGTAAAGGGACTCAAGTCTAACAAAATTTAAAATAATCTAAGTTAAAACAGTATGAAAAATTAAAAATACAAAGTTTTTTTTTTTAAAAAAACCAATTAAACAATTCAAATGATTGAAACATTAAATTATTAAAATTTAAAACTCTTTAAAACAAAAATAAAACAGCACCCTGTCATATGCTAAAGCCTGGCGACATAAAAATGTTTTTATCTGCCATTGAAAAGAAAGCAAAGATGGATCCATCCTGGCCTCTCTAGGGAGGGAGTTCCAGAGCTTGGGAGCAGCCACTGAGAAGGTTTGCCAGATGATTTTAAAATGTCCCAGTTTCTGGCATCTCCTGCCACTTTCCCCCTTTGTCCTCAATTGTTGCAAAGTAAATTCAGAATGCCACAGTATTTTGAATTCAGTTAACTCATTAGTGAAGAAGAAAAGAGGAGGGAATGAACCTTTCCTTTCCCGGCAGACTCAGGCAAAATCAAACTGCTGCAGACTCTCCTAGCATGTGTATCCTTCCTCATTAATAACTTTTGCCATCTTGACCACACTCTGATGTTACTTGGCCACATGTGTCCCAGTTTTCATCTGTGAAATGTTGAAGTATATGGGGAAATCCTGATGTCTCTCAACATTCTGTCAAATGAGGAAGCTTACTGTGAACATACCTCCATAACTGGAGGGTTCAATATTGCTTCCTCCTGCTCCAGGTGATAAAAAAAAATAACAAAACCAGTTATAGGCTGGACAGACCAAAGGCATCTGACCAAAAGAGGCTTTAATTTCTTCCTAAGAAAGAGAGGAGATGAAAGAGGAACATAGGAGTGGTCACATTCATCAGTAGCCATTTTGTTGAGATACCTTCAATTCAAATGATTGTGCATATGATGGGGTAAGCCACTTTTATATATTCATATTTGTCTTCTTAACTTGGATTTTGCTGCATAGATTCTTTGGCCCCATGCTTCTGTCAGACTGAATATAAACATTTAAAAAGAGAAGTTGGACATTTTGGGCCTTGTTGATTCTTTCCACTTGCAAAGAATTGACACCTTTGCCAAAGAATTACATAGGTGACTGTCTCCCTTAAGAGCTATTTATTATTCTATGTTTTCTGAATATAAAACAGCCCAGTTTTCTAAAGTAATTATTTAAAGATCAGTAAAATTTTATCAAGCAATGTAAGCCTGATAGAATTGTTAGTTGTAGTTTTGATGATACTTCCTTTCCTTCAGCACGTCTGAAGGTCAAAAGCAAATTTTGCATCTTTTGGTTGAAGACTCAGGAAAATACCAATCCCAACACAGCTATGTTTGCCTACCCACTACCACAAAGCACAATTCTATGAATACCCACTATATTCTACTCATAAATTCCACATTACATACCATTTATCTTAACTTTGATGCATTAAAATGAAGAGAAGGAGATGACCTTAGGAGATTACTATACATGGCTCTTAAATTGCAGTTATAGCCATGAAACAGTGCCTTTGGTGATACCTATCATACAAGGTTGCCTCCAACCGATTGCTGCCATATAGTTAGGGTGTCCTTTTTCATTGATTGAAGGAACCTATCAACAGGTCTCAATCACACAGCAATTCCAAGATGCCTTAAGTGCAAAACACGATTGCTGCAGTGCTATCACAGTCTCCTCCTCTCCCTCTGTCCCTTGTTACCTTCACTATTCCAAAGCTGCCTAACTCATCTTTTTATAATTATTTCTTTTCCTTTCTTTTTAAACTTAAATAGCATTACCACAACTTTGGAATTGTGTTAAAATAAATAAATAAATACACATAAAATAAAATAAAGCCAAACAAAAGGCACATGGGCAGGATAGGGCATAGGGCAGGAAGGTGGGGTTAAGGGAAGGGCAGAAGAAAGTGTGATGGTGGTAGCAGCCTCACAACATGATTTGAAGATGTGTGATAATAGCTGTTCACTAAACTGGTATGTTTGCATTTTCCTTAATTTGCATGATTGTAGTTAGCAGTGGTGTTCTTCCACTGGTGCAGGGGGAGGGGATTGTGGGAGCGGGGCCAAAAAGCATGTCTGTTCCCTTCCTTCCATGTGCCATTTTACTCATGAGTAAACAACACGCAACAGGGAGGGGAGTGCGCTTGGCTGGGTGTCACCCCTCCTCCAGCGTGTCACCCAGTGCAGACTGCACACCCCACTGACACTACTGGTGGTGAGAATGGGCTTACATGATAAAGCCCTTAGAGGTCTTACGAATTACCAAGTGCTGGGTCATGGAATTGTCAAACATAATAAATCAGTATCAGACAGTAACAAAATTGCACTTATCCTTCTCTTGTTCATCTCTAAACAAACAAATCAATCTACAGTTTTTTTCTTTTTTAAAAAAATGGAAACAGACAACCAGTGCTGATTCTTGATTCATACAAAAAACACAAGTTTTGATTTTAGTAGAAATCTCATCTGCTGGTATTGTCCTGAAGGACCAAGTTCAAGTGCTTCAAACATAGCTGTTATGTGCAAGGAACCTTATAGTTGCTTTAAAAAAACCTGCTCCTTAAGAGTACCAAAAGATTTTGTGATCATGTGTTTCTCTCCTCTTGCATAATATATCCCTCCCTCCCTCTCTCCTGCCCTCCACTCACCCACACATTCCTCACACTGTGTGAAAGCCACTGTGCTTCAACAGGGATCCTATTCAAGACAACCCACAGAATATACAAGTTGCTTAAATATGACTTCACATTTTAAATCACATTTACTAGACTACGGATTCATATGACTGAGCATTTTCTTTCTCTGCACTTCTCTCTGCTTTTAATATGCTACTTGATATTATGAGTCATCATGCCAGCCCCTGCCAGGAGAAAAACATCCTTCTAAATATATACATTACAGCTTTCTCATTTTATTGCAATTTGTGCATAATCTGATACAAAAAACAATGATTTCTGAGTTGATTATATTTGTTTTCTACTTTGCAAAAGATTGGGTTGTTGTTTTTTGTCTTTTGTCGTTTATTCTTTTGTCGTTTATTTATTTATTTATTTATTTATTTAT
>CM034701.1:264325446-264342866 GCA_020142125.1 Phrynosoma platyrhinos | reverse complement strand
GACTACTCTGGGCCTGCTTGGCTACTATATGATGAGGCTTTCCATATGTGTGCAGCTATTTACCCTCTTTTATGTTGGGATCTTTTGCACTCCCAACTTTGGATGCAACTAATGACACCTGTGTGCCCCATGCAAGGCAATCGTACACATAGTAGATATTTGGTCCACAAATCTAGTAGCGCTTAATCTGCCAAGATGCAGGATAATTATGCTAAGACCCAAAAGCTTCTGTGTTGGGAATTTAGCTTTCAGGGATTATGCAACCATAAGGTCTGCAAGTATAAACATGAGTGTTCAGTCTGTAACCAGAGGGAGGGGCCAATCAGGTAAAAATGGCCAATACAATAAAAAAAGGGGGAGGCACCCCTTCACCTTCAAAAGGGTCCCAGCCCAATTAAGATACTCATACCCTAACCATAAAGAGGTCCAATATTTGTTACAAGGTTTTTGTAATGGTTTTCACATTCTATTTCAGGGAGTGTGTTGCCTGTTCTTATCTAATAATCTTAAGTCTAGTATAGGCATGGAGCACGTTGTTAGGACAAAGATCTCAAAAGACGTTTGCAAGGGTCGCATCATTAGTCCATTTCTAGTTCTCCCAATTAGCAATTTGAGAGTTCCCCTATAGGAATAGTACCCAAGAAAGTCCCAGAAGAATACTGCATCATCCATCACTTGTCCTACCCCCATGGATTGTTGGTCAATGATGCCATCCCAAGAGTTATGTTCTGTTAGGTACACATCGTTCGATGAGGCAGTTAGGTTAGTTAGTTGGGCATATGGAGTTCACCTGTCTGAGCTAGACAATTCCATTTTCTTAATAGACCTACAACAGGACATTAAGGGTGTTCTGGATGCCTTGGTGGGAGATAGGGGCTAGGCAGATGCTTGCTCTGTATCTTTGGCATGATTTGAAAGAAATCTGGATTTCAGTGAGTGTCTAGGATACCATTTAGATGGAAGGGAGGACTACTACATAACCACCTCTTTGGGACACTCCTTGGGACTGCATGGAGGATAAACCCCTCTATTTAATTCTTGGATATTGGGAGAGGGACTTGAGTGGGGTGCAGATGGGTGGCTCTGGGCCGCCCCAGGAACAGGTGGATTGGAGCTGCGGCTACCCCACGCTGCAGCCCCAATCCTCCCTGAAAAGAGCAGCAAAATGCCACTCCTTTCAGGGGGGGCAAAAGGCCACCCTAAGAGCTAGCAAGCGGCTCTTCTTCACCTTTTCTGGTGCAGTGCATTGGAACGCTGTGCTGGGAGGGTGTCCTGACACTGCGCAGCATGCGTAATGGCACTCGGCATCAGGACAGCATTGGTGTAGGGTTGGGGCGGCCAGCGTGCAGCTGCCCTGCCCCATCTCTGCCTCCAGGCCAGCCCTTTGGGCTGGTCTGCAGAAGCCCTTAGTCTTCCTGATGTGGGCTGGCCAAAGGATAACCCAGCTTTTGGGTTACCGTTGGGGCTCAGGTACTATCGCCCCTACATTTTCATACATTTTCTATACAGAAATCCCTAAAATGACCTGTGTAAAACCCCGCTATTTAGAAGTTACAGCTGCATATATCTATTCCCAAGGGGGAAGAGCCTATGGCAACAGTTATAGTCATCCCTGACCATTGGCTATACTAGATGTAGCTGATGGAAGCTGAGTTCATCAGCATCTGCTGGACCACAAATTCCCTTTCTCAGCACTAGGTTCTACTACCAGTGATAGATTGCCAGATGCTTTGCAAGAAGGGTATGAAGCCAACAGTCTTCTGTCCCAAGAATTCCATGCACACATGTTACAAACACATTTAATGCATATATGTTGATCCATGTCCAGCTGTAACTTTCTGGCATATGTTCACATAATGTTAAATTGTCACAACTCTTTATTTTCTAATACGGAAAATCCTTTCCCTGAAAGCAAAGTGATAAATTAGAAATTGTAACCCTCCTAATAGTTCTAGAAACTTTAAAAGCTTAGAAACATTTATTATTGTGTTTGGCATCTTAAATGAATATGCTGTAAGAGGGTGATTGGAAATATTTATATTATAGAAACTGCATACTTCTCTGTCTCAAGCAAGAAATAGATTTAATTCCATTCAGAGGTAACCCAGTAGCCTTCTGAAATCTTACATCAAAAGTAACAGCTTGACCCATTTTATTTGTTCTTCAGTAAACACTTTTCTTCACACAGACACACCACTTCCTTCCCAACACAGGCTTCTGGACATCATGTTTTTGGATTTCAAGCTAAGGGAATACAAGAACAACAAAAATAAAATTCTCCTGCAGCAGAGAGTGAGCAGCTGGTACAAGCTCTTATCCCTCCATCCCACTCCAGTTCGTGCTTTCTTCAAATGAAACAATGTCCTTTCTATCTTAATATTCTGTTTTCAATTCCATTATAAATATAACAATTTGCCATCTCCTCTTTGTTCTTTTTCTTAATATGTTACTTCAAGATTATCTTCTCCCCTACACACACTTTGAGTGGTGCCTATGTACTGTGCATAGCTAACAGAGAAAGAGAAAAGTAATTTAAGCTGCCATAACATAATGTAAGCCAGGAGCTGGCAGTTTTCTCATTCCCCCATCTGCAATTTGGGAATAATAATACTGACTACCCACAGGTAGCTGCAAGAATTTCTGAGATAATGTACACAAAGCATTTAGAATGCCTGAAATGTGCTACATAAATGCTTAGCACTGCTAATGTGCAATTGCTACACTGGTTGCTAGATTATTGGTTAAGTAATGTTAGAAGTGATTTCATTTAGCTCTTAATGTTGTGACATGAACCCCATCTCTCCAAGCAGTCATGACTTAGCTTCAGTCCCATGGAACATTTTATCCTAATAAAGCCACTTTGTGATATGTGGCAGAAGGACATTTTAAAATGAAACAAAGGAAGGAAAACCCTTAACCATATGTTTTTAAAGGTAAAACATTACCTCCCTGTATTTCACCCATGAAATATTAGTAATTCACACATGGAAGTTTAACCCAAACATGGATAAGGGCATCCTAGAGCTTTAGAAATGTTTTGATATTTACTAACTAAATATCCATCTGAAGATACATTCTGACATTTATAGTACAATCCTATGCAGATCTACTCAGAGTTAAAGCCCACTGAACTCAGTTGGATCTATCTCCAAGCAAATGTTTATAGGACAGCAACCTTAATATGACTGGATATGGAAATATGGAGTGTTAGACTATCAATGAAGGTTCTTGCATCTGCATCTGAAAATGTGGGGGGCTTTTGCTACAGGCAATGATAACCTTTTAGGGGCCAAGTGCCTAAAATAAAAAGCCTTCTGGCACTGGGTGTTACTGGGTGCCAGGGAAGGGACTTTCACACTCTGGGGTGGGACTTCTGGGGCAGGACTTCTCCCCCACCCCCAGACCTTCATCTGCCTCTACAGAGATTGCTGTTTATAAAGGTGTATATGAAACAAAGGATTTTCACATTTAAGATTTTAGTCCTATCTCCAAGATATATCCTTATGCAAATATTCCAAAATCCAAAAAAAAAAAAAACCCCAAAAAAACATGAAATCCAAAACACCTTTACCCCAAACATTTCAGATCAGGGAGACTCAACCTATATATAATCTACTATTGACCAAATCACCATGCTCTCCATATTTCCCTCTGCCTACTTCAATCTGCCATATCATTTTTTATTAGGACAAATGTTTAGCCTAGACTAATTTTCTATTTTGCAGAAAATGAAGACTGTGGAACAGAATATCCCTCCCCAAAGAATGAAGTCATCTTCAGTGAATGGGATAATGTTTCAGAGATGATGTGTGATGGACCAAACATCCCTACTGCTTTTCAGAAATATCTTGAAATAAATAACATAAGCAGACCAGACATATTTTTTTTTTGGGGGGGGGATGGGACAGAGGAGATGGATAGCCATCTCTTGAGTAGAGATAGGGAAAATATACTTTATTCTTCATTCCCTGGTAGAAAAAACAGGACTCCATATCATCTAACATTTCACAGATTAAAAGTGGGGTACGTATGGCCAAGCAATATCAGAATGTAGCCAAGAATGGCAAACATTATTACAAAGGAAGGAGACACATGCTAAGAGAGGCTGCAGCAGTTTGCTTTTGCTTCTGCCTATTGGCAAGGACCAGAAACTATCCCTCTTGTGCTCTCTCTCCAGCTAAGGGAGTTTGCAGTAAGTGAAGTAAGCCAAAGGTGATAGGGGAAACTGGGAGAAAAAGAGAAAAACCGGTATATTTTCTAGCTGAAAAAGTGGGACAGAGGATTAATCAGGCCCGTTAAATCAGAACAATTGGGGGGGGGGGGGTATGAGATTCCCAACAGTCAGGAAAAACCACTCGGAGGACTAACAGACTATAGTCATCCCTCAATATTGCCATTCACAGTTTCGATGATTCGCGGATGGCAAGCTCGCACTGTCCCCAACTGCAGCGTGGCTGCATGCAGCCATGCTGCTTGGGGACAATGGGACAACCCTCCCTCCCTCCCTCCCTCCTTCCCCCTGGTACTGGGGACTGTAATCTGTGCTTGATGCCATGGGGACTCACTTTCCTAGCGGCACTCAGTGCCTGGCATTCACATGCCCCGCCTCCCTCCGCCACAACCAATTAATGTATTGTGTGCCCATTGGCTGTGGTGGCCTCAGCGCCAGGGAAGAAGAAGGGAAGGGAGGGAGGGAGGGAGAGTGGACTTGTCTTATTGTTCCCAATGGTGATGCAGCTGCATGCAGCTGTGCTGCCATTGGGGACAATGGGACTTGACTATTTGTAAAATTTTGTATCCATAGGGGGTTGGGATTGGGATTGGGGTGGGGTTCTGGAATGGATCCCCTGCAAATACCAAGGGATGACTGTAGTTAAAATTTGCACAATCTTCTCCCCATATTTGACTGTCCAGAAGTATTGTGGAGTAATTATTCTCCCCCAAAAAACATAGGGGTGGGGTGATGATAAAACTGTTTTCTGCTCAGAAAACACTGTTTCCTCATAGGAAGCCTTTTTTCCCTATGCAGAAAACATATTTTTGATGCCTTCCCCCTCTCCCAAGAAAATCACATGTGTTTTCTACACACAGTAATTCCTCAGCAACAAAAGTTGCAAGATTTATGCCCTTACTCTCAGGAGTGATTTAGCTGCGGGTTCTTGCATGGCAGGAGCAGATAAGATAGCTCTTTGGATCCCATCTAACTCCATGATTCTCTGATTCTTTGAACTTCAGGAGTCACCTAGTACCAGATCCTCCTGAGCCAGCCCAAAGTAAGGAAGATAAGAGACCTGGCTATTACATAGACAGTCTAATTAGGTTAACTGTATGCATATATCCCTGGTATTTTATTATCATTTTTTAATTCGTATATGTATGTATGTTGATTCAGATCTTAAAACTTATTTTCATGTTGATATTTTTCTTCAGAAAACATTAATTCTTGTCATTTGCAATTTTGTGGTCTCTCTCCTTATCTCTCCATCTCCCTCTCTTTGTGAATGTTTCTTTAGTACCCACTGTACATCTAACAGCCATCTCATTTTATTTAAACATTTATATCTGAGCCCTAGAGAGAGTGGAAGCTAGTTTAGTAGAGGCAACTAAAGAAACAGATTTCTACTTCATGTAGAAAAGGACTCAGGAAGGGAAGTTCCTACAGAAGTTTAGGGTAAGGAAATTGTTGTGCATGTTTTCTCTTCTGCTCATATGACAGGGGACTGCCAGTCTATCAAAGTTCATGTTAAATGCAGAGATACATTAAACATCAGGTCAATTTTGGCCTTCCAATTCATACAACAGACTGCTCCATCACTTCAATGGACTTCATTGTCACTTCAATGGAACTTCAATGTTAACTATAATTAAATTGTGATTTTAGCATTTCACAACATACCCTACAAACAGAAATATATTTCTGTGTTCCATAAACTCATCTATTCTATTCATCTATTCATATTCTCAACAACAAATACCTCTTAGGATACTACAGTAAAACTGAATCCCTGTGAAAGACACTGGAGCGAAATGAATCTCTGATGCATTGTCTAATTATTTATTAGTTTAGCTAGAACTAAAATAATTTAACATAAACTCCAATTTGAATAGATCTTACCAATTACATCCATGAACAACAAGCACATCATATTATATCCATGTACAAGCAAAATGATGGATGATTTAAAGTTATTTTTCTGCAACAGATGACAATTCTAAAAAGGTGAAAACTACATAAATACCAACTTAGTGGACTGCACCATTTAACTCAAATGATCTTTATATTGAAAAATCAATCTTCCAGGAAGCCTCTCCAGGCAGTCTTCTAAAAATTCTCTCTCTCCATCAGACCAGAGAACAAAGAAGTCTATATTACTGCATGCATTACTGAATTACAGGAATGACTAGAAATGCTTAGAAATCTATTGTAATGGCCCCCTGACAATGAAATTTTATGATCATAAAAAGCATAGCTCAATTTTACCTGCACATACTTTCTCAAAAATTGTAAAATTATGATGGCTGGTTAAAGGACACTATTCATGTTAAAAGATCATTCAAATGTTGCCTGTCTATACAACTGCTCATGGGTTGTTTGGATATAGATTTCCCCTATACACTTTACACTTATAAGAATGTATTTGTAGGTGGAGGTTTTTGATAAAGTTTTCCTTTATTTATTGATTTGTCATATTTGTATTCCTAATCTCATGTAGCATCCCATTATGTCCTCAAAATAGTCTCATGGGATAGGCCAGACAAAAAGCTTTCATGGCTCAGAAGCCAACATAATGAACTGGGTTTTTTTTCCAATTCAAGTTCCAGAAACTGCATACACTTTATTATACTGGCTTTTTGGAACAAATTATAACTTTTCCATAATTAGTTCCTCTCCAGTGTGAAACAGACAAATGAGGATGTTATATTTTTTTTCAGTATAGCAATTACTGTTTCACATTATAATACATTAATGATTGTTCTAACATCTTATTGATTTCTGGTCTTTTGAACATTTGCTTCAAGTTATCTGAAGTTCAAAGATACTAGGGTAGTCTTCTGACCTAATTCTTCCCAAATTATCTTCTGAGAGCTGTCCAGGTTGAAATCTGATTTTGACTTCTGCTCAGTAAAGTCTGTGAAGGTGGGATGGAAACAAATGAGTTTGAGAACATGCTTATTTCTGAACTTCCATTTGCAGCACACACATAGCACTGTGCCTATCCCATGCCCAAATCTGTCACCTCCCAGCCATAGAAGATGAGAAAGGAAGGGGATAACAGCACCAAATGATGTAATGGTAGAGGTAGCAAAAAATAGCAAGCAATTTCAAGAAATTAAACACTGTCAACAAAGTCTCAGACTTTTGGATTTCTGGTGTGGTCTTTAAAGTCAGTTGCGCTGCATGTTTGTTAAAACTGAAGTATTTCTAAATGTTCCCCTATACATTTAAATTCCGATAAGCAAAATGGGTGAAAACCTTGTCATTTCCCCTTTTTTTCACTGATATTTTTCTTTTTCTTCTTTTTTGTAAACATTGTATGGGGAGATGTGTAAGTGGCCAGTTTAGTTTAGATTAGTTTGGGCAGAAACTAAATCAAAATAGGTATTGAGCAATTCTGCCTTTTCATTATGATCTGTTACCAATTTACCATCCTTAATGAGCATCAGTCCTACCATTTCTTTCATCATTCTCTTGCCTTAAATATATTTGAAACAAAAACTGCTCCTTGCTTGTCTAGTCAGTCTCAGCTCATTTTGAGCTTTAGTTTTCCTTACACTATTCCTGCAAGCATGGTCTACACATCTGTATCCTTCCTCGGCTATTCACCCTTCTTTCTATTTTTTATACATGCTCCTTTTACTTTTCATTTCCTTCTTAGGTTTACTGTGCAACCACAGTGGCTTTTTCAGATGTTTCCATATATATATATTTTACACAAGATCACTTGTTATTATGCTTTTAGCAGTTCATTCTTCATGAAATCCCACCCATGGTGTGTCTTTTTCCCCCTTTACATTCTCTAGCCATGGGATTCTACCTAGTTTTTCTCTGAAATTGATAAAATCAATTTTCTTGAAACCGAAGGTTTTGTGTTTGACTATGCTTGGCTTTGGCCTGGCCCACAATCACAAATTCTATCATTACATGGTTGTTTCCACCCCAAAGTACCAACTGATTTGATTCCAGTGACCAACACCTCCCTATTTGTTTGGATCATGACCAGGATTGCTGGTCTCTTTGTTCCTTCCTTCACCTTTTGAAAGAGAGAATTATCTGCAAGACATATCAGGAATGTGTTTCCGAGCCCATGCTTAGGAGAGCTAGTCTCCCAGCAGATAGCAGGATAGTTCAATCATAACTACCAATTCATGCTTCTTGGAGATTTCTGATATTTGTTTCAGAAACACATCATCCACCACTTTGTTTTGGTTTGGTGGCCAATAGCAAAGCTCTACCACAATGATATTTTTATTTCTTTCTCCGCTTATTTTTTACCTAAATGCTCTCTGCTGGTCCAGTTTGACCAAAATAATAAAGGGTCTGAAACCAGGCCCTAGGAAGACCAATTGAAGGAGCTGGGAATTTTAGCCTAGAGATGAGTTAAGACAGCCATTCTCAGATGTATGGAGGGGAAAACACTTGCCCCCTTCCCCAATCTACTGACTGAAGTTGTTCTGTGTGGAGAAAAATAACATCAGAGAGATTTCAAGTGTGTACAAGGAAGGGGGAAGATTAGAAAGGGAAATTACTGTTGTATGAGTGGAAGTCTGTACATGGAACATTGGATTAAATCCATAATATGCTTTCTAAAACTGAGGACTTTATCACACGGGGCCCAGTTTCGTCTTTAAAAAGATAATAAAGTGCAAATAAACCGTCCTGAAAATAAAGTGAAAATAGAGCTTGATCATGCAAATGAATTTCACATGTAATTAGAATAAATGCAAAATAACGCGAAAAGCGATAAAAAGGCATTTTTACATTTCATACAGAAGTGAAAGAAATTTGTAAATGTACTAGAAATGGTATACTTGCACATGTTCAGAAAGAGAAAGCAGAGAGGCTCATGTCTCCCTGGCATGTTTGTCGCCCAAGCAAAACAGGAAGTAAAAGCAGCCCCACAGAACCATGGAAAAACCAGAAAAAAGAATTAAAGGAGGGTTATTGTGTGAATAAACTGAATTTGACTTTCACATTAGAGTAAATGCGCAATTACAGTAATATCAAAAATGCATTTTCACTAAAATCCCAAAAGTAAAAAGATCTGGGATAACACTACTTTCTGACCACTTTAACAGCAGTTTTTGTATGATATCATGTGAAATTGTTGCGTGTAATTACGCATTTTTTTTGTAGATTTGTATGCGATAAACTATAGATTTCCCCCGTGTGATAAAGTCCTGAGTTATTTAAGAATCAGTAGCATCACTGGGGGTTGGGGTGGGGTGCGGACCACACCAGGTGACATCCCAGAAGTGGGGTGACACCAGGGTGGCTCCTTTCCCCCTGTGGGTGCTATTTCAGCTTGCACCAGGCCTCCTGGGTCCAGCACCGAGGCCCTTTGGGCCTACTAGGCCCAGTGTGGGGACTCCTGGGCCAGGCACAGTGGCATCTCAGGCCTCCCAGTGGTAGGGTGGAGGCTTTTGGGGCTCTTGGGCCCAGCGTGGAGGCTTTTTGGGCCTACTAGGCCCAGCACGGGGACTCCTGGGACAGGTGTGAGGGCATTTTGTACCTCCCAAGGGTGGTGTGGAGGCTTTTTTGGCCACCCAGAGGCTGTGCAGGGCATTTTGGGCCTCCTAGGGCTGGTATAGAGGCTTTGGGGGGGGGGTCTCCTAGGGGCTGCACAGGGAGCTCCTTGGCACCCTCCCACCCTGGAAGTCACACCGGATGTCCGGGACCAGAAGCCCCTCCCCTGTACCAGGTGTCACCAGGCATCGGAATACCACTGTTAAGGAAAACACTTTTATTTAGTCCAGTGTGCATATTCCTGGGCTATGATGAAGACTTTTTAGAATGGTAGTTACACGTAAGCCTCATGACAAACCTCGGCTCCCCAAAAGAAAGTTGAAGGATTACTGGTGGGCTACAGAACCCTTACCCAGCAGTGACAATGAACAAGAAATATAAATTCAAAATGAAAAGAGAAGAGGAAAATGCAGCTTTATAATGGCTGAATTAATACCTACTTTATACTAATAGGACTATTTCCATTTACATCTACAGCAGAAGATTAAGTCACACATCTCATTAAGCCTGAAATGGTCCTAAGTGTCTTTATCACATAAAGAGCAAATTCACTCCAGGAAAGATCTTTCCAAAGTGGTAATAAGAAGAAATGGTAAATCTGACCCTGCAGACAAAAAAATCGCTGTATACCTATTTCAACTATTTTAAAACAACAACATTGTATTGATCACATTGTTTATTGGTGTTGTATCAGAAACCAGGAACTTTTTTTTTACCAGAAACAAATAAAAATCAATAACCAGTGGGGTAGGGGGAATAGTCTCTTTTTATTTTTGTCATTAATTCTGTAAGCACTATTCTGGTACTCCTAAAGAATTCATTACAAACTAGATTGATTAGATACTAACATTGTTTCAACATTTCCAGTTCCTAATAATATCGTATTTTCCAGCACATAAGACGACTTTTTAACCGTGGAAAAGGGTCTCAAAAGTCGGGGGTCATTTTATTTTCTGGGTAGAGAAGGAGGAGGACGACGACGAAGGGAGAAAAACAAGGGAGTCAGGAAGGAGGAGGAGAAGAATGAAGGGAGGAGGAGGAGGAGGCCAGGAGAGAAGAGGAGGACGATGAGGACGAGGGGAGAAAGAGAGCCAGGAGAAGGAGGAGGAGGATAAGAACAAAGAGAGAAAGAGAAGGAAGCCAGAAGAGAGGAGGAGGAGGAGATCGAAGAGAGAAAGAGAAGAGAGCCAGGAGAGAGGAGGAGGAGATCGAAGGGAGAAAGAGAAGGGAGCGAGGAGAGAGGAGAGAGGAGAAGGAGGAAGGAAGAAGGAGAAGGAAGCCAGTTCTACAGTATGGATGCAGCCTGAATCTGCACTGCAGAAATAATGCAGTTTGACACCACTTTAACTGCCATGGCTCCATCCTATGGACTCCTAGACTCTGCAGTTTGCTTTGTGGTACCAGAGCTCTCTGACAGAAAAGGCTAAATATCTCACAATGCTGCAAATCCCAGAATTCCATAGCCTTGCCCCAGGGCAGTTAAAGCGGTGTCAAACTGCTTTAATACATTTCTGCAATGCAGATGCAGCCAAAGTTGATGTGTTGCTTGGGCATGGCTTCTTTAACAAATAATTCTGCACAATGAGAGAGAGTACCCTTGAAGATTTATCTAAAGGAGAACCAAGTTCCTTAACTTGGAGGTTATATGTGTATGTTGTGTGCCTTCAAATTCTTCCTGACTTATGGTGATCATGGGGTTTTCTTGGCAAGATTCACTCAGAAGAGGTTTGCCATTGCCTTCCCCTGAGGCTGAGAGTGTGTGACTTTTCCAAGTTCACCCAGTGGGTTTCATGGCAGAGTGAGGAATCAAACCCAGCTCTCCAGAATGGTAGTCCAACACTCAAACCATTACACCATGCTGGCTCCTATTCCCATGTACTACCTATGAAACAATTGTAGACTTTTTTGTTGTTCTTGTGTGTCTTCCTTTCCAAATTATGGTGACCCTAATGCAGGGCTAGGCAACCTGTCCCCTTTAAGGGCCGAGGGACTTCAGCTCCCAGAATTCCAGGAGCTATTGGCCAACATGGGACTATTGGCCAACATGGCTGAGGCTTCTGGGAGGTGAAGTCCCTTGGCCCTTAAAGGGGAAAGGTTGCCTACCCCTGCCCTAAGGCAACCTTATCATGGGGTTTTCTTGGCATGTTTCTTCAAATGGGGGGTTGCCATTACCATCCTCTGAGGCTGAGTGTGTGTGATACACCCAGGGTTACTTACATGACCGCAAATAGTACATACCCCAGAATATATCACGCAATAAGCATTTGAATTAAAATTACCGTATTGAAATCAAATCTTATTTTTTTACATTTTTATTTGGTGTGCATTGGAAGAGGAGTAGTCTTATATGGCGAGTATTTCCCAAATTCTATATTTTAACTGGAAAAGTTGGGGTCGTCTTATACGCCCGGTCATCTTAAATGCCAGAAAATACAGTACGTAAAGAGTTCTGTTGCTCAGAGACTTTTATACACTGTGGATCAGCACTGGCAGCTCTTTGTTGTCTTGAAGTACCCACAAGAACATTCACTAATCCAATGCCAGTTAGAAATTATTAATTGGGTCTTATTTCTAATATGTGAAAACCTCCCTAAGCACTTTGAGTTTTAATGAATGTTGTAGGTTCTAAACCTTATGGAGAATTAAATTAATAAAAGTGATTGTGGCTTTTTCATTCCAAAATCCATTTCATTTTGTCCTTTGTATGTATATCTATCTGTGCTAGAGGTAGTTTACTGTAGTTGAACCTTCTATATTACTAATATTGAATTACTTACATTACAGCACTAACAATAAAAACTGTAATAACTAAATGATGGTGTTAAACATCTTTCCTATGAGTTGGATGGGGAAATAATAAATGAAAAGATCATCTCTTGTAGCATCATGTTTTTGTTGTCATTGTTGTTAACTGCTGTCAAGTCAACTTCGACTTACTGCAGTCCCATGAATGAAAGGCTTCCAAATCACTCTATCCTCAATAGCTCTGCTTAGGTCTTGCAGACTCAGTGGCTTCCTTCATTGAGTCTATCCATCTGGAATGGAGTCTCTCTCTTTTCCTACTGACTTCTACCTTAACAAGCATGAATTTATTTTCTAGTGTGTCTTGTCTTCTCATGATATGGCCAAAAGTACAACAGCCTCAATTTAGTCACCTTGGCTTCTAGTTAAAGTTCAGGCTTCACTTTCTTTAGGACCCATTTAGTTGTCTTTTTAGCAGTACATGGTATCTGTAGAACTCTTCTCCAGCACCACAAATGAGTTTATTTTCTTCCTAAGCTTTCTTCATGATCAGCTTTCATAACAATACACTGAAATGGGAAATACAAAGGACTAGACCAGGGGTCAGCAAGTTTTTCTTACCTGGGACCGGTCCGCTGGCCTCCAGGTCTTCCGCAGGCCGGGCAGGAAATGGCAGTGCGCGTGCTCATGCACACGCAGCCCCCGCTAACCCCCGCTGTCGCCACCGTGCATGCTACCACTGCGCACAGCACAGCCGCCATTTTGTTTTCCAAAATGGTGGTCATGACTCATTCGCGCATGCACAGTACTCTTGCGCATGCGCAAATGAGCCACGGCCACCATTTTGAAAAACAAAATGGCGGCGGAGGTGCATGCGGCGGCGGCGGGGGTTGGCGGGGGCCAGTCCAAAGGCCTTGGGGGGGCCAGCCCGGCCCACAGGCCATAGGTTGCCGACCCCTGGACTAGACAATCCTATATTCATTGATATTTCAGGACCTTTTCTAGTTCCTTTATAAACTACCCTTCCAAGTCCTAGTCTTCTTCTGATTTCTTGAATACAGTCTCCATTCTTATTATTGACTGAACCAAGACTTCAAAAATCTTAAACTACAGGTTGAGTCTCCCTTATCCAACATGCTTCAAAACAAAAGTGTTTTGAATTTCAGATGGGGGGATTTTGGAATATTTGCATATACTTAATGAGATATCTTGGAGATGGGCTCCAAATTCATGTATGTTTCATATACACATTATGCATTTAACCTGAAGGTTAATTTTATATATATTTTTAATAATCTTGTACATGAAACATAGTTTGTGTACATTATTTTGGAATTTCAGATATGGTAGATGCAACTTGTATTTCAATGTTTCCATCATCTACTTTAAAGCTATGCAAATAATCTGGGATCATTATTTTTTTTTGTTTTCTTAATACTGAACTGTAAACCTGCTTTTGCACTTTCTTCCTTGGCTTTCTTCAGTAATCGTTCCAAGTCTTTGCTATTTTCTGCTAGTAGTATGCTGCCATCAGCCTATCTTCAATTGTTAATGTCTCTTCCTCCAGTTTTAAATTGTTGATGTTCCTTCCCTCTTTCTCTGAGTCTAATTTCACTTCATGTATGATGTGACAGCATACAAGTTAAAGTGATAAATTGCAGCCTTGCCTGACCCCTTGGCAATTAGAAACTGTTCCTTCTCCATATTCTGTCTTGATGGTAGGGGCATTACTGGGGGTGTGGGTTGCACCAGGTGACACTCTAAGGGGAAGGTGACACCACTGCTCCCTAAACATCTGCCAGAAGCTCTGGTGGCACAGTGGTTAAATGCCAGTACTCAGCCACAAGGCTGTGGGTTCAATCCCAAGCAGTGCTTCAAGGTTCACTCCACTTTCCATTCTTTTGTAGGTCGGCAAAATGTGTATCAGCTTGTTGGGGGCAATTTGCTTACAGATTCGTAAACCCTTTAGAGAGTGCCGAGTTCACTGATAAGCAGTATAGAAATGTACGTTATTGCTATTGCTATTTTGGCAGAAACAGCTGTGGCATTCTCCTGTGCCCATGGGAGGCTCAGTGCGAGGAAGAAGGAGGGACCTCAAGTTTTAATTGTTTTGATTTAATTTTTAAATATATATATATTATTTTAAAATTTCCTTTAAAACTCACAACTTACCAAATTTTTACTTTAACCACATGAAACTATGCAAATATAAATACATTTCAGCTGTGTGTATGATATTGCAATTTAAAGGTATAATTTTAGATTTGCTAGTTGTTTATGTCACAACTACAGTTGCCCCTTCCAATTCATAGGGAATCCATTCCGAATCTTCCCCCCCCCCAAAATGGCAGCTTGCAAATATTTGAGCCCCATTTAAAGTAGTGTCATGCTCGCCCGTGGTGGGAGTGCATGCCCATTTAAAATATAGCCCTTGTCCCTCCCTATGAAGAGCAAGACCACGGACTCCAAGTCCGCAAATGGGGAGGAATAATTGTACTGACATTACATTCAGTGAGGTATGGGAATTATGATTTATCAGTAACAATTCTATTGTGATATGGGAGGAGGTCAATGGGGTGACACCATGAGTTACAGCACCAGGTGACACCAACCCTAGTAACGCCACTGCCTCTTCTGGTGCCTTAAAGACTAACTAATTTTATTTGGCATAAGCTTTTGTGGACTGCCCATCTGATGAAGTGGGCTCCAGTCTACAAAAGCTTGTACATTTTTTTAGTTTAAGGTACCACATCATTCAATTGTTTTTGCTGCAACACTCACAAGCCTCTCACCACTTTGAGAACTCTATTAATGCTAGCAACAGGAAACAAAAATGGATAGAATCTGTTCCAGACTGACTAGTTTAAAACACTTTGACTGGAATCCTGTAGGGTTAAAGCAACTATAGTCAATTGTATAGTCACCACATGATTATTTTGCCATATGCATGGCTGCTATCTCTTTTGACTTTCAACCGAAGTATTTCAGCTGAAAGTACCAAGAATTATATTCTCTTCTTTCACCACTAAAGGTGATCTCCTGCAGTTGTTAATCTGCCCAGATGACTGATGCTTTTTATCTCACCATGTTTTCTCAACTGAGTACCAAGAAAAAATACCAGCATATCTGCTTCCATATTTTCAAACGTTTGTGCGCTCATATGTGCTATGAAATGGGGAAGAATCACTCAAGACAGAGAGTTAATACAAAGGGCAGCAGCTACTGAGTGGCAGCTAGTTGGGGAATGAGGTCTGTCTTTTGTCAATTTCAGATGTTGATACAACAGTGAGAGCAAATGTTTTATTTTTCATAGGACCGCTCACAAACAAATGGCATTTGCTCTTGGATTCTGTCACAGAAAAGTTGGGAACTGCATATCATAGCAACAACTCTTAGTTACTGCATTCATTCATTATATTTTTCTTTGTTTCATATATTTATCTAGGTCCTCCATGTTTATTCTCTGTGTGACTCATATTAAAGTTATGGGAGGGATCTGTGTATTAAGAAAGGTACACAAAATTAAAAATGCTATCTGAAGCATTTAGATTTAAAGAACTGATAATCCAAAAGAACTAAGGTTGCAGACTGCCAGAAATAGTGCAAATTGAGTCCATTTTTAGGGTTAGGGTTAGTGCTAGGGAATCATGGGATTTATTTTTTTTCTGAGACATTGCGCCTTATCTGTCAGAGAGCTCTGGTGCCACAATAAAATACAGTTCCCATGATTCCTTAACCCTAACCCTAACCCTAAAAGTGGACTCAATTTGCACTATTTCTGGCAGTCTGCAACCCCCCTAATTCATCTTAAAACCAGTGATTTAACTTTCACAGATAAATTGGATTATGTTTCAAATTATTTTATCTGCAGTTATGAAATCTCCTTTCTTAGAACTACGTATTATTGTCCCACTGCAACCAACAGAACTAGAAAGAGTTATTCCATTTCTATAGAGTTGCCAGGTATAATATAGGATAAGGCTAATGTACCTTTAGTGGCTATGTAGAAGAGGGAATTCCAGCAGGTGCTGCTTTTGTTTACCTTTTAAAACAAATGCAACACCTGCTGAAATTCATACTTTTACACAACTGCTAAAGGAACAGGAGAGAGATCCTTTATTTCCTCTGGCAATGCTACAGGAATCGAATCACTTTGATCTAATACGTGTTCACTTTTATGCCAATCATTTCTGACAACATGATGTGGTGGTACTGAGAGGGAGAACAAAGATAGGTGAGATATCTACCTTAACTGGAGGAAACACCAGTTGCCCTGCTGGGGTGTGGCCAGTAGCCCACTATAGAGACAGCAGAGGCCCAGGGCAGAGTGTTGGTGCTGGGAGGAGGAACAGAGACTTCTCCGGTGGAGTATCCACCTAGCTGGAGGAAACACCAGTTGTCCTGCTGGTTCTATAAATGAATAGCTGATTCTTACCCCAGCAATTAATTTCAACCAGATTGTCAGCAGATTTCTCAAAGCAGATAACTAATATTCCTTAATGATTACTTGTGGCAAGAAATAAAGAGATATAGTGTGAACAGAGCTAATAGTATATTGGAATATAATTGAGAATAGAGAATTTTTATGATAGCATATTGGCCGCATTATTTTTATCTTTTGACTCTTTGCTTTTAGTGAATATTATAGAGTACTCATGAATATATTAAATGCATCTGTCTGCTTGTGTGCAAATAATATTTAGAATATTAAGGGTTATATGATCTATGCTTACATACGTATAACAGACTACTTTAAACAAATGGATTATAAAGAATTAAATACCATATTTTCTGGCGTATAAGACGGTTTTTTAACCCTTGGAAAGGGTCTCAAAAGTTGGGGGGCTGTCTTATACGCCGGGTAGAAGAGGGGGAGGATGAGAATAGAGGAGGGAGAAGGAAGAACCCAGGAAGAGCTGAAGGCAAACGGAGG
>CM034701.1:264257710-264295805 GCA_020142125.1 Phrynosoma platyrhinos | reverse complement strand
CTGGGAAGCTGGCGGGCAAGGCAGAGATAAAACTCGTGCGCCTCGCAACGAAGGCGCAAGCCTCCAGTGGCGCAAACCTGGACCTGAATGATGCGTGACTTCTCTCAGCTGCTAAAGCCATCGGAAATAGGTATTTTCCGATGGCTTTAGGCGACCCCTGTGTTTTGGTCGTTCGACCCCCGCCGGGGTCGTGACCCACAGGTTGAGAACCGCTGCTGTAGGCTGTTCCCCCCACACAGACACACACACACATTAACATCTCCCTCTCCTATCCCCCTCTAACAATCCCTGTGCACCTGTTCAAGACTGACATCAGTGTAATAGGCCAGCAAAGTACAGTATATTCTACCCTAATAAAATAGCATATAAAGTTGCCCCTTTGTTCTCGCGGACTTGAAATCTATGGTTTTGCATATTCACAGAGGGGCGACCTCCATTTAAACCAATGGGGTGTGCCCCATTCAAGCCTATGGGGCTTAAATATTTGCAAATCTCCATTTTCACAGGGTGTGTGTGTGTGTTCCGGAATGGATCCTCCATGAAAACGGAGGGCCAACTGTATTGGAAATAGCATTGCTTTTACTGTGTAGCATATATAGTCATGGATTGGTAATACCCCTACCCCCAATTGCACCTTGGTGCTTTTCCTCTCCCAGCTGTAAAGGTGTACTTTGTACTCTCACCAACCAACCCAGGCATCCTTCTTCATCCCTCATCCTCCCACCTACTCAAATCATCTTGCTCTCCACATGCCTGCTCTACTGATCTTCTCTTTCCCTTTCCTCAGGCTCCCTTCATTCTCACTGGTCTTTCTCTCCCTCCACTCTGGGCTTGCTCAACCTTTTCCACTGCTCACTCTGCTTCCTGATTTTGCAGACAACAGAACCTTTACCCTTTCTGTCTCTGTTTTGGAATGGTATGTAAGCAGCAGTCACACTTACCAATTTTCTTTTTCCTATTGTACCTCTAACCCAGGGGTAGGCAACCTTTCCCCTTTAAGGGCCGAGGGACTTCAGCTCCCAGAATCCCAGGAGCCATTGGCCAACATGGCTGAGGCTTCTGGGAGCTGATGTCCCTTGGCCCTTAAAGGGGAAAGGTTGCCTACCCCTGCTCTAACCATTTCGAGCTGCCGAGAAGCTCTCAGGAGAAATGGCAGACCAGAGTGTAGCTTCCTCTTAGGGCCTTTGCAGACTGCCAGAAATAGTGCAAATTGAGTCCACTTTAAGGGTTAGGGTTAGTCCTAGGGAATCATGGGAATTGTTTTTTTTTCTAGACATTGAGCCTTCTCTGTCAGAGAGCTCTGGTGCCACAATAAAATACAGTTCCCATGATTCCCTAACCCTAACTCTTAAAGTGGACTCAACGTGCACTATTTCTGGCAGTCTACGGGCCTCGGCAGACGACTAATTGAGTCGTCTTCGAGGCAAGGAAGAGGAGGGGCAGCCACACGCACGGCGCCCCTTCCTCTTCCTGAGGTCGTCCTCGGAGCCGCCGGCCCTCCGCACGGCCGGCGCTCCGGGGACAACCTCCCGCCGCAGCGTCTGCATGCGCTGTGGTGGAAAAGATAAGGAAAGTGCGCCCTACGCTTTTAGGGCGCACTTTCCCTGTCTTGTGGAAGGAGCGCTGATTTAGCGCTCCTTCCATGGACGCCGCAGGAGTGCCGCAGTGTGGAGGCTGCGCTCCCGTGGCGCTCCATCCGGCAGCGTCTCCGGCGCCTCCGTCTGCTTCCCCCCTACAAAGGCCTTTAGTTCATTAGAAAAGTCTGCTACCCAGTCATTGATGATGGTACAGCAGGTGACAGAGAGATTAAAATGAATTAAACCATTTTAAGAAAAACTAACCGGGAGGTAGAGAGCCAGCATGGTGTAGTGCTTAGAGTGTTGGACTACAACTCTGGAGACCAGGCTGTACCATGAAACACACTGGGTAATCTTGGGTAAGGCATATGCTCTCAGCCTCAGGGGAAGGCAATGGCAAACTTCCTCTTGCCATGAAAACCCCATGATAGGTTCACCTTAGGGTCTCCATAAGTCAGAAACAACTTGATGGCACACAACAACAAAGCAAGAGGTGCTTATCCCTATGGTTCTCTTAATGTGCATGCTGAGGTTCAGGTGCATAGTTTCATATTCTTGGAATTACTGTGAAGACAGATATAAAATGGCTACACATATACAACAAAACATACCGTTCTTTATCAGTATGGATTAAACAGTTAAGTGATTTCAATGGAATATCTGATATTGTTTCCTTCCAGCAAAATGTTGTCACTGAAGTCCTATGGGACAACTACATAATCTCTCAGAGGTTTTGTTTTTGTTTTTACTTAGGATGTTCAAACCATCAACAATTTAGTGACAGCTTGTCTGCATTAACCCAGAAGATAGGAGCAGGGATGGCATCCTTACTTTCTGGTACGTTAATCTGCCATGTGTGGATCACTCTGACAGTGGAAATACCTGATTTAATTAAAGGTGCATTTTTTTTATTTTTTTTAGGAAAAGTTATGATGTCCATGTCATTATTTTATATTCTAGAAAAAAATATGTTCAGTGAAATGATAACCTAAGAGTTATTTAAAATGCCAAAATATATTAAGATGCAGAAAATTTAAGAGAGATGAAAAATAAATGAACCTATGCCTTATGAAGTTATTTTTCTCCATTTTTTTTTTTTTTTGGATGCACTATTTCATAAAAATCAGTAGGACTAATTTAGCCACACCATTCATTCATTCATTCAAAAATTCTCTTGCAGAAAAGAAATAGAAATAATAAGATTTATTGATTGTGGTTAATACTTGTGCAAAAATCTGTTTGATATCAATGTTGATGGGTCCCTTAATAAGCACTAATTTTTCATCAATAATGCAGAGTACCACTTTTATGCTAACCACCAGTGTGCTTCTTTGTGAGGGTACCTTTTCCTGCAGCATCCAAACCATCAGTCAAATAAGTAAAGGTCAAGTATTTTTCCTTTTAACTCTGTGTGTACAGGTCTCAGAAGATGCTTAATGTCAGTTAAAGGTAGTTTGGGAAGTATAATTCTCTTTAATTCTGTCCATTTGTAGTCCTTTGATACTTTATGAATTACTTATCTCCCATTAATAAGGCTTAACATGGAGTATTAACCTCCTATACATTCCTAATTAGTTTTTAATGAATTTTGGTTTCCTTGTAAGAAAAAGAGCTAGCTGAATAACTACCACAAATTTAATCTCCATTACTGAAGCATAAGACAATCACCCTTGGGGATACATGTCCTTGAACTTTTCAAGTTAAACTGGCAGCATTACAAAATGACTCAAGAAAATGAAAAGGCACCTTTGCTTATATCCCATCAACTTTGATTATGTAATGAGTTCTGAAAGAGAGAGAGTTAATGAAAATGTGCTACCTCAGCTTTCAGACAAGAAAGCAAAAAGTAATGTTCAGATGCAGTTATAAGGGACTAACCTTTGCAGACTGCCAGAAATAGTGCAAATTGAGTCCACTTTAACTGCCCTGACTCAGTGCTAGGGAATCATGGGAACTGTAGTTTATTGTAGCACCAGAGCTCTCTGACAGAGAAGGCTCAATGTCTTAGAAAAAACTATAGTTCCCATGGAACCAATTTGCACTATTTCTAGCAGTCTGCAAAGGCCCTAAAGTTAGTCCTATTGCTTTCAATGGCACTGCTTCACTGTAACTATTTTCCCTGTTGGCTCTGTGGGATTTCTTCTATTCATTTCAAAGAAATTTAAATATATTTCTTGAGTGGGATTTTTATGTATAAGTCAATGCAACAGCAAACCATATCTGGTACTAAGAATGACATTACAAAAACATGAGATTTTGTATCTTAGCACTGATGAGAATCTAAATGTCATTTCCACTCCTTCACCATATTCCACTGGACAATGTAAAAGGCCTTTTATGTTCTTGAATCCACAACTATGGACACATTTGGGCATGAAACAGAAGAATGAAATCCTTTTAACCTTCTGTTTTCCATCCTTCATTCATTTGATGACAGAAACTTTTAAAAGTTGAGGGGGGGGGGGCTTTCAATACATGTGTGAAAAAGATGGCTACCAAATGATTATATAAAGCAGAGGTAGGCAACCTTTTTGAGTCAGGGGCCGGGTTGCTGTCCCTCAGACAATTGGAGGGCCGAAGCACCAAAAATAAATAATTAAATAAATAAAAATTAAAAAATTAAAAAGTTAAAAAAATAAAAAAATATGCATGCACACTCTCTCAGCTCCAGAAAAGCCATGGCAAAACCCCTGTAGAGATTTTGCCAAGAAAACCCCAAGCACAAGTAATAACAACAATAATCAATATCATCATGGTGGGTGGCGGCAGCGGCAGGACCAGCCTGGGGCCGGTCCAAAGGCTTCGGTGGGCCGCATCCGGCCCCTGGGCCTTAGGTTGCCTACCCCTGATATAAAGGCATTCTAGTACTGTTCCTCGTCTTGGTCACAATCAAGATACTTAGTAAAAAAAAAATTAAAAGAAGACTAGGCACTGGAAGAGCAGAGATGAAAGAACAAGACAACATCCTGAAGTATAAAAAATATATTACTGAATACTAACGTCAGGATGGTCCATCCCATATTTCTAATTTCTATGTGTAGTTGTAAAAGTTGGACAGTAAAGAAAGCTGACACAATGAAATGTGGTGCAGGAAAAGAGTTCTACACACACAAAGGACTGCCAAAAAGATAAATAAATGGGCCATGGAGCAAATCAAGCCTGAATCAAAGGAAACCTAGATGCCAAAATGACCAAACTGAGGCTATCATATCATGAGATGACACGATTCATTAGAAAATATGTGAACAGACTCAGGGCCTTTTCAGACTGCAAGAAATAGTGCAAATTGAGTCCACTTTAACTGCCCTGAGTGCTAGAGAATCATGGGAACTGTAGTTTATTGTGGCACCAGAGCTCTCTGACAGAGAAGGCTCAATGTCTCAGAAAAAAACTATAGTTCCCATGGTTCCCTAGCACTGAGCCAGGGCAGTTAAAGTGGACTCAATTGGCACTATTTCTAGAAGTCTGCAAAGGCCCTCAGTCAAGAAAGCCAAGGTGCTGAGTTTGCAAGATCCTAGCAGTTTTTCTCTGCATAAAAATAAAAACCACATGCACTAATCCCAAACAGCACAGTCTTCAAAAACTAGAATTTTTATGGCTTTCTTACAGTGAAGAGAAAAACAATAGAAGTATTAATCATGTGGAATTCCATCACACTCTCCTCTCGCATGTTGGCTTCAGCATTTGACCCTAGTCTCTTTAAAATTACAATCACCCATTACATCTAAACCAGGCAATAATGGATGGTCTGTGTTCTTCACAAAAGCCATGAATATATTTTCCATGATGGTTCCAATAGATCTGTGTAGAGCAAGAGTGGAAATACTCTGGCATTCCCAATGGTGTTGAATTGTTAATACAGTGAGTCCTTGTTATCCATTGGAGTTTGGTTCCAGGACCCTCTGTGGATCACAAAATCTGCAGATGCTCAAGTCCAAGTTAAGGAGTTTTAAATTTTAAGAATGCAATGTTTTTAACTGTTTAATTGTTTTTTAAACTCTGCATTTTAATGTTTTCTAGTGTTTTAACTTGGATTGTTTTAGAGTTGTTAGCCGCCTTGAGTCCCTGTGTTGGGAGGAAGGCGGGATATAAATAAACAGAATAATAATAATAATAATAATAATAATAATAATAATAATAATAATAAATACAATGGCATAGCAAAATGGTGTCCGTTGTATAAAATGGAAAATCAAGGTTTGCTATTGGAATTTATAATTTTTTTTGGGGGGGGATATTTTCGAGCTGTGGATGCTTGAATCCACGGATAAAAAATCTGTGGATAAGGAGGGCTGATGGTATCAGCATTCCTTACCACTGTCCATGCTAGCTGTGGCTGATGGAACTGCAGTCTAACAACGTCTTGGATCCACTTCAGAGAACATTGGAGTGGGGGGAATGGTCACTTCCATGTCAATGGGGCAGTGAATCTACTTCAGGCTTTATTTTGAACTTTCAAGAAGCTATCAGAAGAATTAACCTCATCCCCCAAAATAGGTTCAGCACTCACTGACAGGGAAGTCACCAGCCATTATTGGAGAGGAGGATTCATCTGCAAGCCCTGCCATATGTCTGATTCTGACACTGCAGGATTAATTTGCTAAGACTTTTCCATACCAGAAAAAAGCACATACATTAGTTCTTATCACACTAAAGCAATAAAAAGTGCCCTTGAGCCTTGTTCATTAGCTTCTCCTGGTTGCTATCTATAAAGGAGACTCCCCATAGTACTCTAACCTGAAGGCTGATTTGGATTTGCTGTCTGGGAATTGACTGATTAGAAAAGATGAAGCCTTTGTTACCAATCTTATCATCTCTGCCTTTAAAATCAAAAGAGTACCGGTATATGCTGAAATAAATTGCTAGCAAAGAAAAGGAATCAGAAGAATAAGTTGTGCTTTAACAAGATGTGTAATTATTATACTAGTGCAATTAAGATGCCAGAAGCACAAACTGGATTCCCCACAGTGAGCATTTTCTCATGCTATTAGTGCCAGAGGGACATTTGCATGTGTCACTACTCACTGGAAAGAGAAGCTGTTGTGCATAGTTGAGATCCTAACCATTAAAGGATATCTAAAATAAGTCTGTTAGTGCTGGAATTCTTTAGGCAAGCAGCAATTTTAATGCAGCAAAATATGTTGAATTACTGTTTGGTTTGATATTATATCCAACATGATTATTTTTATTGCCCACAACCCTCAGCTTGATATGTAAGTTTTAATACATATTTAATATTCTTTCACAATCCTCAATAGACAACACTGCAGAATCTTAACTACTGTATTTTTTCAAGCTTGCAGCAGTAGTGAAATTATTATTTTGACAAAAGACTGTTCTAACTTGCTATAGTGACTAAAGAGCAATGATTTATTATACTTTTTACCATACTATTTTTCTCCTTGACTATTGCAACTATATTAGCCAAATTCACATTATTACAAAACCAGATCTTGATATAGTCATTTTAAGCCACTTTCATTTGGTACTAAAGTATTTTACTAATATGGATATAACAGTGCCAATAAAATTTAAATACTGAGAACTATTGAGTTTTGCCAAGTGGTAGAATAATGCCTGAATACACTACCCTGCCAACACATACTTTTCACAGGCTACTCTACAACCTCTTCAGACTTTTAAAGGCCATTGTAAAATGTGTCTTGCACTTCATGAGGTTATTTACTTTTTAAAACTTGAATATATCTTGTTGCTTACAATTCCAGTTGAAGTTAACATTAATGATTTTAAAAATCTATTTTTTCAGAAGTAGGGGTACGAATTATCTGGACCTTCAAGTGGTGAAATGCAAGTCACGCCATTCCTCACAAGTGACTTGGGCTGCTGGGAGTTATGGTTAAACAATATCTCAAAGATCACACAATTCCCACACAGGTTTTAATGAACAGCCACTTTGGGTCCCACATGGGTGAAAAGCAGGATATGAATGAATGGAAGCTTTTATCTTAGATCCAGCAGTAGATGTTAAAATGCTACAGCAAGAATGAATGATAGTAACACATGAATGAGACTACAGGTTGAGTCTCACTTATCCAGAATTTGTTCATGAGTAGCTGAGAGAATGATGGTTCAATATACACAAACTTTGTTTCATGCGCAAAATTATTTAAAATATTGTATAAAATTATCTTCAGGCTATATATATAAAGTGTATATGAAACATGAATGAAGTTTGTGTTTAGACCTGAGTCCTGTCTCCAAGATATCTCATTATGTATGTATATACAAATACAGGTATTCTAAATCCAAAACATTTCTGGCCCTAAGCATTTTGGATAAATGAAACTCAACCCATAACAGTGAATTTGCAGTCCAACAGTATTCTATACAATGTTGTTTATCCAAATAAACCACATATTTAATTTATTATTTGGTTTGTCTATCTCTAGGATTTATCTTACAGCCTCAAGATATGGCTTGCTGATGTGTTCACATAACACTCATCTTCGCTGACAAAGCAAATTAGTCAGCTACTATTTCTTGATGGAGAAAGAAGGGCAATCCTACCTTTTATATTTCAGTGCTAGAATAATGAAGATCATTCCAGTGACTGCAGGTTAATTCCCCCAGAACCTGGAACATTTGGACACAGTTCCCAAAAGCTTCCAGCCAGTATGGCCAATAGCCAACCTGGATGGAGTGTTCTGGTATTTGTAGTGCCCAAAAAGTAACTTTTGCAAGAGATGGTGGTCCCACTGTGAGAAGCAGAGATGGACAAATCAGCCTATTTTTGCCTTGAGTCACCCTCCCATACGCTTACCCATAAATTCATTCCATCTTTTTTCCTGTTTGAAATGCATAACTAAATAAGATTATGTTTAAAAGAAATGTAAAATTAAAAGGTGTGTGTGTGTGTTTTGAAACAAGTGTTAAATGTTTTGAAACTGATGGAGGACTAAGCATTAGGAATTTAAAAGCTCTGATTCTTCAAGCATCCCTAGAAGGTGCAAACCAACATTATCAAAAACGTAATCAACTGGGCAAGACTTCAGTTGCAATGTGACACCCTCCACTGCTGTTTCTTAGCACAAAACATAAGCGTTGGAAGGCCACCTCCTTTACCACTGTGGAAGGTCCTGGCACTTTGTTCACCATTAGCATCGAGAAAGAAGTCTCATGGGACTCTATGTTTGCTGTACATCAAATCCTTAATTAAAGAGCCCTGGTGGCACAGTGGTTAAATGCCTGTACTGAAGCCACTCACACACAAACCATAAGGTTGTGTGTTCAATCCCAGCCAGGGGCTCGGGCTCAACTCAGGCTTGCATCCTTCCAAGGTTGCTAAAATGAATACCTTGCTTGTTGGGGCAATTAGCTTACCCATTGTAAATATAATAATAATAATAATAATAATAATAATAATAATAATAATAATAATACCCACCCCTACCGAAGCAATCGGGGAGGCTTACAATAATAAAATCTCATAATGAGCCCTTCCCAACCAAAACCCACCCTCCCATTAAAACAGTATTAAACATCATAAATTTAAAACAAATTACAACCAATAAAACAATTAAAAGATTACAGTAATTAAAAGATAAAAGTAAACTATTTGGAGAGTGCCTAAGTGCACTGATGGTATAAAAATGTACCTGCTCTTGCTTTTGCTAAAGTGTCATAATATTAATGTCAATTAAATGATTGACTCATGGAAGGGTCAAGGATATATAGCAAGAGATGCTTTCAGTCCAATATTGGAAGAAAGGTGGGATAATAAATGCATTATATTTGTGGGTGCATTCAGTCTCAGACTGTGTGTGCGTGCGTGAGTGTGTGCGTGTGTAAAGAGATTCATTTCCATTCTTTATCTATAGGCAGCTTGGTTCCTGCACAAGAAAAAATGGGAACACAAAATAAAATAAAATAAAAATTGGAACATATTTTTAGTCAAAAGTCCATTCTACTCATTATCCACATCACATTGCAATATATAAACACATGCACACCTATTTTCATAGATTTTCCCCAAACTTATGCATTTTGTATCTATTTTCTTTTATTACAAGTATTTTTGCATGCAATTTTTGAACCAGAAACTTTATCACAAAATTGGGAGGTGTGTGGAAATGTGCAGAATAGATGTGTTTTGTACATATTAGCCTGGGAAGTGCAAAATAAGAACATTTAAAAATACAGACCAAAAAAAATTATTTAGCATCCTTAGGCATATGATTTAGATAATTTTTTTCTCATACAAGGACGCTTACTAGTTATATCTTTGCCATGGTAGGAGCTCAGCTGCCTTTCCTCCAGAAGCTTCTGCTACATATGTCAGTCCTTTTCTGAGGTCACTGTCCCTCATAAAAGTTTGTGGGTGGGGGGCTTCAGGTAAGACATGCAGGTTGGAGGAAAGTGCACAGGGTTCCTTTGCATGAGCAGCCTTTTGAGACAATATTGAGTGCAACCATTCTTTATAAGAAATTCCACTGTCAAGACATTAAATCAGCCAGGCTTATAACATCACGAGAGCCTCACCATAATTGCAAGATTTTCAGAATAATTTTATGAGGTGAGCTGATATTCAGCACAAAACAGAACTGTCAGCCAAGCAGAACAGAGCTTCTTTAAAATTCTTTCCTCGCTAACTGATATTCCTTCAGCTAAGGAGAGCCTCCTTCCTTTGTTAGCAATTTTAAATTTAGAGGAAATAGAATTATTTATGATCTACCTCCCAGTTTATTGTTAATTTTATTCATATCATATTCTGTCACACAAACACACACACACTCACTTCTTGAAAGCTCAAGTTTTAGGCTTCATACTGCACTCTGCTCAGAAGTAAAAAGGAATCTCCCTTGCACTCTGATACACAGCCTAATTCAGCCCAGGTAATTGGACCAAAATTGATGTAATCATTTTGATCCCAATGATATATAACCCTAACTGCAATGGAAGAAAGGCCACATTGTGTCAATCTCCAGGAATAGTCATCTTCTTCCCTCATGTCTCCTCCTCAGGCAGTGACCAAGATGGCGGCAGCGGCAGCACCTGGGCTTCCTGCCTGCCCAGCCCTAGCAGGTTTAAGCAGATGGGGCACCTTTGCTTTCCGAGCTGCTACTTCCTCCAGGTACGTTGCTCCTCCACTTAAAACTCAGCCCACATGCCAACTTCTCCCGCATTTGGATGCTGAAGAGAAAAGGTGTCCAGCTCACTCTTGCTGGGTGCATTTTTCAAAGAGGCTGCGGGGAGGGGAGAAACTGAAGAGTTCCCCTTGACCTACTGAAGTTGGAAGGAGCGCCTCTCTGGCCGGGATCTTGGGAGGAAGAAAGGAAGGAAGGAACTGGACAGCCCCTAGCTGGGTATGAGGAGTGGGGCTAATAGGGCCCAGGGTGATCAGAGTATCTTCTTTTTCCAGGACACGCACTCCATTTCCACCTTCGAGTGTAGGAGGAATCCCCCCACATCCCCCTTGAAAAGCGCACCCATCAAGAGCGAGCCCGGGCTTTGAGGTGGCCTGAAGCAGCGCCATCCTTGCCTGCCCACCCACCTGCCCTCTTTCCTGGCCTCTTTTCCCTCCAACCCTACAGAGTGAAAGAAACCAATCCTTCTCTCCCATTCCATCCCAGGGGCCCTGGAGAGACCCAGGTAAATAGAAAAGGTGGGAAGGGGCCAAGTTGGGAGTGGGAGAGGGTTCATATGGGCTGCCTTCGCTTTCTGGGCTGCTACTTCCTACAGGTTGCTCCTCTGCTTAAAACTCAGCCTCTTTGGCACCCGCGCCCTGCTCAACCTGGCTGTCAGTATGCCCTCCATGTTAAACCTGACTCAGATTGAAAAGCATGAATTTATATTTTATGTTTTTGGCTTTTAATTGGTTGTATCCTCCATTTTTCCTGAATGTCCTACATTTTGTCCTAGTTTTGTGGAAGAGAATTATGGCAACACTAACAGTAACAGCTCTCACCTTCTCAGTGGGAGTTTGTCAGCAGAAGCTGACTGTACACAATTGATCTCTAGATCATGCATGGATCTTTTAGCGTTAAAAACTCTCAGCTTTAATAGAATAAAAACAAGCTTCTTGTTTATTGCAATAAATTAGTGCATAGCAAGCCATTAGCTATGAATATACAAAATAAAAGAAAATTGGTGGGCATATTGTTGCTAACATAAACAGCATATGTGGGTAGCACAGATTTCATGGCTGAAAGTTGATATTAAAAAATTGCTACTCAGACATTAGGTCCTCAATGAACAGATCAGGACCGGTTCTGATGGCCAGGGCCCAGAGCACAGGTAAGCTGCTCAGCTGTCATAGGTTCCCCCATTATGGAACAGGTCCCTAACTGTGTACAGGCCATAAACTTCCCAAGTTTGAAACTGTGCATGTTTCTCTGGCTCTGGAAAAGAAGATGAGTAAGAAAAGACTGTAAAGGTGAAGGGAGGAAGTTAGTTCTTCTGTTTTAAGTCCTAAAATCTCCAAGGTGTTTATAATGCATACCTGGAAGGAAGTTCTATTGATGACCTACTTCCAGGTAAAGCTGGTTTATGGCCTTCTCAAAAGCAGATTAGATATACAATTGTGTCTGCAAAGACACTGTGTTTATATGTGTATATGTGCCTTCAAGTCACCTGCCAACTTACCATAATCCCATGAATTTCATAGGGTTTTCTGAGAATCATCAAAGTTGGTTTGGCCACTTCCTCCTGTGAAATATAGCTTAGGGGCAAAAAGCAAGCATCTTAGAAGGAACAGCCAGAGGCTGCTCCAGCTCCAATTGGACCAAGACTATGGCAACCACATAGCCCATTCCCAAAGCGGGCCACCACCACGGTTCCAAGCCAGCTACTGCCAGGAACTGGATTTAAACAGTTCCTTTTTGTGGGATTTTCAGGCTGTCTTTGGTGGCCTCAGAGCAACTTCTGGATGCTTTGGTGGTGGTGGGGTATCATGTAAATGCCATGCCCTCAAAGTGACTGGAAGCCACTTCTTTTGTCCCATGTGTTTCAGGCCCTAGATTGCTTGGTATTCATTGGCAGTCTCCCATCTAAGCACTAACCGGGGCTGGCTCTGCTTAGCTTCTACGATGAGACAGGGTCTGGTGCCTTTAGGGTAAAGATGCAAAAATGTAGCACTATCCATAATGTATTAATTATATATCTGAATGCGTTCACTTGACTTATATGTCTATTTGATTCATTCTGTAGAACTGATTGATTCTGTTACAAAAGCAATGGAAAGGTATCAGCAATCTCTTGATTTTTATCAAAAATGTTAGCTACATCCATGATGCCTGGATTGAGAGGTTTTTTCCCCTGAAGTAAACTGTAGCTTTCACATGCCATCTACTTGACATACATGCTATTTGAGAAATTAATCTGTCAAGTCTTGCTGTTTGCTTGTTTGCACAGAAGCACAAGGACAACTGATAAATAAAAGGGTGGGGAGAGAAGGACAACTGAATTCAAACCCTAGACTGATTTCAGCCTCATGTCTCAATCTGCCATTTGCATCATGCTACTAGAGGATTCTGACGAATTGTGAAACTCTGCCTTCCAGATTGTCTGTTAGTCAAAACAGTATAAATTGCTCTGCATGTGGCTAATACACCACCTGCACTTCTGCAATTGTAGCCCTAGCTGTGAAATGATTTATCATGTTTTATAAACACTGACTTTATTAGAGGCTACCTTGAGGCAAATCTCGGCTATTAAGGCTATTAAGGCCTTTGAACAATTGGGCAGCAAGGGATGATCCAGTTCAAGTTAAGCACTTTTAAAGTCCCATTAATTTCAGCTGTAACTCTCTTCCAGTTGAAACCATGAGCTTAAATGATTATTCATTTTGAATAGATTGTTCTCCATATTAACAAACTAATACACACCCACACACACCTGTGTATTGTTCAAAAACTATTGTTTCCTATTATTGGTATGAGACATAAATATACTTAAATGCACATTATCAATAAAAGTATGATGCATGTTGATGTCAGTAAAAAACACTAGAATAAATGCTTTACCCTTGAAACTACTGATCTAGCTGTGCAATTCAGCAGTTCAACATCTGATAGTACAAAATGTCACAGAAGTGATTAGCATCTAATAATATAAAATGTCACAAACGGTTGCTATGACACTATAGGAGAGAAAGAGAAAAAATTGAGAACTGGAAAAAGTTTGTTAATCTTCTAAAATGAGAAATATAGAAAGATATGTTTAGAACAATTTTGAATATCCTGCTGCAGAATTATATTTTAATACTGCTTTCAGACAATTTATTTGCAGATTCAGATATGCTATTTGTAATAATTTCAGAATAGGCCTATGTAATGAGCATTGAGTACTTCCCTTTGTTCCTCACACATCTGGCTACAAATGAGGCCGTCTTTGAAGGGGAAACATAATAATCCGTGCCCTAGTAACTGGGAAATTACAGTTTAAGGCTTCCTACAAACAAGAAAGAAAAACTGATTTCCAGTCATGGTTTATAAGGAGCCTTACCTCCGTGGACAAGGTAAAAGGCATAAACTGCCAAGGCACTGTTTCATCACAAACAATGAATGCAACTAGAAAAGGTGGGAGAAAAAACAATGCAGCACATTCTACATTTCAATTTTATATAACTTGCTCAAAAGTAAATTATGGATCTCCCAGGTAAATGTGCATAGGATTGCAATATAAATGGCTGAATAATGCAGCTTCTTGAGGATTCAAAATTTTTATTTTGCATAAACTCTTTTGATCCAATATTAGCTTATTATTAGTATGCAGTTCAGGTGGGTAGGGGAATAGTGTGAGCTACAGTAATGTTATGTAATTAATTGAAAAAGGCAGCAGCTCTAAAGCATCTAGATCATATTATGGATTGAGTTAATGCCTTAACATTTCATTTAGTTCTAGATATTATATCTATAGAGAGGTACTCTAATATGACTGCTGTTAAGTAGGCACATTGATGAAAATGCACAAGACATTGAACTATAAAGATAGAACAAACTATATTTTATATTATCAGCACAACATAAATGAATTCTCATTCCTCTAATGGGCAACACATATCCAAATTATTTATAATAATTTCTACAAATGACAAGTTATATAAGGGACAAAGTGGTCAATAAATACAGATCCTAAATTACAAATAAAAGTTTTTCCATTTTAATCTTGACTTCAGAATATTTTTTTTTAAAAAAACAGGAAGTTAAAAATATCACTATTTCTTGTTCATCGTGTTCTGTGCTTCACCTCTCCCGTAGATCAGTAGAAATGCTGTAATCTATTAATTAATCTTCTCTTTTTTCGGTGATCCTAAAACTACCTGAGGACTGGATTAACCAATCTGTGGATTATATTAGACAGAAACCTTTAGACTAGAACACATCATGTGTTTTAGATGATTTGGTGCTTTCTGTACAATTACTTACAGTTCCCTGAATCAAAGGATATTTATTTATTTATTTGTTTGTTTATTTATTTAATACGTCACCTTTCTCCCCAAAAAGGACCCGCATGACCATCACAAGGCTATTTTCCCAGTTATTAAAAATTATGAAATTGCAGTAAATCAGCATGAGGAGTAGAATACTCTTGGGATTGCATGATTTCAGTGGCAGGCATGTGTCTTGCAAAAGAAAATGATGGATGTGTTTCCCCCACAAAAGAGCTGGAGCATGAGTGGTGATCAGATGCATAACCTATGACATTTCCCCAATTTGATTTAACATAAGAATCATTTGTCATTTAATCTAGCTTTCAAAATGCTATGGTGCATTTTTTTTATGTGCACCACCTTAGAGTAGAACTAAGATGAAAATAAATTAGTTTTTTTTTTGTTTATATTTAAAGCAAATCCTATCCTTTCTTATTTCAAAGTGACACTTGTAACATATTTCTAATAGATATGGTTCCCAGATCAGGAATATCCCATGTCCTGAGATTTTGGGGGCAAAACTGAAGCTCTAGAGATGACCCCCTTCCTTTGTGATTTTGCATGAGGTGCAAAGGTGATGTCACAAGGATTATGTTATAAGGAGCAGCCCCAGGGGAATGTCATTAAGCATCAGTCACCCATAGTAAAGAGTACACCATTTGAATAAAAGACACCCACATCCACACTTCTTAAGGGATTACTCTTGCCCTGAGATTACTCACTCTAAATACTAAAGGGAAATTGTATTGGCCCTGGGAACCCTTCCAGTAAAGATCATTGCTTGTACACCATCATGCATAGGTATCAGTATGCATCAGATGCATGTGATCCAGTGGTTTGGGTCACCACTGGATTGCATATTGATCAATACCCAGCACTACTAGGCACAAGTACAACAAATTACAAATGTATAGTAGAAAATATGAAGTGAGCTTCCAAATCTATATTTGGGTTAAAGGTGAGCCCCAAGTCTCCAAAGACTGATGATTACTGTACTTGTTTAGAAAGTGCCAGTCCAAGACACGCAGCACAGACAATTAAAATTTAAACACTATGTATAGACATAATATAGTAAATACTGTATAAAGGTAATGGGTTGGATCCAGACCTCAGGTGTATCTACACTGGGTAACAAAATGAAAGATACTTAGATCAAAGAGCCGTTTAAAGATGAACTCCTATTTCTAAAAAGAAAGGTGGAAGCTGTAATTAGAGAAATGGGAAAAATCACCAAGAACAGATGATATTCCAATCAAACTGCTTCAGTCCAGAATCAACACCTGTGCTAACCAACATAAGTGGACAGATATGGAAAACAAAATGATGGCCAACTGATTAGAAATGATTGATGTACATCCTCATCCACACATACAGAAAAAGAAGACACAAAAGACTGCAGCAACTATAAGACCATAGCTCTACTCTCTCATGCAAGCAAAATTATGCTCAAAATTCTGCAACATAGACTCCAGCCATACATGGAGAGAGAAATCCTAGAGGTCCAAGGGGGTTCAGGAAAGGAAGAGGCATGAGGGACCACATTGCAAATATATTATTGCTAATGGAAGGAATTCAAAAAGAAAATCGTTATGTGCTTTATAGACTGTAGCAAAGCCTTTGACTGCATAGATATGAAAGCCTATGGAACACCCTTAAAGACATGGGAGTGCCAACACATCTAATAGTCCTGATGAGGAATCTATACTCAGGAGAAGAGGCTCCTGTCAAAACAGAACAGAACATTACAGAGAAACAGAATGGTGCCCAACTGTCAGAGGTGCTAGGCATTCACCTTATCTGTTCAACTTGTATGCAGAACATATCAAACAAAAAGCAGGCTTGAACAAAGAAGAAGGAGGGGTGAAAATGGGAGGAAGGAATATCAACAATCTAAGGCAGGGGTCGGCAACCTTTTTTGCCAATGGGCCAGGGGGAGCGGGGAGATGGCGTGGTGGGCGGTGGTGGCAGCGGGGGCCCGTGGGAGTCGGGCGGCGGGAGTCCGTAGGTTTCTGACCCCTGATCTAAGGTATGCAGATGAAACAATACTGCTAGCAGAAAACATCATAGACCTAGAGCAACTACTAAGGGAGATCAAGGAAGAAGGTGCAAAGGCAGGCTTATACACAAAGAAATCAAAGATAATGACCATGGACAATTTACACAAATTCAACCTAGACAATGAGGAAATAGAAATAGTAAATAAGTTTTCATATCTAGGGTCAAACATTGATCACAGCAGGGACTGCAGTAAAGAAATCACAAGAAGATTAAGAATGGAGGGGGTAGATATGAAAGAACCAGAAAAGATCCTAAAATATAAAGATATACAACAACTGAGCACAAAATTTAGAATCATACAAGCCATTGTATTCCCTATTAGCATGTATGGATGTGAGAGTTGGACAGTTAAGAAAGTGGATAGGAAGAAAATTAATTCATTTGAAACGTGGTGCTGGAGAAGGGCTGAGTATACCTCGGACAGCCAAGAGGTCAAACAAATGGGTTCTAGAACAGAAATCTCTCTGGAAGCCAAGATGACTTAACCAAGGCTGTTGTGTTCTGACCACATAATGAGAAGACACAATTCACTGGAAAAAAACAGTAATGCTAGGAAGGGTGGAGAAAAGCAGAAAGAGAGGAAGTCCATATGCTAGATGGATGTACTGTATAAAACACGGGTATGAATTTGTAGGAATTGAGCAGAGCAGTGGAGGACAGGGAGTCTTGGAGATGTCTCATCTACAGGGTAACCATAGATCAAGATCAACTTGAGGGTTGATAACAATACTGTAGAAACAATGCAATTTGACACCACTTTAAGTGCTGTAGCGCCAACCTATGGAATCCTAGGATTTATAGTTTTACAAGGTCTTTAGCCTTCTCTGCCAAAGAATACTAATGCTTCACAAAAATATGAATCCCAGGATTGTGCAGAATGAAGCAATGACAATTAAAGTGGTATCAAACTGCATTATTTCTACAGCACAGTACCACCCTCAGTTACACCTAGAGCGGACTCCAATGAATGATTAGACTGTTGGATTGGAGGAATCCAGGTTTTAGTCTCCCACCATTATGAGAATTACTAGGTGAGTTTGGGTGACCTATTGATTTCAGTTTGGATCCATCCAATTTAAAAACCAAAACCAAAAAAGATATTAGAATTTCACCATAAGTGACAGACAAATTAAAATTGAGAACATGTAAACCATTAATGTATGTGTGTGTATGGAAACAATTTCGTGAGGTTATTATGTTGTAAACTGGTTTTTCCCCCTTTTATGATTTTAAAGTTTAAAATACAGCTTTACATAACTCATCATTGTTCAGTTCCTTAATGAGTTAGACTTCTTCCTCACACTGTCAGTGACATTCCCTCCTGCTTATGGTGTTCTTCGGTTCATTAAATTTCATGGGCTGATGGGGTAAGAAGACGAAATACAACAGACTGAGCGTGGGAAGCAGCTTATTTGCTTCAGTTCTCTTCTGGATGGCTCCAAGACTCCCCCTCACTGCACTTCTTCCCTTTTATTTTTTCCCTTCTCATAACCAGCCAAAAATCTCCTTTCTGCATAGAAAGACTGGGGGTGATTTCAAGCAGACTATATGCATGTTTATTTTTGTAAAAAAATATTTGTGTTGATTTTTGTTTTAAAAAATTAAATAAAATACACCAACGTAATGAGGTATTATCAATTCAAATCCAGTTTATGAAGCTCACTGATACTGGAAACATGCACCTGAAGTGGCTTCCTTTTGCTCCAGTATACTACAGATTTTGAGCTCAGTTCTGTTGGCATTGATTCATTTATTCATTTGTTAAATTTACATTGTTAAGTTTGTTAAATTTACATTTCAAGCTATTACAAAAAAAGGCTCAAAGTGGCTAACAACCACTTTTTGAAAAGATAAAATAAAGACAGTAAAACATCAAGGTAAAAAACAATTAAAATACATAAATGAAAATCAAATATTGCATCCCATTTAAAAATAATCCAACACCACAACAACAAATAAGCTAGTTTCACAGTAAACATAGTAGAAATGTATTTGTTTGTCTAGAGAAGGACAACAAACTCAAAAGTTTACCTAGCCTCCCTTGGCAGACAGATTCAGAGCCTGGGAGCAACCACCAGAGGAGCTTCCTTTACATTCCTACCACTGGTAATGGCAAATAAAAGACTTTTCCTAACTATCTCAGGAGCTGGACAGACTCAGAAGGAAGAACATGATCCTGAGACTCATGCAGCTTTTCAACCACTGTTTTGAATTGTCCATGACATCCGAGTTCAGAGCATTCACATTGTGCCATTGCTAGGACTAGAACAAAGTGCGATATCATGGGAGGCAGAGTTTTCCTTGCCTCTCTCCTCTCTTCAAGGCTGGGCTTAACTCGTTATCCTTTCCTCTGTCCCAAGCCTGATAGATATAAGCATGCTCTAAATCAGGGGTAGGCAACCTTTCCCCTTTAAGGGCCGAGGGACTTCAGCTCCCAGAAGCCTCAGCCATGTTGGCCAATAGTCCCATGTTGGCCAATAGCTCCTGGGATTCTGGGAGCTGAAGTCCCTCAGCCCTTAAAGGGGAAAGGTTGCCTACCCCTGCTCTAAATGATCTGATGGTGCTACAATCATCTTCATTAAAATTATTGGAAGATAGTTCTCTCCTTGCTTTGTCCTTCCCTAGGACAATCACCTTTTACTGCAAGTGTTGTATGGCAAGTGTTGGTCTCTCTTCTAAAGACATCTTTCTATCAGTCCCCATGCACAGGCTGTTGTAGAGAAGTCTTCACTTACAAAAGATAGCAGATGGTTGATTCCACATATGATGTTAAGTGGTCCTCTGCTTACCAACATGTACTGAATAAGGACATACAAAATGTTCACTTGCACTGAGTAGAAATAAGAGTAAATTTACTGCATTATGAAGCTGTTCAATCATGAATGTGTGCATGCAAGCACTACTGCAGGCATCAAAGGTCCTAATTCTCCCTCTCTCACTCCCACTCTCTCTCTCTAGTTCCCTTGATATAATTTTCTCTTAGGTAGTTCCACATCTCTCTCCCCCATAGTCTTCCCTTGGAGGGAAGATTTCCAAGAACTTTCCTCCCCCCCTTTTTTTTTCTAGTCAAGTCTGATTTTTTCCTTAATTCGTTAAATTTATTCAAGAGGTAATAAGAAAATGGAAGCAGTCAAGTTTGAGAAAGAGACAAGCCAGCTGTCAGAAGAATAAACATAATAATTGTTTCACATATACATATCTATAGGTACAGTAGTACCTCTACTTACGAAATTAATTCGTTCCGACAGCCATTTTGTAAGTAGAAAATTTCGTAAGTAGAAGCAAATTCAACATTGGAATGCCTTAATCCATTCCAAGCCCATAGAATAGCCGAGGCTGCAGCTGGAAGGCTGCCTCCTTCCAGCCCCTTCCAGCTGCAGCCTCTATTCTATGGGCTGATCCTGGAAGCGGAGGGATCCTCCGCTTCCAGAGCCAGCTCAAGAAATGGCTGTGGCTCTGACTTGAAGGATTCCTCTGCTTCCAGGACCAGCCCATAGAACAGCCGAGGCCTCCTTCCAGCCGCGGCCTTGGCTGGAATTTCGTAAGTTGGAATGCTTTCATAAGTTGAAGCAAATTTTTTCCAGAGGCGCATTTCGTAAGTCGAATTTTTCATTAGAAGAAGCATTAGTAAGTAGAGGTACCACTGTACTTTGTCGTTGCTGGGCTGCAGCAAAGAAATAGATGTAGGTGATCTGAATCCAGATAAGACTGAAAAAGATAATTACTGAGGCTGGGGAACCTCTGCATTCCTGTAAAATTCCTATAAAAATTGGAACTGGGTTTGAGACACTCACCACTACTGGTTTCCAGCCTTCCTTGCTTCTCATATCTGTAATCTTGAGATGTTTCTCAAAGTAATATACCATTTTCTGCTAGGAAGTAGGAGCATGTTTCACTCAACTTCAAGGGGCATGAAGTTTGCAATTTTCTTTTTCCTGAGGTTGAACATGGCAATATTAATTCATATAACTGAAACTTCAAGACTAAGCTATTGTAATTTTAGCCTTGAGGGAACTGGAAAAATCCAGTTATTACATAACAGGATGGCCACTCCTTAGACTGACAGGGTAACTGAAATGACTTTAGAGTTTTGCTGGCTTTTGGGGAAACAACATTAAAAGCAGATTTAGCTACAAACATCACCTGGACAAGCTGGACCATTCACATACATGACTGCTTCTTATGTATGTAACACTGAAAATAAATTGAGAGCACACTCCTTGTTAACTATTATCTGTTTACATCCTGAGAGCTTGTAAAGAGAGCTTTATCATTGTTCTCTCTTTGTTTTGGTTTTATCATACATATATGTTGTTGTTGTTGTTGTTGTTTCCAACTTATGTTGACCCTAAGGTAAACCTGTCATGGGCCAGGAGCTGCAGGACTGGGACCTGAAGAAAGTCTGATGGGGAGGCTGAAGAAGGGACCCAAGCAAGTCTTCCAGATAGAGAATAGCCTGCAACTCTCCCTGTTGCAGAGCAGCCTCAGTCAGCTCTCCTTGCTGAATAGCCTCAGCCAGTTCATCCTGTTGAACTGCAGCCTCAGCCAGTAGGACAAAGGCAAGACTCACCTACTGATGAGGCAGACACAGCTGGGGTCCTAAATCCTCAATCAAAGAGGAGGGACAAAAAGAAACAACAACAGATAGAACAAAGATGCTCAGCCAGGCTGTGGGCCAAACAGCAAGTGGGAACCCCATTTAAGAGCTGAGGCTGCCTAAGGCTAGTGCTGGAAGCAATTTGTCTGTTTCCTGGCCAGCATTCATGTCCCTGATAGCTGTTTCCAGACTCCTGCACTTCATACTTTGGACTTCCTAGCTTCTTTGACACTTGGACTGTGTTGACCTTGATTCTTGTTTCCTCCCTTGTCTCGAATTGAAATCTTTATTCCTAACAGACTCCCACAAGCAAGGGTGCTTTCTAACTGCTGCTAATTTACTGCCTTTACCTGGCCTATCAGTTGATGGTTCCCTCCCAACCAGCCTGTGTAGGTGTTTAGTGAATCAGGACAGGGCCAAGAGTGTGTGACTTGCCCAAGGTCACCCTGATCTCCTGAGTCATAGTCCAACACTCAAAACCACTACACCATGTTGATTCCCCCTACATGTATAGCACCTCTTTATTTCAGAATTTGGTTCCCCTTTCATTTGGTTTAAAATTATTGTTATAGTCACATTCTGCTTGTGCTTCCTTGATTGTGCTGCACTTCATTTCCAGAATAAATTTATAATGTTATCAAAGACCACTACAGATCTTCCTTGCTTGTGACTATGTGTGCCTCTACCTATGCTCTAAGAACTTCGGGGCAGGGTGGTGTTTTTAGATTCTGCATGGTGTGGTATGAGAGGGGTCGACAGGGAGGATGATACCATGAGTTATCACACCAGGTGATGCCAACTCTAGTGACCCCACTGCTTCAAAGTGTGTGTGTGTGGGGGGGTCATTTATAAACTCTAAATGATTCCAAATTCCCTATGTTCAGATATAAACAATTTCCTACCAAATGTTTTAGAATGTATTTGAATGCATTAAAAAGGAAAGAAAGGAAGAAGAAGGGTGTGCATATTATAAGATACAACAGGCCTGCAGGCAGATTTAGCTTGCATGATCGGTTCTTACACAGCAGATCATTCTGGGTCTTGTTGACCTTGGCAGCTTTATGGGGGTCATATTAGTACACAGATGACATGTTCTTGAGCAATTTTAGCTATGAATTAGGCTCAAAAATTATTCTATTTTTCTTGTAAATTCTTCTCTCAATAAGCATGTTTTAGGTGCATTAGGAAAACATCTAGCTTTATATCCCCACTATTTTGTCAGCACATTGTTGAGACAGAGTATAATCAACTTCATCATGTTTGTTTGGGGGCATTTCATCTCCCACTGTATTGGCATTACATGTCCTACCGTTTTCTAATATAAGCTTTATTTCTGAGGTAGTGTAGATTAATTACCCTCATCTTGGCATGTGATCATTTCTTGCATGCCCCTTTCCCTCTTACCTGAGGGTTACCAGCAGTAAAAAGCAAGAGGTATTAGACTTCAGGAAGCAAAGTGATTGGTAACGCCATGAGAGAAGACCTATTTCCCAATTAATTCAAACAGTTTCTGTTCACTACCCACTGATTAAATCTGTTGCTTTTTGGCGGAGAACCATTTAAATGGAATATTTCTATCATCCATGCTGTTCTTCAAGAGGAGGAAGGGGGGAGGGATGCAAAAACTAATTTCCAACAGGAAACAAATTGTGCTAGTAATGAAACATGAGTTTTAGAGTGCTGACAGTCAAGTACAGAACAGACAGGATTTAAGCACACATGAGTTGCCATACAGGAGTTTATATCAAGAGAAACAGCTGTTTTGCAAATGAAATTATGTTCCTGGCTGGCTCAGAAATGTATTTCCAACAGAAAAGGAAACTAAAAGTAGATGCACCCATGTCACAATGCTGCCAGCATGAGAAAATTTGCATTCTGCCCCACCCCAACTCCACTAAAATACAACTGTCAAAAGCATGTCAGCTTTGTTCTATATTGCATTTCATTATCCACAAGGGAAAATGTGTTTTTTTTTTAAAATTAAGGACTCTCATTAATATGTGTTAAGCAAGCTGAAGTTGTAGATTTGATAGTATGAGGTCCATAAACAGATGTAGTAGTAGTATTTGGGGATGGGGGCAGATGATGCACATGAAATGGTGGTCTTGGCCAGTAACTATATATGTTTTGAGGGTAACGTAGGAACTTTGTCAAAAATACCGAATTCTTAGTAATATTTTTTGTACTAATGTTACTCATAAATCATAATTCTCACATATCACTGAATTCAATGGTAATAGTTGTGACATAAACAACTGGCACAATTAAAATTATACTTTTAAATTACAGCATCATATGCACAGCCTAAATATATTTACATCTACATAGTTTCATGTGCTTAAAATGAAAATTTGGTAAAATGTGATGTTTTAAAATTAATTTAAAAAATATTTTTAATTTCTATTTTTTTAAAAAAATTAAAATTTTATTTTAAAAAACAAACCTCGAGCCTCTCCTTTCTCCTCCCACTGAGCCTCACCCCACTCAGACCATATCTTCAGCATGTTAATGGAACACAGGTGAAGCCATAGTCTTGTTTCTGCATAAAGGCAGATGTTTGAGGAGCAGTGGTGTCACCCCACTTAGGGTGTTACCTGGTGCAGTCCACATCCCCCGCACCCCCTAGTGATGCCACTGTCACAAGGTGAGTTCAGAAGGACAGAGAAATATTTTCTTGCTTGGGACAAAGAAGAAAATAGCATCCCCTTTCTATTGCAGGTATAAAATCCAACTGGAGGGCAGCTAAATCTTTCTTCAGTGCTCATGATGTGTGAAGATCTCTGTACCTGAGGGAATAAGACTAGATTAGGGGCACAGGGCAGTTCTCTCCAGAAAAAAAAAAGGAGAAATTGCTTCTTAGGAAAAAACAAGGGGAATGTCTCTGCTACAGACCCAATGCCAGGATCATTCTGGGCTGCTTTTATACTCAAGAGTCTTTTTAAAAAAATTAAAACTCCATCTGGGTGAATACTTAACTTTAAACACCTATCAGCAAACATACTTAGTATTGTATGCAATATGCAATATAAAACAGAATAAACAATATAATATGTAATGTAATATGCAACATAAAACAGAATATGCAGTATAAAACCATTTAGGAGTAATAGCTACCAGAGGCATTTAGGGGCAGGACTTCCAGGAGGCAAGACTTCCAGTGTGGTTCCTGGGTGTGTGTACTAGCCACAGCATGCATGCATGCAGGCTGAGCAGTGCACACAGGTGAGCAGCTGGAGAGGTGGGTGGCCAGGCAAGCAGGCAGAGAGGCAGGTGGGCAGCTGGGTGAGTGGCAGGAGAGGCGGAGAGGTGGGTGAGTGAGTGAGAACAGTGCAGGGGTATGTGTGGATTGGCATGTTCACTCACAGTCCAGAGTACTGCATTCATAGGGACCAGGGGATGACACATGCACATGCAGAGGCATGTGCGGATGGTGCAGCAGGGCTGGCCGGATGTCATACCCCCTTCTGGGGTGTCACCCAGTGCAGTCCACACCCCTGAACCCCCCAGTGACGCTACTGATAGGTACTATATTCTTTGAAAAATAGCACTGTAGCCATATATGCAGGCCCTATGTAATCTAGGAAAATCTGTAAACAAGGACATCTCAGTTCGGTGACCCTGAGAATGTAGCCACTCTCAAGGAAAGGTCATGACTCCATTGCCAAAGGAATGGTGATTCCACTTTGGTTGTCTGAATGTTAAAGGAGCTAAGGTATTAAATCTATTTCAGTGGGATAGGCGTTGGTGCCTTTAAAGTTCAAACTAAACTCTGAATCACACTCACCTTGTGTTGATACTAATGTCAACCAGCTGCCACTGATTGCTTTACTGGATCTAAAATCAACTAACATAGCTTGAGTTCTATGTTCCAATCGCAGAAAAGTTAAGAGAATAACAGCAGCAGTTAAAAATAGGTCAATGAAGCAATAATTCCATTATTACTCTCAGTAACATTTAGAGGCAAAACATGTCTTCTTAGCAATTCCAGCAGATTAGAGATTGGAACAGTTCTGACCCAGCTTTTATTTCATGCTCAGGCAGTAATGAAAGTTTCTGTTAGTTCTCAATTTAAGTAGTTATTTGAGACTCAAATCATAATAGAACTCTAATTAGTTAAGGGGTAAGCAACCTGGTCTTTTCCAAATGCTTTGGACTACAGCTCCCACAATCTCTGACCACTAGCTATATTGCCGGGGATTAAAATTCTCTTGGGTCCCTCAAGAATTTAGCATTGATCAGTAACTCATCCACTGTCACAACCACTTACACCCATTACTTATCACTATACTAGTATCAAAGAACCTTCCTCCCCTGAAAGATATGCAAGGATTTGCCTGGGAAGAGACAGCCCTGTGGAGGCTCCCCATGGTGCTCAAGTTAAGAGGCTTCTTTGAGACTCCTTAGATTCCCAGGAGAAGGATCTGGCTCTTGCTAATGTAGCAGCAATATTAAATGAAACAACTCTCATAATTTAGCACATAAAATGAGTTTGTACTGGCATTTGTGTGAGAGAGCAACCTACTTTCAAAGCAGGGAAGTGGTGTATTAGGGGATATCATAAAGTTGTAATTATCACCTTTAAAAAAAATTGACAGAAAATTTGTTTTAATTTGTAGTTAACTTGTCTCTACATAGTCACCACCCAGATTTACACATTTTCCCAGCATTTCTTAACCCTCAAAATACCGTTATTGTAGAAGTTTGCAGATTGCACCTTAAAGCACTGTTCTATTTCTTGAATGATGTCATCTGTGTTGTCAAATTGGCAACCCTGCAACAGATTTTTTCATTTTTGGGAAAAGAAAAAATCACGTGGTGATGATGACACTGACAAAATTTCATCATAAAATTTCATCATAAAAATATACCATAAAAACATCTGGATGATTATAAATTTATGATACCCCCTTATAAATGCAGTCATAGAAAGATCACATGGCAACAGAGTGACATGAAGCAACACCACAGCTTGGCTAGTAGATAACTCAGGGAGAAAGAATGATCCCATGGGACACAGAAGGCAGGAGTTTGATTCCACAGATGCAGACATGCAGTTTCATGAAGATGGACTTCTACCAAGTTATGGGTTGCACCTCACAGCAGTAAGCAGGAACGCTTTTGCTAAGAGTCTCACAAACCTAATCAGGAGGGTTTAAAACTGAGATATATGTGAGAGGGAGTCAGTATTCTTGGGAGAATACTATTATTTGTGGATAATAGCCCAAATGTTATAGAGAGAACTGGGCAAGTAGTACAAGAATCCTTAAATAAGCAGATAGGAGAAATGTCTCAAGGTTTCAGATGACTCTACAATAATGCAAAGAGAATGGTAAATAAGCAAGATGAACTTGAACTCTTAACACATAGCAAAACAGATATGATAGAAGGGAGGTCATTGAAATCTGGAAGGATGAGTCTCATGATTGGAATGAGGGGTATAACCTTTTTTTTTTTTTTAAGCCAAACAGAAAAGGAGCAGCAGTAGCATTATGTGCCAAGGATGCTTATATATGTGATGAGATCTGTGACTGAAATCATGAAAGCCAGGTTGAGAGCATCTGAGTAAACAATTAAGGGGAAGAAAAGCAACAATGATGTCATTGTGGGGATCTACTACAGATGCTTAAGCCAGACTGAAGACTTGGATGATGCCTTCCTGGAACAGATGACCACACATTCAGAAAGGAGAAATATAGTAGTAATGGGAGATTTCAACTATCCTGATATTTGTTGGAAGTCAAACTCTGTGAAGAATATAAGGTCCAAAAAACTCTTCACTTGTCTTGCAGATAATTTCACTGTTCTGAATGTGGAAAAGGCCACAAGGGGATCAGCCATTTTATATCTGAGCGAAATCAACAGGAATTACCCAGTTAATGTGGTGGAAGTGGTGGGATCCTTAGGTGGGAGTGACCATGCTCTCCTAGAAAAGAGAGCCAAGTGTAATTGGATATGCATTTTACACTTTAAGAAAGCTGATTTCAGTAAACTTAGGAAAATACTGAGTGTGATCCCATGATTGTGAATACTGAAAGAGAAAGAGGTTCATGATGGATGAGAGTTTCTTAAAAGTGAGACACTGAAAGCACAATTTCAAACAGTTCCACTAAGGAGGAAAAATGGGAGGTGGATGGCTAAAGAATTTTCAATTGACCTAAACTTTAAAAGGGACATGTAGAAGAAATGGAAATGGGGGGGGGGGGGGTGGATCACCAAGGAGGAATTTAAACAAATCGCCAGTACTTGTACAGAGAACGTCAGAAAAGCTAAAGCACAGAATGAGCTCAGGCTTGCTAGAGAGGTTAAAAACAATAAAAATTGTGTGGGGGGGGGTTGTTGAGGTTGTTTTATGTCTGTAGCAAAAGGAAGAACAAGGAAATGGTAGAAGAAGATGGCATGGAGAAGATGGCAAAATGCTAACAGAGGACAGAGATAAGGCAAAATTACTCAACATCTTCTTTGCTCCTGTCTTCTCTGAAAAGAAGAAAAGTGTTCAAGCTGGAGAAAATAAAGGAGGTGATGCAGTAGGGCAAATGCAGCATAGAATAGGTAAAGAGGTAATACAGGAATATCTGGCTACTCTAAATGAATTCAAGTATTCAGGGGTAGATTAACTACATCCAAGAGCATTGAAAGAACTGGCAGAACTAATCTCAGAACCACGGGCAATAATATTTGAGAACTTCTGGAGAATAGAAGTCCTAGCAGAGTGGGGAAGATTCTAGAACAGGAATTCTAGAACAGAAATGGTAGAAAGGAATGCCATGATTCAATAAATGTCAACATGGGTTTCTCAAAAGCAAATCATGCCAGTTATGTCCACTTCTGGGCTCCACAATTCAAGAAAGATATCGACAAGTTGGAACATTTCCAGAGGAGGGAAATAAAAATGATGGAAGTTTTGCAAACCATGCCCTATAAGAGGTGGCTAAGGAAAAAGAAGAAGCCTGGAAAAGAGAGGGTTAAGAGGTAACATGATAGCCATGTATAAGTATTTGAAATGGTGTCATATTGAATAGAGAGCGAGCTTATTTTCTGCTGCTCCAGAAACTATGACACAGAGCAATACCGTAGTTTCAAGCTACAGGAGAAGATTCCACCTAAACATTAGGAAGCATTTCCTGATGCTAAGAACTGCTCAACAGTGGAATATGCTGCCTTGGAGTGTGGTGGAGTCTCCTTTTTGGAAGCTTTGAAACAGGGTGGATGGCCGTCTTTTGGGAGTGCTTTGATTGTGTATTCCTGCATGCAGAGGGCTGATCTGGATGGCGATTGTGGTCTCATCCAACTCTATGATTCTATGATTCATTTATGGCCTTGACAAAGTACAACCATTTGGAAAACTGATCAATAATCATTGTGTACATTCAAAAGAATAACTGTAGAAAGAAAAGAGATGTGGATATGGGATCTAGAAATTAATGTTACCTAATAGACAAGTAGCTGTCTAACTCATTTACGCCCCAGAATGCCTATAATTTTTCCCAGTCAGTCCTGTTGCAGCTCCACTGCCCACACCTCCCCCTCTCCCCATATTCATTTTACTGATTGTCAGAGCCTGCTGGTTATTTTCTCAAGGATTGAATTCCATGGGAGGGGGAATTTGGTACATATTATTTGACAGGACTCTCTTAGGACTTAATGGCACAACCAAAAGTTATGCCAGGGTCCTCCTTGCTTTGCAAGGGCCAAGGACAATTTTCTCTAGGACTAAGTCCTGGTAAGATAAAATGGGCTTGGAGAGAATCTGTTTCTTCATTCTCCTGTGACATCACCTTCCAAGTGACATATATATGTGAGAAACAACTGAAAGGATTTCTTATCTACCAATATGAAAACAAAGAAGAGCTGAAACACTGACAAATTGTATTGGTCAGCAAAACAAGTCTCACTTTCTGTTTCATTGCATCTTTACTCAGGGCCTAATTCTGTTCTGTGACTGTACATATTTCAATTTTCCATACGCACTTGGATATTTTGGAGGAGGTAAGATGTGATGCAGGAATCATATTTAGCTGACTAACTGCCTTAAATACTCATCTTTGGTGAATGCTTCTTATCCTTGCAGTCCATCTACAAAATAATTTTGATCTTCTTGGTGAGTGTTTGTGAATCTTGTTTTAAAGCAGTGTATCCAACCTGGGAAGATAACTAATATCCATGCCCACAACTTTCCTCTCCATTTGTTTATCTAGACTTAATGCTAAATGCTTTATCACTAGGGATAGGAAACAAATTCATTGCATTTGCATTTCTACACCACAATGTCATTGTGAGATGATCACAATGGTTACCTCAACCACACACACAAAAAAGTTTGAGCACTTCTTGATTTAAAAATCCCCTTCTTTTCAATGCTTGAAAAGTGTTTTAAAGTGGGAAATGCACACAAGATCATGCATATTTTTTTTAAAAAATGTACATGACTTTTGTTAAGCATATAGAAATGTGCATAAAAACACACTGATAATTTTTCAAAGGTACAAAAACTATACATTAAAATCCATACAAAATATTTTTTAAAAAAAGTGTGCAGAGAGAAGAGAAAAAGTATCGCAATCTTATACAGAAAGAGTTACAGAAAGCAAATGCCAGTGGAAGGCTGAGACTCTTAACAAGATAAGACAGATTTTCACATCTCTTATTTTTAACTAAATTTCCTCACTGCTGAGGAATGAGGTTCTTGCTTGCACACTCATTGTTCTTTTGGTCCATGTTGAGAATGTTCATATGTGTTTTGAGTTTCATTACTGGCCATTATCAATTTTTGCATTCTTTGAAATCTTGACTGGGGTGGGTGGGTTTGCTCTCTCCTGTAAAGTCTACGGACTGCTTGGGAGTGCCCTCAGTTTACCTTCCAGTAAATGGCCAGCCAGGGACCAATCAATAATATGGGATTGCCCACGGGGTCGCATGTTTCACTCAAGGGAAGGCTGGGGTGGTGGCCACAGGCTGACACCTAGACCTCAGCCGGACCCACATCAGGATGCTCCTCCTCTTTTGTTGCTTATCTCCAGGTTCAGTTTAAATAGAATTTAGGTCAAATAAGGTATTCATATTCCCCACCTTTCTTCTATCATAACTTATGTCAATGCCTAAAATGTTGATGGCTAATGATGCAAACTGACACAATATTTCATATGTCAACAGAAATAATTTAGGGGCTTATCACATTGCAAAATAAAGCTACTTATCCCTGCTGAATTACACTTGACCTTCACCATTCACAGCCTTGGTACTTGCGGTTTTGATCATTCATGAGGCCAAGGCCGCGGCTCCCTCCCTCTCTCTTTTCCTTACTGGCATCTTCCTCCGACACTGGGGTCTATAACTGGAGCCCAGCCACTGGGCTTGTAATGCCATGGGGACCTGCTTTCCCAGTGCCACGCTCCACTGCAGCTAATGGATGTGTGATACGTCAATTGGCTGCAGAGGTGTGGGCCTCAAGTGCTGCTGGGAAAGCGAGTCCCTATGGCTTCTACGGCTAAATGCTTTATCACTAGCCCCCATACAGGTCCTGGTGCTGGGGGGAAGATGTTGATAAGGAAGAGAAGGAGGGAGGAAATTTCCCAAATAGTCAAGTCCCATTGCCCCCAAAGGTACCAACTTTATTTTGCAATGCAATAAGCCCCTTAGTTTCAACCACATCCCAATAAATCTGAGAAAAGGATTGTACCACAAAGAAAATAATATTTCAATTTTTAACAAATGCATAATTACTATAGAATTTATAGTGTTCATCACTTTATAACCTTTCTATCCCTGGAACATAACAATCAGAGAGCTGGATAAATATAATGCTTGGTTTACACAGAATACAAAATATAATTCTAATATTTTTTCAGATAATATTCTGAGCACCTGGTCCTCGTTCTTAATGGAGCTAAGATTAATTAAGTGAACTATGGGAAAACATCACCAGAAAGTATGGAGATGGTAAACAAAGAAACCCAGAAAAGAAAACAAGAAAACTACTTTTCTCAAGGAGAAAAGCGGAATTAATAATGAAGGGTGCCATTTATTTCTATATCAAACTTTAATATTATGGAGATTAAAGGTGCATTCTCCTTAGACACAGTTGCAGTACTGAAGTTCAGCTGAATAAATAAATAAATAAATAGCCTGGGCATTATTGCAGCTAAAACATAATCTTACTCTCCCTTGCTTTTATATAGCACACCACAGACACAAAGCCTTGAAAACTATGTTCTGAAGCTCTTCAGGCATAGCATTTTATTGCTGTTCTATTCAGGAACACTTCAGTTAGAACAATTATATTTTGCATACTCTGACCCCTGGATTAGCTCTTTCCTTCAGTTCTCTGAAGCTCTTGATGTCATACAGACCTCATGAGTCTGAATTAATCCCAAAATTGTTTACCCTTCCAGCTCTGCTGTCAGAGATATTTCTTCAGTCTTTTACTCTAGATTAGCATGTCTAATATGTGTATAATTAATTAGGGCCTCCTTCACTCATATTAGGCATTACCCTGAAGCAATAGCCCTGATCCTGGTTGAGATGGGAAGGGGAAGCTCTCTACAGGATGCTGTTTCTTAGTTCTGATTTCAGATGCATTACTGGTATTTATTTATAAAACAAAGTACATTTTAATAACACTCTAAAATCTCTGGATGCATCATAAGCCATGCTGCAATTACTTCAGGGCTAAACATGACATGAATTCCTACACAGTTGTAATTGCACTGCATTTTTTTCTGTTTGAAAGATTATTTTGAAAAGGTATTTTGGTTGTGGGTTCTGGGATTTGTGGACACAAAAGGTAACATTTTACGGCTCCAAGAATAATACAATATATTCAAAACATAAGACAATTTAGAGAGAAATTGCATGTTCCATATAAGGTTGGCTGAGAGGATGTTGGATGCTATAAACCTCCCCTTCAGGTGACAGAAAGGGACATGCTACTAGAGTTCCCTCCTGGACTGTGGTGGCCCCATCATCAATGAGACTGAAAATCAGGTGGTGCAGAAGCATGGTGAGGGTAACCCAAATTCCATGGTATCCTAAGATCCCTTGTTACATGACATGCCCCTAAACAGAGCCAGAAATAAAATGAGGCTAAGAGCTGGCATAATTAATTCCATCATATAAATGCAACAGGAATGAGGGGTGCAAGAGAAATCCCACTGACTGATGCAAGCTGGTTGGGCTTACAAAATGGCAATAGTTCTACCATGTATCTCCCTACCACTACCACTGGCATTACTGCTTTGTAAAATATATCACAATTAGAACTCATCACTATATGCATGTGTGCAACCCCCATATATCCTATAATAATGGGGGGGGGGGGACAGACTGTGTAGGATATTTTCAACCCAGTCAAAATAAAACTATCAAAATATTACCAGATTAAATCTAAAATTCTAAAGCAATAATATAAAAGACACATCTTAATAAACGCAGTCCAGAACAAAAGGGCACACAAGGCCCTTTCAATGGTTATGAATGATAGGCCTATCCAGGCAAAAGTTCTACATCAGGGGTAGGCAACCTTTCCCTTTTAAGGGCCGAGGGACTTCAGCTCCCAGAAGCCTCAGCCATGTTGGCAAATAGTCCCATGTTGGCCAATAGCTCCTGGGATTCTGGGAGCTGAAGTCCCTCGGCCCTTAAAGGGGAAAGGTTGCCTACCCCTGATTTATAATATTCCCATGTATCTGTAGAGCAGGGGTAGGCAACCTAAGGCCCGGGGGCCGGATGCGGCCCCCCAAGGCCTTTGGACCGGCCCCAGGCCGGTCCTGCCACCGCCGCCCCTGCCCACCATGATGATATTGATTATTGTTGTTATTACTTGTTCTTGGGGTTTTCTTGGCAAAATCTCCACAGGGGTTTTGCCATGGCTTTTCTGGGGCTGAGAGAGTGTGCATGGATATTTTTTAATTTTTAAATTTTTTTTACTTTTTACTTTTTATTTTTATTTATGTTTTATTTATTTATTTTTGGTGTTTCAGCCCCCCAATTGTCTGAGAGACAGCAACCTGGCCCCCAGCTCAAAAAGGGGCTTTGCAATAATGATTTTGCATTTGGCTGTTTGGCAAATGGCTTTCAATTAACCAAATGATGTTGTCCTTTTAAAATTATAAGTATTGCACACACCCTTTTGCACATTTTGACTTCAATACATCCCTTGAGACCATGCCCTTCAACTCTCCTGATTTTGCAAGGAGAGTCCCAATTCATCTGCAGCCTCCTCTAGCTTGTCTTAATAACTTTTGCCATCCTTACTACATTCTGATGTTGCCAATTCTGATGTTGCCAATTTTCATCTGTGAAATGTTGGGGGATAGTCTTGATACATATATTTCATCTTGTCTAGTTGCTCTGGCATTATACAGGCACAACAGCCAGTGGCTTTTTTAAAAATAGGAATGGAAATAATATTTGAAATATTTGCAAAATGGCTGAAAAAACATGCATTTTGAGTTTTTATAAATTCTCAACTAATGAGAATCTTATTCTACTCAAAATTTGCATGTCGCTATTTTGTGCAAAAATATTGTTTCTATTATTACTTTATATAATTTATAATATTACTTTATGGCCAGAAAATGCTGTTTTCTTCACCAAATAACCAGATGCAAATTTTGTGCAGAATAATACTGAATTGTAAGCAGGTTTCAAAAACTCCATGTCATTTACTCTATACTGAATAGAAAATCTCCAGCAGTGAAACAATACAGAAAGTTAATGTTATATAAGATATATTAGTGAAAATGAAGACATGTAAACAAACGTACACGTCACACGTACATGCATTTCCTTCAGCCTGTGTTTACAGAAAATGGTTGTAAAATAACTGGACCTAAGGCTATCCTCTTTTCTCTCATGTAGCAGATGGTCAGTGATCCAAGAATATGATCACCTGCAGGAGGGATAGCAAGCAGGTGCCAGTCTTAAGATTCAGTCCAGGAAAGGAAAAATCAGTGAAAGTAAACCATCCCCCTCCCACGCATGAGTTACCTTTTCTGGATTGTTTCCTTTGAAAATGACACCAGTTAAACTGACCTGAAGTGGTGAAACTTGTTCTACTACATGTAAATTAACTACAATTCATGAATTTGATCCCTCCGTAGAGGAGTGAAGAAGACAGGATAAACAGTTCTGGAATTACTTTAACATATTGCAACAATAAATCACTGACAGAAATCTACCAGGAAGCCATCTATTCTGTAAGTAAAATTCACCAGAAAAGTGTAGCTTCCTTCTCTGTACTGGACACTGCAAGAGAGAGTTAGAGTGAGACTGAATGAATGAATGAATGACTAGGGTGAGGGAGAGATTTACTTCTGAATGGCTTTTGTTTGGTTTGCCATTTTGGTTCAGTCACTGACATTTGATGTTCTAGACAATTAACAACCTTTCCCCCTCAAAATCAGAGCATGCTGACTTCTGATAGTATGAATTATTTTGATGGAGACATCTAAAATTTCAAATACAAATACACAGTGCAAAGACATTCACTACAGTTCACTATATCCACTGTTACTAGCAGCCACCCTCCCTCAGTAACCAAGCACTGGGAGCTGCCTTAAAGTGTGTCAGAGGATTGGCCCATTTAAGTCTATTCTTTCCTGATTTGACTGATGACAACTCTTCAGAGTGTCAGGCGAGAGATATTCCAATACCTTCTACCTCCCCCTTTTAAAAGCAGTTGTCAAGTATTATATCCAGGGATGTTTGTATGCAAAACAAGAACTTTTCCACTAACCTAAGGTCCTTCCCCAATCATTATATTGATCTTTTAAATTGTTTAATTTAATACTGTTTTAAGGGGGGGGGGTTTCTTGTACTATATGTTTTATCATGGATTATGTTTTTAAAATTTGTAAGCCACCCTGATTGGACTACCATTGGGTGGGGTATAAATAAATTTTATTATTATTATTATTATTATTATTATTATTACCTTCATAGTGCCACTTGATAAAACTGATTTCCACCCATTATCCTCAACATCTGCTGAGCACATGTGTCTGTCGTTGTATTCCTGAAAACAGCACATAGGTTTTTGTTTAGGCCCTCTGTGAGAGTTTCTCCTACATACTGAGAGCACTGACCCAAAATACCAAGCCTAACTTCACTATTTTGAATCTACACCCCAAAGTGAGGGGCATTTGAACAAAGCTTCATGAAGAAAGGGATTGCAAATATCTCATAACATCACAACCAGTGCCCCAAGAATAACAGGATATGACCACATATCTTCTTGGTTGAACAGAAAAAGTGTCGCATGGTGTCACACACAGTCACAGCAGTACTGTGAAAAGTTACTTGATCCAGTAAGGATCTCTTTGTGGAGCTGGTGGACACAGAATGTCACAGTGCTTTCCATTACATTTTTGTGACAGACAAACCCAGATATTCCACATAAACTATGACAACACCAAAGGCTTTATGGTAATGTGTCTTCCTATTTTATATAATGTTAATACTTATTACATTTTTGTTGCCCACATGTCTTATCTCTCAAATATACAACAGATATTTGTATTCAATTTTAAAGGGCATTATCATGTAATGAATGAGAGCATTACAGCAGGATGTAACCTTGCTACCACTTTACTAATTAAGTTTCCTGCCTGAAAGAGAAATTGAAGTATTACTGTAGTGCTTCTTTGGTAAGGACACAAGAGTACTTTGAAATATTGTCCTCAAATATGCCTATGCTTCTACCTCCACAGCTGGTCCCAAGGACAAAAAGGAAAGACCTTTACAGTTAAGGGGAGAATACATATGAACTGATAAGACGAGTGCTTTGACATAGTGAATTCTGTGCACATAGTGGAATATTGAAACAAATGCACAAACATATTGAAAGTCACTAATGGCTTTTTATTATAGCAGAAAATTTAGTTATCAGAAGTTCATTCAATTCAAAATTAATTCCTTAATAGGAGACTAAATAAAACACATTTTGTTGTTGTAAAACAGAGCCAACATTTAATAGCTCAAATGTAAAAGCTTAGAGCCAATAAATACGGTACATCTTTATATGATAGATATGTGCTGATTTGTCATTTAACAAACATATGATCTTTCTCATGTGCTTCACACTGTCAGATATTTCTGACATGCATCTAACCTGTCTTCTGTACTGATCTATGTTTTACTTCTACCAACATGATGTGAAAAACAAGTGTGCTGCTTTGTGTTGTGGTCAAATTTTCACTGAAGGGACAGTGCCATATCTTAAATTGCTTTAAAAACATCTCCCTGTTTCAGACCATTTTCCATTTCCCCCCCCCATGGTAAACTCTGGAGTAAATTATTATAATTAGTACAATGTTACAAACTGTGCCCCAGCACAAGCAAATGACAAATAACAAATCATGATTTATTCAACTGAGAACTAGGGAGACGTCTCTCTTTTAGTATGAAAATGTTAGGTTGATGGTAACAACAATTTTTAAATAGTTCAAAAGTGTGTTGATGGTTCAGATCAAAAAACCCCAATAACCCATGCCTCATTTAACTCCACACATCCTAATAGATTACAATATCTTCATTGATTAATTAACACATCATTGATTAGCATATTCCATAAATGGGCCTTATCAATGAGCTATATGCAAAGTACATTAATAATCTTGTTATATTTTAATGGGTTAAAATATTTGTAGCAGAAGAAAACTCACAGACTCCCAGCAGCTACATTTTTAGTCTGGCAGAGTTTATGCCTCATTACCTGGCTTAAGAAGATATTTTTACTTCTTTTTGGTGTCAATTACAGTGATATGGCACAATGGAAGAAGTTTACCAATCAAGGACAACCATGTCCTTTACGTAAAACCATGTTCCTTACATTAGCAACTTTTTATGTAACACCAAAAATTACTGAATTAATGACTCATATCATGGCCCATCTGAAACTTTATTTTCTTTACATAAAAAAAGCTGGAGGAATTAAGAAAATTTTCTATACATTACATTTTGTTTCAGCCATTTTTTACAACTCTGATTAATATCAAAGTGAATCAAACATCCTGGGGGTAGCTCTCAAATTGTTTTTTAGCCAAGCAGAGAGGCTACCACTCAGTTGCAACATAAATTAGCTTGCTGTAAAGTAGATGAGATTATTTGAATGGAAGCAGCATTTGGTTTCCTACATAACAATTTACTCTTTAGTGATTGACCTTGTGCACCTTTATTATTGACCTTGTGCATAAGTTTCAGTGCTTGCACATATCATAGTGGTAGTCAGCTGAATCAGACACCAGAAATTTAGAAAGAATTTAAAATGGAACGTCTCCTCTTATGCTGGTCTATTAATTTTTAAGGACTACAATGAACCAGGCTTGGTTCTTTCTGAACATATTTTCTTTGGTCCAAGCACAAAATGAGCAGTCACACCAAGAAAACAATGTCCATAATGCTGCCTTCTCACTATTCAAAGTTGGAAAGTAAGGCAAAGTATGATGGGTTGTGGGGGGATGTGATAGTTTCAAAGTGAAG
>CM034701.1:264240461-264251268 GCA_020142125.1 Phrynosoma platyrhinos | reverse complement strand
GGGGGGGGGGGGAAGAATCACCACCCATTGTTCAATAGTCAATGTTTCAACTTTAGCCATCCTACAAAACTGTCTTCCACAGACATTAACAAGTAAAGGCCTAAGCAGACTGCCAGAAATAGTGCACATTAAATTGAGGCACTGCCCTGGCTCAGTGCTAGGGAATCATGAGAATTGTATTTTTTTCTGAGACATTGAGCCTTCTCTGTCAAAGAGCTCTGGTGCCACAATAAATTACAGTTCCCATGATTCCCTAGCATTGAGCCAGGGCAGTGCCTCAATTTAATGTACACTATTTCTGGCAGTCTGCATAGGCCCTAAGTTTGGCTTTTTTTTACATAGTTCAGCTTATATTAATATCTAAAAAATGCTAGTCTATGTCATGCCCTGCTGAATAAGGATGAGGAGGACGAGGAGGATAAGCCAGAACCTGCTCCGGGTCCTGAGCCTACAGCAGAGGAGCTCCAGCCAAATCCTAGCAGCCCTGTGGTGCCAACTCCCATGGAGCCTCCAGCAGAGCCTGTGGCTTCTCAAGAGGCTCCACAGCCAAGCTTTCCAACAACAGAGATGTTGGACATGGAAGACGATCAAGGGACCATGCCTACCTTTAGGCAGCGTAGAGCCGAAAGGGCGGGTCTCTGGAGCTCAAGGAGGCTTTATGAAAAATGCCAAGATCATCAAGGTGATCAGCCCCAGCTGAGTTCTGGCAGCTCGGCGATTTAAGCAATTGTGGAAACACTGCATTGGTGCCAGAGGGCCTCGGCAGATGACTAATAAAGTCGCCTCCGAGGCAGGGAAGAGGAGGGGCAGCCGCACGCATGGCGCCCCTTCCTCCTCCCGAGGTCGTCCTCGGAGCCGCCGGCCCTCCGCATGGCCGGCGCTCCGGGGGTAACCTCCCGCCGCAGTGTCCGCACACGCTGCGGCAGAAAAGTCAGAGAAAGTGCGGCCTACGCTTTTAGGGCGCACTTTCCCTGACTTCTGAAAAGAGCGCCAATTTAGCGCTCCTTTCAGGGACGCCGCCGATGCGCTGTGGTGCGGCTGCCTCGCTCCAGCGGCGCACCATCCCAGGGCGTCCTTGACGCCGTCGTCTGCTTCCCCCCAGAGATTAACTGAGCTTCCTGGTGAAAGCCTCTGTCTCTGTCCCTCCTTGTTCCTTGCCTTGAACCCTTGACTCTTGACTACCTTGGACTCCCAGTATCCTTGATCTTCTGACTGTTGATTACTCTTGGACCTCTGAATCCCTGGACCTCAGACTGCCTTGCTTCTCAGACCCCCTGCAACCCTCAACCTACGGACTGTGTTTGACTCTTCGCTTGCTGCTCCCTCGGATTGGTAACTAGGACGTTGTTTGGGACTTTCCCTCACTTTGGCTATCAGCCCTGCTGCCTGCTTTTCAGGACAGTCTATGATTTGTCTATCTAATCTAGTCTGTATTTCTCTTTCCTTTTTTCATCTTTTTTTTTTTTGCATTTATATTTAGCCATTAAGTTTATACATAGTATCAACTGCATTCATTAATTCATTCACTCACTCATATTTGTTCTCCTTAATTTCCTTTATCAATTCAAATTAATTTATATTTTTCATATCACTCTGTACTTCTTGCATTCAGACTATATCATTTATCAAAATTTCATTGAGAGGACTTCCCATGTTTTCTTGGTCAGAGGATCTAAAGAGTGAATTTATGCAACAGGTTAAAAAAAAACTACATTTCTGAAATTTGTTCAATTTGTCAAACCTGGTTACATTTTCTAGACTCTAAACCCTAGAAAATGGGAAAATACATTTCTTCCCCTGGAAAATCTGCAGGAAAAGCAAGAATTCTATATGTGAAAAGGAAGGGTGGAGGTATAGACCAGTTACGATCATCCTGTTATGAAATGAATCCAGTGCAAACATTGAGAGAGGATTTGAATAACTGAGAAGTCTCCTCTCCTGGAAGTGGAGATAAAATCTAGACACGAAGGATAGTTTGGTCATAAAATCCAGTTACCTGATTTGAATCTTTAAAAAAGAATGAAAAATAGAATATACATATATGGTTGGAGTCTATGTTGCAGAATTTTGAGCATAATTTTGCTTGCATGGGAGATTAGTGCTATGGTGCTATAGTTGCTGCAGTGTCTTGTGTCTCCCTTTTTGTGGATGGGGATGTATATTGACCACTTCCAATCTGCTGGCCATCGTTTTGTTTTCCATATCTGTTGACTTATGTTGATCAGCACGAAAGTTGACTGTCAATGTGGATTGCAGCAGTTCAATTGGAATATAATTCTAATTACCACCTTTAAAAAAATAAAGGCTAACTCTAAAATCTATAACTATAGAATCTTACACACGTCAGTTTGGGTGGAGGTGGGGAGGAGCATATTCAGTTTATCTCCAGTATTTGTATATAAGATTTTGGCCTGAATTCTAAAACCAGCCTGGAACCATACCTGTGGGCAGGGAAGCAACAGCTTCCATTCCAGCACTGCAAGTTAAAAACAGAAAGAATTATTTCAGCTATGTATGTATGGGTCACTTATCAAATGAGCAACTGCAAAGTGAAAAGGCTTGGAGCTCTCACTTCATCTGCTCCCACCCTAGTGCCTCACATATTAATGTGGAAATAAGCATCACTGATTTCACTATAACCTACTTAAAAATAAAAATAAAAATGTTTATAAAGATCCACTATAAATGTGACAAATTTTATGCTTGCAGGAGAAAATATATATATAGCAATAACATGTCATCAGCTGCTCCCACACTGCAGTTTGATACCGTTTTAACTGTCATGGCTCCATCCTATGGAATCCTGGGATTTGTAGTTTGTTGTCACAGCAGAGCTCTTTGACAGTGAAAGCTAAGTATCTCAGAAACTACAAATCCCAGAATTCCATAGCATTGATCCATGGAAGTGAAACTGGTGTCAAACTGCAACAATTTTAAAAGAGAATACTTAAATATATTCCAGAAACATTTCAGGAGAAGAGAGCAGTTAACATCATCTAAGGAAGGCTTGCATAAACAAGCAAGGTATGTTTTCAATGTGTATTTGAAAATAGGTACACTCTCAACCTCTCAAAACAGGAGAATTTTGAGCAGGTGAATACTACTACTGACAAGACCTCTTTTTATGCTCTCACATAATGGCATTTCACTGACTACAGGACAGCCAATAAAGCCTCTATTGAGAATCTCAGGGGCTGACAACCAATATATGGGCACATATAGAGAGAGGAGCTCTCCTTTGGCTGCAAATACATGTGCTCTCAAGTCTGTGATTTTTCAGAATGTGCATATTTACAGGTAAGCTTAGAAAAAAAGACGTGTGCAGTGGTCACATCTGATGGTTTTCATTAGATGAACATATTAGTAATGTTTGAAGCAACCCTAACATTCCTTGTAATTTCCCAAGTTAAATAAAGAAACCTTAATATAGTACCATTTTTTGTACAACATTGCTAGTAATAACTTATTATCTTCTGCTAATCTACAATTCCCATTAGCAGGACAAAAGGTGTTCCAATTAAAAAGAGCTTCCCAATTAAGATTGTGGTATTAACAGCAACACTGATAATATGACAAAGAGGAGGCAGACAGTCATAGTCTCAAAAGCCTTAGTGGTTGCTTGATGGCAAGACAGATAACGATAATAGAAGACAAGAACAATCTTAAATAAGTCTACTGAAGTTGTTTGGGGTGCCTAACTGAGTAGGATGCTAATGCACTAGAATGTGTTAGTCACGAGACCAGGTTGAATCACAGAATCATAGAGTTGGGAGAAACCACAAGGGCCATTCAGGCCAACCCCCCTGCCATGCAGGAATATACAATCAAAGAACTCCTGGCAAATGATCATCCAGCCTCTGTTAAAATCTCCAAAGAAGGAGACTCCACCACAGCATATTCCACTGTCAAACATCTCTCAGCATCCAGGTGTTCTTCCTAAGGTTTAGGTGGAATCTCTTTTCCTGTAGTTTGAATCCATTGATCCATGTCCCAGTCTCTGGAGCAGCAGAAAACACACTTCTCCTTCTTGACATGACATCCTTTCAAACATTTAAACATAGCTATCATGTCAGCACTTAACCTTCTCTTCTCCAGGCTAAACATACCCAGATGTCTAAGGGGGGATGCAGACTGGGAAGTGGCAGATTGGAGCCGAGGCTGCCCCATGCCTCAGCCTCGATCCTCCCTTTCACTGCCTGGGAAAGGAGCGCTAAAATAGCGTTCCTTACATAAGCCGCAAAAGGGGCACCTGAAGAGCCCCCATGCAGCTCTTTTCCGTCCCTTCCGGTTCAGCGTGTCCAAACGCTCAGTTGGAAGGATGTCATCGGAGCGCCCGTCGTGTGGAAGGGTGGGTGCTCCAATGACATCCTCAGGAAGGGGATGGGGCACCCAGCGTTCGGCTGCCCCTCCCCTTCCTTGGCTTGAAGACAGCGCAAAGCACCGTCTGCAAAGCCCCTAAGTCCCCCATCATAGGATTTGGCTTCCAGACCTCTATGTTGGTATGAGTGGAAATATACTTATCCAAAAAATATAATTAGACAATAAAATGCCCTTGGTTATAGATCTCCCTACGGTGGCATATTTGAACTCTACATTTAACACTCCAAGTAAAGTCTCTGTCAAACAATTTTTTTTAAAAAGTGCACATAGAAAATTATCAGAGCCTTCTTGCTAACATCGAGTTTTATATATAGAGAGGTTGGGAACTAGCTGGATGCTCCTTAAGATATGAGGGTGAAATTTTGTCAATTCTCTTCCCCTTCTGCAGCTCCATGATACCCCCCACCCCCAAAAAAATTCTGCTCCAAAGGTTTTGGGAAATTATACAATGGTGTGGGAAGTAGTGCTGGGATCTATAAGCGAATAGGAAATCAATAAAATTCACCTGCCTTCACTTTTCTCTGTTGGATGCACTTTCCTGTGTTGGATGGATCATGTGTCCTTTCAAAAATGGAAGGTAGACAATGCACAGAACAAGAGTCCTGGATCCAACACAGAGTTCTTGCTTTTAACCCTAATAAAAGATACAAAACCAATAGGCTGAAGCAGGTACTATTTTACTATGTTGGTGAAATGAACTAGGTTCATTGTGATATAAGCATAGTGAACTGTTGTGATAAAAATAAAAAAGAGAGAACAAATGAAAGCCCATTTTAACCTTGACCTTTTTAATGCTCTGAGTACAGGTAAATCTGTACACATGTGTGCAGCTCATACATATAAACTTCTTCCAATATTTTCACTTGCACATTGTTTAATCCTTTTATCTCCTAAAAGGATGTTGTTGTTTTTTCCTGGAAAAAATGACTCTGCAATGTTGTTATTGACTTGCATGCTTTTAGAGAAAATTAAATTGCACTGAAACCTCTTTGCCACATAGTTTTCATTCAAAATACTTTATAATTTATAATGATTATTGGTGTATTATTTCATCTTCCCATACTCATTTTAGGTCTCATAAATGCAGAATATTAAAAGATTTTTAACATGTTGTATATAAACAGAGAGAGGCAGACGAGTGAAATATTTTTTTCCTGGTACAGAACAGCTACTATGTTCCAGAAGGAAGAAGTCTAAAATGCATGATGTATAATCATATTTCTGAGCCAACCTCTGCCTTCTAGTATACACATTTGACTTGCAGAGAAATAAGCAGGAGCTATTGGCAACAGTGCAGGAGTTCTCTGATGTTTGTTTAATACAAGCAACATTTGTTGAGCCATCAAGGGCAGCAGGAGATAATTTGTGGACATTAAAAATGAGATACAATTCTCTCTTCTTTGTTGTAGAGTATCATCCCAAGAAAGAAAGAAAGAAAGAAAGAAAGAAAGAAAAGCTTTCATTTAGGGCAGATGAACACATCATTATTTTGGAGGAAGACCTCTGGCAAAATCTTCACAGTGTGATGGTCATAACAGTTTTGAGTGATGAAAACGTTAACAACACAATGTTATGAGCCACTGCACATGAAAATAAGAGTTTGGAATAAAACACAATGGTATCTCTGCTACCAGAATGGCTATAGAAATCAATGGGTTCAAGTGTGCCTAGCTTGGTGCTGAAATGAAGCCAGTGTCATTACCTGCAATGCTATGATAGGTGTCCAAATGCTGCATTGGCACAATAAGTGAAGATCTGTGCTGCTAAGTTCTAAACAGCCCTCCACATTGCACAAATGTTGTAGTTGACTATCATGCAGAGTTGCTGAATGGGATGAAAATGAAAAGTATTGAAGATCTAATAGGAGAAAAATCAGAGCTCCATCTATGTTGGAAATCACTCTTTGGCTCTTGGAATAACCTTCCCATAATTCCAGATATATGAAGTAATACAGTAATAGTGCTGTCAAAAGAGAAAAGAATATGGTCTGGCATGAAGTTAAACATTTGTAATTTGCAAGTTCTATGACTAAAACTTGTATATTAGTACCTTGGCTCAGTCATTAATCAGAATGGAGACTGTAATTAAGAAATCAGAAGATGACCCGAACGGCAGCTATGAAGTATCTAAACAAGATCCTGAAGTATAAAAATTAATAATTGAATAGTACAGTTAGGATTGTCCATGTCATCATATTTCCCATTTCTGTGTATGGTTGTGAAAGTAGGACAGTGAAGGAAGCTGGCAGGAAGAAAATCAACTCATCTGAAATGTGAGGGTAGAGGAAAGTTCTGACTGAGGGTACTGTGGAATGCTAAAAAGACAAATGGGTCCAAATCTGAATTCTCCCTAGAAGAATGTCATACTTTGATAAGACTCAACTCACTAAAAAAAGACAATAATGCTTAGCAAAATTGAAGGCAGTAGAAAAAGGGGGAAGACCACATTCCAGATAGATAGACTCAAACAAGAAAGCCCTGGCCCTGAGTCTGCAAGATCTGATCAGGGCTGCTGATAATAGGGTGACTTGGAGGTCTCTTATTCATGGGGTTGCTATAAATCAAAGTTGACTTGAAAGCAATTAACAACAACAAATGGCAGCTTATTTTTCATAATATGAATATTAATGTGCATAATATGAAAATTTTCCACATTATTTATGGCTTTGCTTGTTTGTCTATCTACCATTACAATTCCACCTCGGAACTAAATACATAGTAACATCTGCTCTGGTATACTGTAATAATGTTGGACCTGGAACAGGAAAACCCCTGTTCAAATCCCCCTGATCCCAAAGCTTACCTAGTGATCTTTGGTCAGTTACTACTTCTAAACCAGACCTAGTCAGTTGTCATGGAGATTAATACAGGAAGGAATAATATACTGCAGAGCACATACACATACATACATATTGCTGGTCTTTTTTTTAAAAAAAACAAAAAAACAAAAACAAAACCTAATGCTGCAATTGGAGGGGGAAAGGTGGCTGAGAATACAGAATGACTGGGAAAGCAGAAGAGATAGATATTCTATATCAATATTGAAGGCTTTCCATGCTTTCCACTAGGGGTGATCATATTTAATATATTTCTCACTGGGGAAAGTGGGAGAAGAGACTCATCTCTCTGCATTTGAGGGCCTCGGCAGACGGAAGCGTTGGAGACGCCGCCGGACGGAGCGCCGCGGGACCGCAGCCTCCGCATCCCGGCACTCCTGTGGCGTCCCTGGAAGGAGTGTTAAATCAGCGCTCCTTCCACAAGACAGGGAAAGTGCGCCCTAAAAGTGCGTGCGGTCGCTGCGGAGGGAGGTTGCTCCCGGAGCGCCGGCCGTGCGGACGGCCGGCAGCTCTGAGGGCAATCTCAGAAAGAGGAAGGAGCGCTGCACGTGTGGCTGCTCCTCCTCTTCCTGGGCTCGGAGACGGCTCAATAAGCCGTCTGCCGAGGCCCTGAATATACACAGACTTAACTAATTCACATACATGCATAAGCATATACATCAATCATGCAAACATTCTCCAGGTTTCAGTACCAGCTTCAACAGTCACCAAATGTTCCCTACTGCTATACCAGTCACCTTCAAATCTGTGACAATCACTTTGCAGGAATGCATCTCTGAAATATGGACTCTACTTTAAGAAAATGGAGGGGAAATCTGAAATTCATTAATGGGAAAAAATCTCTATGTCTGAAAGACAGAATGATTGAGAGCAATCCTGAGGTACACTGTTCTGCAGGTGCTGTAATTCAAGAGAGATCCCTTTCAGGGAAGTCTCTCTTTGTTTATAAAAAGAAACAATTTGATTCACATGGGCTGTTGAAGCTGGGCAAACCTCTGACAAACTGTAACATTTTTTGTCCTACTGGGAATGGAGGGGCAAGACAAGGCAAACTTCCATTCTAGCAAGCTTTCTCCAAACAGACTAGGCTTTGCTGTCTCTGCAAAGTGTATCTGGGAAAGGGAAAATTTTACATGTCAATGAAGCTGGGATACTTCATTCATTACCTGAAACATTAAAAGACAGTGCAAGTCTCACAAAACAGTGGCCTTGTATTTCAGCTAACAGAAGGGCTAGAGACCTACTTCTCTTTTAAATAAAATCTTATAGTCCAAGCCAGATAATAGTACAAATGAGTACTGGGTAAAATGTCTGGAATCTGGATAAAATCAATCCAAACCAGTGCTGGGATGGAAAAAAATATTCAAAAATATTTGGGAAATGGTCTAAAGATATGTTTTTGAGTCTTGAGAAATTGTGATGAAAAGAGATCTGGACTGATGAGAATCTTCACAATTCAGAGCTTATTTTGTGCAGAAATCATCATTTTCTGCACAGGAAACAGCCTTTTCTCTGTGGAAAATACAAATTTAATGCAGAAATATTACATCCTGTGCAGAAAATGCTGTTTTCCATGTAAATCAACCATGTACATATTTTATGCAGAATAAATCCCAGATTACAGCATTTTCTGCACAGGAAACAGCATTTTCAGGAGTTAATATTTCTGCATATTTTCTACACAGAAAAGGCTGTTTCCTAGACAGAAAATGGAGATGTGGCAAAATAACTACACGGGAGGTGTTTGTTTGTTTGTTTGCTTGCTTGCTTGCTGAGTAAGACCTGAACTGCAAATAGCCTTTGAAATCTGTGTGGTTTTCAAAGACTTTCTTGCAACAGGAAGAAAATTGCTGAAATTACTCACTGCTATCTTCAAGAAAAAAAGAGCCTGAACAGACTGCCAGCAATAATCCAGCTTGAGACCACTTTAACTGCCCTGGCTCAATGCTAGGGAATCATGGAAACTGTAGTTTGTTCTGAGACATTGAGCCATCTCTGTCCCATGATTCCCTAGCACTGAGTTAAAGTGGTCTCAAACTGGATTATTTCTGGCAGTCTCTTCAGGCCCTTAGTGAGGAATTATATTCCTAGTGGTATGGCAGCCCTAGTTGTAAGATGGGCATGCAAGTTCAAGGCCAGTACCAAAATGGGCTGTCAAGAGACCTTAGGATAATCTTTTCTAGCCCTCAAGATGACTCTTCCTCAGAGATTTCTCTTAATTCCTTTGTTGCTTCCTCACCCAGCACTCCTTTACTACACAAAACCTACATCTTTGTTTTGCACACAGCAACATTTCAGAAAAGGAATCATATTTTTCTTCTCCTCCATCCTGAAGCATGTTTACTTAATGTTCACTTTGGACTCATAATCCTTTTAATCTAAGAGTTTAAGTTAGCTTCAATCCAGGATGACACTAGTCTAAAGGACACTGCAGAAATAATCTAGTTTGAGACCACTTTGACTGCCCTGGCTCAATGTTAAGGAATTCTTGGAACTGTAGTTTTGTGAGACATTTAACCTTCTCTGTCAGAGAGTGCTGGTGCCACAATAAACTACAATTTCCAAGATTCCTAGCACTGAATTAATGCAGCCTCAAACTTAATTATTTTTGCAGTGTGTTTTGGACCATTTGCTTGTTGTACAAGCACTTGTACATTTTCTGAGTATGTGTAAGGAACCATGTGCAGCAGTTCTTGCTGCTGAACAGCAGGGTCAAGTCACTTTATATGAGCCATAGGAACATTTCCTTCCTTTCTTTCTGATCCCAGGCCTCTCCTGTCTACACAACACAGGCAGGGACTTTTGCTCTACCAGTGAAGGGTCTCAGCCTTAATTTTTGACAGAAAGTCAGGAAGAAGAGAAATCCGACACAAACCTCAACAGCACTGGATCTTACCTGATCTCATCCATCAACATCTAAGTGAATCTGGATGAATCCATGACCATGGAATCCTCACTGTGTATAAATACATTTGTGAATTCTTGGGTCATTTTTGAAGTTTCTGCATTTTGGTTCCATACTTTGCTGTGGAGAAGAAGCAGCTGCTGGCTGCCAGAGTGATTAATTATACTCATTCATAGTACTCTACCACCATCCATCATCATCCACTGTCAGTTCTTGATCTTCTCGCCCTCCTTCTCTACCAATGCCCACTTTCCTGGCCTGGCATCACATAGACACACATTTCACATGTGATATATTAAAGAGATGTTGCCTTTTAGAATCCTCTGTATGTGTGTGTGTGTCTGTGTGTGTCCATGCACACACATACATAAGTGTCTGTCTCTTTTCAAATAGATAGATTCAAAATAAAAACAAAGATAGTGACAGTTATGACACCTTTCAAACTAGCAGATTTGTTTGAGCATGAGATCCTGTAGATTGCAGCCTTCTTCCTGAGATGAATTACGGTAATCAAGTGAAATGGTGAAGCCCCCACTTCTTTTCATTCTGAAATGGGCTAACAGAACTATCTCTTTAAAACTGCTGAAATGAATATGCCTATGTGACTCTAGCTGTCTAACGTATCTGTGTTTGTGACGTCCCTCAGCACAAGCAGAGAGACAGAGCAAAAAAAAAAAAAAAAAAAA
>CM034701.1:264214595-264234485 GCA_020142125.1 Phrynosoma platyrhinos | reverse complement strand
CAATCCAGTTTGGAACATTGGCTGCCCCAGATTCCAAACTTACATTAAAAAGAAAACAATACAAAACTGCTGATCTGCAGTGACATTAAAATTGCTAGGGGAGGGTTGGGGCGGCACACCGGCCGCCCCAACCCCTCCCCGAAGATGTCCTGACACCACATACATACGCACGGTGCTTGGCGTCAGGACACCTCCTGGTGCAGCATCTTCACGTGCTGCACCGGAAGAGGCAGAGAAGAGCCGTGCACCGGCTCTTGGGACGGCCTTATGCCGCCTTTAATAGGAGCAGCATTTTGCCGCTCTTTAGGAGGCTGCAAATGGGAAAATCGGGGCTGCTGTGTGGTAGCAGCGACACCGATCTACTGCTTCCCGGGGAGGCCCAGGGCCACCCATCTGCATCCCCCTCCCTTAGACTAGTCCCAGGTGGTGCCTTCCAGTGGTTCCTGTAAATTCAATCTCCAAATCAGATATTGGAAGTATTTTTTTCTATGTCCATGTGTGTTGGTACAAATGGAGTAAGATGGAGTGTTTTTAGACCTATATTTCATTCCATTTATTTCCTGAAGCTAATGATTTTATATACAGTTCACACCCCTGTGCACTTTCTCCTAGCAATTTGTTTGGGGCCGCACTGGATGTGGTTCCAGACCTCCTGAAAACTTTGTTCAGTGCCAAACACTATTATTGCTACAACTCACTGATGGGGTCTGGGTTCCAGCACCTCGTCACAGTCAGTGGTAGAATTAGTCCCCAAAACTAATTCTATGCAGTCATTCCTATCACCCCAAAAAGTTGAGGAACTTAGGGTCCCCATCAACTGTGTCAGTGTCCCCTTAAATGTTGGAGGAATTGCTTAATTAAAGGAGGCCTGTGAAAATTTGGGTAACCTAAGGGACCATTTTCATATCTTGTGCCACTACTAACTGCAGGAGGATCCAAGTTAGGTGAATGAAGGTCTTATTTAGAAATATGCAAGAGTGCAACTAAATACACAATAGAAATTCAAGCAGGAACACAATACAAGGCTAACTGAAATAGAGGCATGGGAATTGAATGTGGGAGCTACGGGGTGTTGTGGGGGTGATATTTACCAGTTCTGAACAAGAATAGATGGAAAGTAGTGTGTCTGAGGATAGTATAGGAAGAGGAGGCTCTGAACTGTTGGAGAGAGCTCCAGTAGGTAGCAGCTGTATGCACAGAATGACCATGTGTGGGTTGGATATTTATATCCTGTTTGGTACCCTCAAAGGGTACTTAACATTTCCATATGAAGTACAAAGAATTTGAGTGCTTTCTAATGGAATTGATAAAAATGATACTTTTGGTAGATTGACTTAACTCTGGACTAACACTGAATAAATCAAGGACAACCCCAGGACAGATGGATATTGAAGCTGGCTGGGAACATGGCAGGGAGTAGGTAGGAGGCATGGTCTCACCAGGTTTAGTTCAATGAGACCACTTTTGTCTCCAGTGCAAGAGGATATGTAGAAGGCCTGGAGGGAGGATGACATAAAGAGCAAACCCCATTTAATCTATATTTTGGTATTAACTGGGTCCTTCACATGTCTGTACATCAATGTGCCTTCCCCAGAGGAAAATTTCCTGGTGTTCCAAAGGTAATTGTGACATCTTAAAACATGTCTGGCTCTAAATATGAAAATGTGACAATATGAAAATCCCATATGAAGTATGGGGGTATGTGTCAGGTATGCTAACATCCCCAACAAGTCATCCAATTCAATCCTCATAGCTGGCTATGTAGGACCCATGGTCTGCGTACACAGACACTGACACACACACCCTGGTGATGCCAATAGAAGATGAACTCCTAAGGCTTATATAAATGAAAAGCAAACACATGGCATCAATGTTCACAACCATGACCTATTTCCTCTCCCTACCCTTAACTATTACAATTGTGTCAGCAAGTTAACAGAAGATTCAGTCTTCAGTAAATTTCCAGCCTCCACATCCTTTCCCAGCCTGAAAGCTAATTCAAAGCACATCAAGCAAGGTCACTACTACAAATAACACTTTCTCTGCACTGGGCATGTTAACTTTTGACCATGAGGCTAACAAGGACTCTAAAGCCCATCGACTTATTAGCAGAGGTCCAACTCACTACACATCATTTAATCAATTTTGTGTTGTTTTAATATATTAAATATGTTTTTAGACCGTAAATCATTTTTGTTTTACATTTCAACTATTCAAAAATTGTCTAAATTTATTTTATTGTACACTTCCCTGAGATCTTACAGTGTGGGTACAGGAACAACAACGTTGTTTACTGAGCCAGCAATGTATTTGACCTTTTTATATGGTCCTTCTCTATTGTTTTATCCCTACAAAAACTCTGCGAGATAGGTTTGATGAGAATAAGTGCCCAAGGTCAACCTGTAAGCTTTGTGATGAAACAGGGATTTGAAATTAGGCTTCACTATTCAAAGTCTGCCTCTGTAACTAATCCACTATACAGGCTCTCTCCAGTTAGTGTTTCATAAATAAATAGTGTTGAGGCTGACAACAATCCATAATATGAAACATGCCTGATGCATGTAATTTACATGTAGTAGAAATGTGCATGATATATAAATTAGGCTACTTGGATTTGGAAATTGGAATATGGCAGCTTTGTGCTGGACTGGCTTGGCCACACTAAAGTAATGCCAGATTTTGGTCAAGAGCAGCAAACAACACCGGCAATTCAGAAATTTCTCTTCAAATCTACTTATTCTTTTTACAGGTCTACAAATTTAAGAAAAAAAACAAATACTATAGCAACAATGCCTTTTACAATTATCAGACTTCTCAGTTTGAGCTATACTTATTGGATCTGATCTTCTTTAGAAGATAAAACATCTTCTGTTCTCTCTTCTAAATCTGATCTATACTTATCTCTAACTATACAACATTTAAGATATGAGATTTTGCATGCATACAGGGGTAGGCAACCTTTCCCATTTAAGGGCCGAGGGACTTCAGCTCCCAGAAGCCTCAGCCATGTTGGTCAATAGCTCCTGGGATTCTGGGAGCTGAAGTCCCTCGGCCCTTAAAGGGGAAAGGTTGCCTACCCCTGCACACTGTTGAAAAAGAAGAAAATAAATATCAATGTATAGTTTCATTCATAGGCTTCAATGCATCTTGACAAAAGTTTCTGGCAGAAATAACTTCTTGGTTTTTTGTGTGTGTTTCCCACACAAAGTACTTGTATGTACAGATATCTATTTATGTCTACATTCTGCCACTATTCTATTTATCATGGATAAAATAAACCTCTCCCCCACTATAAGTGCTTTTATCACTTTATATACATTGACATACATGCTTGACATATTCTATTTTACATTACTCCACATTTTTTCAAACAAAAGATTATTTTCACTTTTTTTAATGGCAATTTCTCATCAAGATTTCCCTACTGTCATTGTTCCAATAAGATCCTTAGTCTTGTTCTTTTAAATCAATTATTTTATCCCTTTCCTGCTCCTGGTCTTTTCTCACTCCTTCAAAATTTAATATGAAAGCCCTTCTTATTATCTTAACCCCTTCAGCTAGCATAACTTTCTTTTCTTTCTTTTTTACTCTCTTATTTTTTTTCCCTGCAAGGTTTAACTGATGTTGAGTATTTTTTTTTGGCTTGGCTTCCCCCCCTACTTTGAATTTCCAGATAGGTTTTAACAGTGATTTCTTATCATGCAACCTATGGAAGGATGCACGGCTAAGTTGACCATGGAGTTTTTCAATGTCAGAATCTACTGGAGGCATAGTAGACCCTGCATGTGAAATACAAGAAGCAGGCATGAAGCATGATTTTTGCTTCACTTCTGCATAAAGGATGATTTTATATAAAAAGGATTATATTTCTTTCCTGTTATAGTTGTCACTAGAATATATGTATAGATACATATCTCGTAAAGATTTCTGATATTCACAATATGCTACTGGCGGCTTATGATTAATAAATGGGGTGGGACACTCACCACTGTGAAGTGAAGCAATATCACCATCCCTGCTTGGACTATAGACTGCTGGTGATTTACATACAAATCTGCTAGTGATTTACCATATCAGCTAATCTAGTTACCCATGCTAGTACTATTGAAAAAGTCCACAGTCCATACAGGACCAGCCCAGAGTATTCTGGACCTGAAGCTGCTCTGATGTTTCCCCATTACCTGGCCACTCTGAAGCAATGGCAGGTAGCTGATCGCACACATGTACCACTGCGCTGCCTACTACCGCCACAATGGGCCACTTGCTCTGAAGACAAAAATGAGGGCCCAAGCATCAATCACATGGCTGGGCACCTTGTTCTGATCTCAGGGAGTTACATGGGGTGGTGGCACATGACACAGCAGGACAGCCGTTGCTGGTGCTGCAGAGGACTTCGGATCTTCTTGGAAGATCCAGAGCAAATGGTGATTTAAAAAAAATAATCTGAAGGGGTGGGGTATACTGGCTTGGTGCTGAACTGTCAGTTTGCACTAGAATGGGGATTGGGCCCTGCATCATCTGGACTAGCCATTGTGAGGACATGAAAGGACATATTTGGCCTGTGTAAACATGACCACAATGGGATGTCCTTCTTCCCTTCCTTTTGCAATCCTTGCAACCCCCAAAAATCTGCTCTGAAGAGTTTACCGGCTCTCTAAACTACTAAACATGAATTGGGTGGTTTACAGCAGAGAGGGAATCACATCCTTCCTAGTTCCACTCCCAGAAACCATACCATTAGTGTGATGGTACAATTTTGCTAGCCTGATATCAGTTGGGGAGCTTACCCATATGCAGAGGAATATTGTACATATATAACACATGTATGAAAGGTGGATGTCATGATATGTCCCTCTGTTATGTGAGTAGCCTTTGTGTCCAGATGCTTTTTACAGTAACCCTAATGGAACTGCTCACAAATTCAACTATGTTCAAATTTTGAACAAGGGAATAGAACTCTTTAGCTTATAAAAGCAGTTATAGCACTGTAGCAAATATAATAATAAAAAATGAGAAATATACTTACACAATGCAAATATTATTTACATTTCCCACCAAAATAATTAGTTAGAAAAAACATGTAACAAAACCTTTAATTGCAAGCATGTGCACAAATCACTTACACACAGTTCATAATTACACTCTTTCTCTCTTGTGCAATGTCTTTCCCTACCTTATTTTACTTTTCTTCTTAACAGTAAACAAAATAATCCCCTGTAGAAAACTAGTGTGACCTTTTATTTTATTGCAATTATTGTAGACTTACAGAAGAACAGCTAAACTTCAATTTGAGATTTAAAGAGCCACAACAACTTTGAATTTGGATGCTTTGATAGAGCCCGTGGAGTATGACTAAATAAGCCTAATAAAAATTAATTCCCTTGGAAGAAAGAATTCTTTTCTGAATAAATTACTTTCTGTATATTGAAATGTTAAACAGATCATTCTAGTACAAATTAAAACTGAAAACTGAGCACTGCAATGCTGATATTTCTAGATGATAGCTTTAAAAATAACTTGGAAGAATAAAAAAGTAATCCAAAAGCTCAATACAAAAGAAATAGAAAAGAATACTTTTTTATAGATCACTGTGCTGTCGTTCAATATGTGCAATTGCCCAAGGAATTCACTGACAATTCTGTGAGCATGTCATAAAAATATATGTGAACTGGGAACTGAATGAAACAGCCATTTTCTTGTTTAGCCTTTGCAGCATTTTGAACCAGTTTCAGATTTCTCCACCTAACCACTATGATGCAACTTCAAATACACCTCAGGAACCCCCCTCAGAGAAGTTTCCAAGCCCCCCCCCCTTGAAGATCTAATGAGAACTACCACTGCCCTTGTGTGTTGTTGTATATTTATTGATGCATTTTCATTGGTGATTTTTAACTTGTAATTGGTTTAATAACTTTTTAAGGGGGGGAGGGAATTAGATTTTGTTGTATTTTATATTGTATTTTATTGTTGTTAGCCACCCTGATTGATCTCAAAGGGGTGGGATATAAATAAACTTTATATTATTATTATTATTATTATTATTATTATTATTATTATTATTATTATTATTATTATTATTATTATTACACTGTGGCTAATATTATTAGTACACCAATGTAATTATGTAGCAAATATTAGCATTCTGAGGCATGCCCAGAAGAAAATGGATTCTGAGATCTTCAACAGAGGTCTTTGTTTTAGTCCCACCTTCTTTTATCTGATGGGAATACAAGACAAGGCCTTCTCAGTGGCTTCCAGTTTCTGGAAGGAGGCCATAATGGCCTCCTTCTTGCTGTCTGTCTGTTAGCAGGCAGTTTTTTTTTAATCCAACACACTTTTGAAAACTGATAGTTTTTGGAGAAAGACCTTTTGATAGGATGTTGTTGTTGTTGTGTGCCTTCAAGTCATTTATGACTTATGACACAACCCTAAGGCAAACCTATCACAGGGTTTTCTTGGTCATTTCTTTTACTGTACAATTTTTAAACTGCTGGTTATTATTTTTAATTGTTATGCTTTACATTGTCCTCAATGTAATTGACAATTTAATTACCTTTTAGAGTGTCAACCTTTTGTGGGTTTTAGATGTATTGTATTTGTTTTATAGCAACAAGCAAGTACATTTCTATACCACTTATGAGTGCATTTAAGCACTCCCTAAGTGGTTTACAATGTGAAAGCCAATTGCTCCCAAAAAGCTGTGTCCTCTTTTAGCAACCTATGGAAGAATGCAAGGCTAAGTCAACCATGGAGCCCTGCCTGGGATTGAACTCACAACTGTAGTACTGGCATTTAACCAATGCACCACCAGGGTTTTACTTAATAAGTTGCTGTGAGTCACATTTTTGGAGGAAAGGCAGGCTATACCATTCGGAAGAAGAGGAAAAAGAAGACATGTGAAGACTAAGTAATCACTGACCACATTGAAGTAACATTTATTACTGTATATACTCATGTATAAGTCTAGAAATTTTAGTACAAAAAATTGATCCAAAAAAACTGAGTGACCTTATCCACGGATCAATATAAATACTGTACTTAAAACTCTTATTTAGAAAGCATCCATCCCCTGGTGAAAGTCAAGACTGTAATTTGTTTTGGAAGCAATGAACCCCTCTACCCTCTCAACTAAGGTTTTAGGATGAGCACAAGCAGTTATGCCTGCTAGAATTTTGTAAGTTCTTTGGTGTAATTTCCCTTTGCTTTGTCTTTTACATCCTTTGTTACGTGCCCCTAAATTTTACTCTTGACTTACCCACAGGTCATATCCAAATCCATAATTTTGGCCACAAAACCTGCTCTTGACTTATACATGAGATCAACTTATAGCTGAGTATATACAGTATTTTACTGCCCTTATGAACAGTCAGACTAGACTAGAAACAAGTTATATATTTGTTGTTGTTATTTGGTAGTTATTTGTTGTTATTTGTCACTGGCTAATGCATATCACACCCTGCCTTTGCAAGTCTTCAAAGAGTTATGTAGAAATAGGATGAATTTCTTTCTAAAGGCTGATTGTTATTTTCTTATTTGTAATGAAAGCTTTTAGGTCCATGATTCAACGTTAGTTTTCAATGTGTGGTACAACAGAGTACACAGTTGTTACTGAATCTGATAACTCACCATTGATAATAAATAAAAATAAATATTTGTAACTTGCATTTCTGGTAGCATGTACATAAATATCTGCAGTACTCCTCTACATACTGCTTCTTCCATTTCAACAATTCATCTGCAGTATTCACATGTATGGGAATATTAAATTACATTCACTCGTCATTCTCTATTTTTATTTTCAGTGCACTCATACAATATGCATGATTAAACTTACTATATACATCACCTGTATTTTGATGGAAATCAGGCTCACTGATATTGTAGACTCTAGGTCTTCCCAATGCCTCTTTTACTATTAGAGAAGAACTAAGGGGGGTTGCAGACTGCCATAAATAGTGCAAATTGAGTCCACTTTTAGGGTTAGGGTTAGTACTAGGGAATCATGGGAATTGGTTTTTTTCTGAGACATTGAGCCTTCTCTGTCAGAGAACTCTGATGCAACAATAAAATACTGTTCCCATGATTCCCTAACCCTAACCCTAACCCTAAAAGTGGACTCAATTTGCACTATTTCTGGCAGTCTGCACCCCCCCCTAAGAAGGGAAACACAGGTTGGTATCCAACAGATCTCTCCTGCCAATGGAATGTCTTCTGCCAATTGACAAGGCAGAGAGTGATTTCCCATTCTACCTGCATCATCCTATGCATTCTCAAAACCTGCTCCAGAGAGCTGATGGCCGTCTGGAACAGACAGGGGAACCTAGAGGAATCTGTGGTGGAGGATAGTCCAGTTATATGAGCAAGTCAATTTGTACGGTATTTGATTTTGCCCATGTACAGCCCATAAGCCAGTACCAAGAACTGGCTATCAGCTCTGAGCCTTGCTTGTAATACTATTTTTAATTTGAAGAGATATGATAGACTATTTGGCTTGACATTAAAAAAAAATCTATCAAATTAAATTCTAACTGAGCAAAGCAGCAAGCCTCTACTCATAGCAATTATCCCATTAGAAAATAACAATTAATTCTTTTTCAATGATTTACATAGGCGAGACCATGTTAGGTGTGGAAAGATGTTTATAACTTCAGTGGAAAATTCCTAGGGAGCAATCACCACATTCTTGTCAAACATATTACCTTATCTTCTGGATTGAGCTCAAGTGCAAACAATTCTGCTAGGCTGATGTAGTAGCTTGCTGTTCACATTACTGCTTGGTCTAGTGCTGTGATATCATGAATAATCTCTTTTTTATTATTTTAAAAAAATAAAATTAATGCTCAACTGGTTAAGCTTACAAATAACAAATTAAAGGAAAAAGAAGCATCACATATCCATCTGAAGCATGGGAGGAAAAGAAATATTGAACACTGAAGAGACATTTGATTCAAAAGTCAGATACCTTTGATGCATGTGATGTGCAGGGAACAAGTAACCACGCCTTACCACATGGAGAAAAAGCCACATCCACTCATACTTTTGGGTTGTATCTAGTGGTGTCTCTGCTGATGGCAGATTCTTTGATCCAACATAAGGTTTTATCATATCACAATGATAAGGAGAAAGGTGATTTTCATTCTTTCTTCCCACATGTCACTTCCCACGCAGTTTACAAGGGATAGAGTATCCCAACAATATAGATTTGGGGTGGGATATGATGGGTAGTTGGGGCTGTAGCAGGGGGCAGAATTGGCAAAGTTCCCCTTCCACCATTTGAAGCCTTCTCTGAATCAGAGTCTTTGAAGAGTTGAAGAACAGCACTGGATACCTGTTTATTTACATCCATATACTTACTATACAGCCTTCAAGAATAGTTCTGAGGCACTTAAAAATTAAAGGAATTATCTAGATTTCCTCTTATTATTTCTGCCATTACTGTTTCATATGTGAGAGTCACCTACTGGCAAACGTGTTGCATCAGGACAACCCAGCTTTAAATGGTCAAAAATTATGCTCATACTAGGACTGTGAGCATACCTTACAATGCACAAGTCATCGTGCCGTGCCACATTTATGGTGACATAAACTTTTGTGAACTGAACCATACTTCACCATATGCACTTTCACTTCTCTGTAAAAGTCAAATCCCAAAAAAGATTAGAGGACTTTTAAAGAGAATGAATCTGGCAAATGAAATCAAGCAAGAATTATTATTCATGACCCAACACAATAATTTTGTCTAAAAGAATACACACACACAGAGAGAGTGAGAGAGAGAGTTTTCATCACCCTATGATCCTACTCATTCAAAATTGATTCAGGATCAGATAATATGGGACTAGTTACCCAGTGAGTTAATATGTGACAGGCTGTTATTATTGTACAGTTAATACATGGCACATGTATGGATTTTGCTTCTTTGAATGGTTGATTCTGCTCTGAATGGTAGAATCTCTGACCCATAGATCTTCAAGGGCAGATTCTATTTGAAAACAGCTGAAATCCCACCAATCAAGGGTAGCTGACAAGGCAGTCGAGGCATAACAAAAGATAGGTTAATTCTGATATTTCCCATGCTGTTTATGGACCAGGTGCAGGAAACTTTCCCCCCAAAACGATGGACCAAAGTGCCTTCCCTCCTTTGTTCATGAGCTACTCATGGTTCCCATTCTTAGCTTTCACCACTAAGAAACAGCAGTGAAAGTATGTGTGTGTGAAGTGTGCTAAGGGCAACAAAATAACTTTGCTGAGTGAATAGCTGCCCAAGATGGGATGCAGGTTGCTATTGCCAACCTGCCTAAGACAGGATGTAGGTTGCTATTGATCTCCATTCAGCATTCATATACTTGCAAGATACTTATTAATCTATACTATCACCACTTTTGGCTATCAGTAATTACATCTAGCAGCCAGGGATGCTGCCAATTCGATGACTGAAAGGGAAAAGTCAGGAAAATAGAATGCAGCACCCCATGCTTCATTTTAAAATAGATAAACTGTGCCTTGACCCATAATCTAACTCCATGATGGTGAACCTATGGCACATATGCCAGAGATGGCACACATGCCAGAGATGGCACACAAAGCCATTTTTCCTGACACACAGAGAGTGAGGAGGAGGAAAAAGAGGTGTGTGCCTGTTCTTCCTCCTTCCCAACTCTCCCCGGCCTTCAACTGCTTCTCCAGAGAGGCAGTTGAAGGTCTGGGATGGCGGGGGGGAGGGAGAAGTCCCACCCCAGAAGTCCCATCCTGGTGGCAGAAGTCCTGGTGCCGGAATGCCTTTTAGTTTGGGCGTTCAATCCCTAAAAGGTTCACCATCACTGATCTAGCCCATTTAATGTGCATCATTTAAATCTACAATGTAGAGTCAGGATATGGAACCTTATACGTAGCATCTGCTATTGCATATATTTCTACATTTGGGCAGGAATAAGCATACAAATTTCTATCTCTTTGTATATCTATTGTCCATCTTGGTAGGACACAATTTTATAAAGGCTTAATCTTAACCTTCATCAGTTTCAATTGAAACATTTACCAAGGGGTTATTGTTTCACTATGATTTCATATTGTTACTTCCTATTAGAGTACCAGTAAGTGGAATGAGACTATCAGAAGCAAAACTGCTCAGTGAAAAATAAGTCCATAGATAAAATTAATCATCACGAAATATGTAACAGGAGCCCACAAACTGTGAATGAATAAAAATGGTTACTGGTTTGTTTCATAAGCATTTACATAAATGCCAACTGAAAAATTTGTGCACCATTTTAATAGTACAGTTGCCCCTTCCAATTCATGAGGGATCTGTTTTGAACACACACACACCCATTAAAATGGCAGCTCACTAATATTTGAGCCCCACTGAAAATAACAACATGGACACATAGGACCGTTTTAGGTATAGGTGTTGTCCCTCCCCACAAAGAGTGAGACAACAGACCTCAAGTCCGTGAATGGGGAGGGATAACTTGTACTTTATTTACTCTCACAGTTCCTCATGAACTTATATAATGTTTTGCCCGAGTGAAAAAATTCCTTGGATTTAGCTTAACCTTCTTATGTAAAAAAATCTAGCAGGAGCTATGAAACCATTCTAGCTTCAGAATAATATATCTGGATCAAGCCCAAATTTTGCAAATATATTACTCAGAGGAAAAACATCACAAAGAGAAACATGTATATCCATCACTCCATCTATTTGTCTTGAAGTATGATAATATACATTAAAATAACTAAAAAGAAACCCCATGTCTTTTATGAGCATTCATAAATATGTAGTGGTTAGAATGTTGGACTGGAGTTTGAGAAATCCAGGGTAAATTCCCCACTCAGACATGAAACTCACTGGGTGACTAGTGACCAATCTCCTTCTCTCTGAGGCTTACCTCAAAGGGTTGTTGGAAGATTCAGGTGAAAAGAAAAGTCATATACATTGCATTGACCTCATTAAAGGTAAGGCAGGATATGTTTGTATCTAAACTTCAGCAAAAAAATAAATCCATATTTAGGAATGCAATGTTAATGCACAAGAGGTGTAAATTAGCTGAGTTAGAACTCAACTTGATGACTCAACATTTATAGCTAATTTGAGACCCAAACAAACCTAAGGTATCCACCATTATAATTGTTTGTGGCTCTGCAGCAAGCTTATTTTTTTAAAAAGAGAATCTTACATTAATAAATGAAATCTATGATTAAATTGATTTCCATTATGCTAGTAGTAAATTAACCTTATTTTGTACGGGGCTACCCATTACGTTCAAATAAGATTGCTCAGGATTTTATACAGGATCAACTGTGCTCTACCTCCCATCATTTATCCCAGAGAACATTTACCTCACTATTTATACTCAATGGCTTCAAAGTATCAAACCATTAAAAAGTTATCAGGTTGAGGGTATTTTTATGAGAGAGGAGCGAACAATGAACTATAGAAAAGCAAAGGAAAGAATAACTTGTAAGTCACTTTGTGTCCTGTACACTATATTGCAATATATAGTTTAATTCTAAAAATAAATAAATACATGATTGATACAATACTGAAAGTAAAATATTATGTTCATGTGCTGTTGAATATGCAACATATAAATGTCAGATAGTTCCATTCTGTTACTATCACTAGACAGTTCAACTTAGATATACTAACTGAAGATGCAAGTATTACACTGCAAATAATATAGTTTGTGAATATTCAGTTTTCTTCATTTGGCTTACTCTACCAGAGATGCAGTTAGGTATCTTAATTTGAACAACAAAAACTATTGTGGTTTATCTGAAAAAGGTACTCACTTTCTATATATCTGGAGAGTCAACTGAAATGTGTTCAAAGCAGATATGAATTAAAATACAAAGCTTATTTTATTATGGCCATAAGAAACAACTCAGGAGAAACAGAATAGTATTTGTAATGGCAGTATAACTATCAACATGTTTTGAACTGACAGCTAACATAAAAGGAGACATAAAGAGCCTCTGATTTCCCGCTGTGTACTCATCATGCTGTGAATGTTTTTTAGGCACACCGACTATCACAAAACTCCTGAAGAACATAATGGGTTTTAAAAATCAGATCGAATATGTACTGAGTCTGTGAACGATATCTTAGCATTGTTTCCTACTGCTTGTGAAGGCTGAATTATCACAACCAGAATAACATGTTTGCCTATGTGATTTCAAACTTGCAGCTTTCAAATTCATGTTTTATACATGTACTAGACTAGACAGTCAGAGATTGAGGATGATATCCAATTAATTCTTCCTGCTGACAAAACAGTTTTTGTCAGTAAAATAAGGAGGCATGTTATTCCCTGCTTCAACTTCCACTACCCACAAGCCCTCAAAATCTACTTTGGAAGTTTAGGAGAACTAGTGGAGCAGATCTTGAAGATATACGAGTAATTGCAGTGGAGAGGAGAGGAGAAACTCCCATTTCACAAGTGGAAGTCTATTCATGAGACACTAGAATTTGTTCCCTCTGAGGAGTATGTGTGTGAGGGGAGAGAGGAAGATGAATCTGCAGTCTCAAAATATATTGAATACCTAACATTATGTCAATGGTATCACAGAACAGAAATTTGGTTAATTTTTCTATTATATAGTTCTTAAACTTAGAAAATTTTAGGGAAAAATATGTAGAACTGGACACTATTTTCATTAAAAGTTGGATTTCATAGTTGATAAAATACCTTCAATTTCCAGAGTTATAAACATACTGGTACATGTTTCCAAGTTCTAATACCATATAAAAGGATGCCTATCCCCTACATTATTTTGTATTCTGGAAAATGTTGTGGAAGTGGCTGTTTTTATGTTAACATAATATTCAGCTTGCTAATGTCATAAAATATTATTAATGACAAATAGGAGTCAGCACAAATAAAATGAAAGTCAAAATAAAAAATCATTTTCTCTATGTCAGGTTTTAAAACACAGCAGTCAATTCACATTTCCCCTATTTATCTACACTCGACTGGTACATTACCACAAACACTGAGTCACAATTACCACCTTTTTTTTTAAAAAAAAGTAGAAGCTTGTATTTAGGAAACAAAATTATCACTCATACAAGTCTTTATTTTCTAGGTATCCTGTGGCTTAACTGCAGTGGATGTTGAGAGAAGCAAGGACCACAAGAGGAATGGCTTCTCTTTTGCAATTAAAATTTAATTGCTCCCTAAACACAGCAACAGAGAGTTGACACTATAAATGCTATTGCTGCATGCCTTCTGCATTTGATGAATGACTTCCCCATCTAAAGCTCTTTGGGGACAATAAACCTCAGTTTGCCAGTGTGGGCTGTGTACCTGTTAGACTAACCTAGAAAAAATTTCCAAACATGCAGGTTTGACTTCTTCTGGTATATGAATGCTAAGTCTGCAAGATGTTCTTCATTTTAAGGCATACCTCAATTAATCTCCTTTTGCCTTATTTCCAAACAGGACAGCTTAATAAGGCTATCACCAGTGTATGTACAATGCCTCTTGTACAATTTCTTGAATGTAACTTTAAAATCTGTGACCCACAACATGCAAGATAACTAGAAGTAAAAGAACTCAGAAAAAATCTCCACCCTAGGGTATTCTAGATGCCATCACAACCCTTTGCAGTGTTTATGCCTCTTTTTCTAACAAGGGTTAACCCAGTAAAACCTGGAATGGTGGTAACTCGCTTTTAACTTCAAATTAGTCACTAAAATTCAGATCAGCCCCATTAGTTACAGTCTTATCAATCCCAAGCCTATCTTAATGTGTCCATTGCAAACACAACCAGCCAGATATCTGTAAATCCACCCATCCACCTCCAGTTGTGTTAAACAGAAAAGTAACCTTCAATTGGCTGCTTTTCTATTCTAAAAAATGGTCTTTGGATGGCTAGGCAGATGGAGGGAAGATTCTAGTTTTTCTGTTGTCATCAGGAAAGGGTTAAGGCCCAAAAAAGGCCTAAAATTCGCAGAAACAATTACAGCCTTCAAATGTTAATAGGTTCCCATGTCTCTCAGACACTTTCTTTTAATTGTCCTAATAGTCAGCCTCATGCATCACCATGGGGGGGGGGGGTCTTATTCTAAGGGATATTAATTAGCTTAAATGATGTTAAATACAATCCCTGCCGTTACAAGGGCTTCCATGGGATCTTTACAAGAAACAAGCATTTGAGTAGTTCAAAATCACTTTGTATTCTACATCTCAGCTATAGACTATATATGGAAAATGGCTGACCTGGTGTAAATCAAGACAAGTGTTGCTCCCTTACTACCTCAGTACACCCTTTCCATCCAACCCTTCCTCTCTCCCTCCCCTCAGAGAGGCTACCAACTTTCATCTCCCTTTAGCCTGAATATAGCTGAGCTACCCCCAACCCCCACTAAGAGTATCTTTGGCAGCTCAGCAGTTTGAGTAGCTTCAGCTTTTCTTCTCCCACACCACTCAGCCTTGGCTGCCCTTAAAGAAAATCCTCACAGAACAACGTGTCAATTTTGCATTCCTTTACAAAGGCAACTTCTATTAGGGAGACCAGGAGCTTGGCTCTGCTTCCCCATAGACAGAGAGCTTTGTGACCATGTAGAAACAAGAGAGAGAGAAAACATTTCCTGCATTAAAATGCCACTTCTTCCGCACAGAGAACTACACTTGGATGGGGAGAAAAATTCTGTCTCCCCAATCTCTAGCACATACAAACTCAAATAAATACACACATCCACATACTACTTTCAAGCATCCAGCACAGAAAAGAAGAGTTAGTCTTCTCCTTTCATGGATGTTGACTACAGTAGGAAGTATAAACCCATTTATATCATTTTAACTTCTGCATCAGTATTTTCTCTACTGACATGTCTGCACAGCAACATTCCTGCATTTAAGTGTCTCCATTCTATGTACTTAACAGTTCACTCTGTACAGCTTTCAGATCCTGATATTTCTTTTTCTATAATTTCATAACATTTGCATTCTCTTTCTATTTCCATCTGCCCGTGACCAGTCAAGGTAAAAAGGCAACCAAAGGGAGAGAACCAACTGAATAAATCTTTAACATGGGATTATATGTATGGCACTGAGAAGAGTCTTGATAAAAGTTTCATCTTAGCTGTCTACTTCTTCTTAAAAAAGAAGGAAAAAAGCAGTTACTAGCATTATTAAAATATAACTATCATATCATCATATTTCATTTTGAGATTATAATCTCTTTAGGAATTTTTTCTGCCTGGGGTTTCAAAAAAAGGAAAAGAAAGGCACAGCTGGTTTCCTTGTGGGTCTCTCTACAGAAGAGAACATGCTAAAACTTCCCAATCTGTGTACATCCTAAAGTCTGATCTACAGCTACCAGACATCCCTACTTGCAAATCATCACCATACTGGATGCTCCCTTTATTCAACATATCTCAAAAAAGATCCCACATGGTGCTGTATTTTTAAACCTTTTTCTTGCTAGCAATTGTAATCTAATGTTAAAGGTTGATAGTAAAGTTTCAATAACAACTAGCATGTAATCAAGGTTGCCCACCTCTTCAGCCTCTAGTGTCCGGGACAATCTGGATCTTGGGAATTTTGTTTGCATTACCCACATGCCTTTGGAAACATCTTCCTTGCAAAGCCAAAATGACAGGCTCATAGGTGAATAATGATAATGTAGCTGGGTGGTTGCAGTAAGAACAAGAGAGATAGTAACTTGGCTCCCAACTTGGCAGCATTATTTTAAGTAGGTCTGAGAACAAAGGAGAACTCCTCGGAAAATATGAGGAAACTCTTTAATGGATTTTTTTAAAAAAAATAAAATAAAATAAAACCACTTTGTTATCAGATTAATTAAGAAAAAAAATCAAATCTTCCCTCTTGGAAGGAATCCAGAGAATGAGTGTCCACAGACCTTCAGAAATCCTTTCATGCAGGCAACTGGTGTGGAGTGCAATTCAGACAGACTTACATATCAGAGAAATCAAAAACTATAGGGCAGCTAAGTCCTCCTGGAGTGCACCTACCTTCTTTTGGTGGCCGCTTGGCTTCCCTTGTTAGATTGCAGACCTGGGTGGTTTGCAGCTCCTGGGTGAGACAGCCTTCTGTCTGTTCGTTGAGTGGCAGTACTACATTATTGAGCAACACCAAGGAATGGTCATCTCCCCCCCATTCTCCCAAGTGCTGAGGGCAGGTGCATTTTGTATACATGATCCCACAGGACTCAGTTCTCCCATTTTCAGATTTCAAGCAGCTCTCCAGCCAAGTGCATAATACACGGCAACCAAACTGGCTTGGGCTCACCTTGTTTAACACCAAAAATTCAAAGAAAGATTTCTGATCATCTTCCTTTTTGTATAATCCTATGAAATCAAAGGGGTAGACCCGACGTATCTGAATGAAATTCTTATCATATTGCAGGAATACAAAAGCATTCTTTGAATCACACAGCTGCATTATAGAATGGTTATTCTTTAAGAGATCCTTAATTTTTTCATGAGAAAAATGATCAAATTGATAAGCCAGCAGGGAAAAGTTAGAGCAGCTGAAGTCCTTTTTGGAAAATTTCAGGTAAATGCTATATTTGGTTGGATCTGGGTTTTCCAACGTCCAAGTGCAGTTTGTAAAGTTTTTGGGAAACATTTCGCTTACAGAATATGATCCATAAATGACCCCCTTCACCAGCGTTGAACACCAGAAGTCTTGGGCAGCATTAAATCCAAACATAACCAGTAGATAGGTGGAAAATATATAAATCAACAAATTACGAACAGCCTTCATCCTATGTCATTTGGCCTGTAGGAAAGGGAAGGAAATTTTAAAAGGAGGTTGAATGCTTTGTGCAATGTAAATCAAAATTCTTACAAAACTACATGTGGATTTTTCCAAAATTCCAGTTTGAATGTGGTTAACTCTCCCCCTCCCTCACACACACATACAAAAAAACAAAACAAAACCCCAAAAAACAAAACAAAACCCCAACACCCCCCCCAAAAAACCACCTTATAACAGAAGGAAATATTAGATGCTGTGTGAACAGTGCCACCATGTGGCCAACCTAGCTATCAAATTCCCTAGATCCAATTTTTTAAAAATAACATTTGTTACATTATTAACTGGAATGCTTCCTCTCATATAAAACATACCAGCTTGACAAGGCCTGACTCTTTTAGCCCTCACTTAAGTTCCAGTGCTCTTTCTCTAATAGATCACAAAAGGACTATCAATTTATTTTTAAGCTATGAAGTCTTTTGATATAACTATTTTACACATATGGAGAGAAAAGCTGGGAACAGCTGTTATGCAGTAGCTTTCCTCTTGGGTTTTTAGTGATAAATCTGATGAATTATAGCATTTTTTTAAAAAAAAATGTACAAGGTATTTGCTACAGATGGGGCATTGCCTCCCATATGGCTATGTGCCATTGCAGTAGCAACCTGTTTATATTAAGATGTCATTTACAAAGAAACTGTAAGGTGGTATATCAAGATTTAGCAATGGATATATATGTTGGAAGTATTATTTTCAGAGAAAAATAACTAGATAGGCAGCAGTAAACTGAGGCTTAGAATCCAGAGTATTATCATTTATGTTATCTGCCCACTTGGGGTGCATGAAATACATGTCTAAAGCACATTAAAACAAATTAGATTAGGAAACATTTTTATAATTTCCTTTTGAAAGAGATTATGATTTGGTCTCTTGATTGTCATTTGCCCTGTTATACCAAATGGTGGTGTTCATGGTTGGGTTTTTGTGTTGGTTTATCTCATCTCCTTGCCTCAGCATACAACAGTTGTATCTTTGTAACTACAACGTTTGCTTGTTATTCTCTAATACAGATGTAACTGAAGAAAGTGAATCTCGGGAATATTTATCTAGTGAATACTTGTGTATCTTTAATATTTATGTGAGGACGTACAGAAAGAGATATCTTCAGCCATGATGTGTGTGAAGTTCTTCAGTCCTTAGTAATGTTTTAGCTCTGAGTAGTCTTTGCTTCATTTATAAATGTTAGTTGATAAAAATGATGCCAATGATGCCAAGTTCATATTATCAAACTATTTAACTGGCACTGGCAACCTTTTCCATCCCTCCCCTCCTGGAAACATAAAGAGCTACTGAGTTTTTGACCCAAGGCTTTTGCCCGACTCCCTAGCTTTCTCATCTCCACTATGAATGACATCTCCCACTCCCAATTGCGTAATGCTGAACAAATCAGAGGATTCAGTTGTTTCAAAGAGATTTTAGGCAGATTATAAATTGTAGGCTCCAAAGGTTGACCTGAGGAAAGCAATACTGATACTTGACTCTCTTTAAATCTGCAGTTTTAAAAAGGTTGGAGAGGGGTGGAAGGCAGAGTTGTGGAAGCTTCCTGGGAATTACCCAAGCTATTTATTTATTTATTCATTCATTCGTTTGTTTGTTTGTTTGTTTCTCCCTGCTGCTAATCCTAAACAACAAAAAATGGCTTCTGTGCTGAACTAGGCTGACAGGCCATTTCATACCCTGAAAAGTAATAAACTTGCTTGTGGGTAAACCCTGCAAATAATCACCTGCTCTTTACCAATGTTGCTGGAGTACTTTGCAGGCATTGCAGCCCAGTGCAGTATTATTTGGGAGGGTCTCGGGCATTCATGTGGCACGAAAGTACTAAATTAGAAATGCCATCAGTGAGAAGGGACTCTGTCTCAGAATCGGAAAGGACTGTATTTCCTTTCTTTAAGATGGCAATGGCAGCTTGGGGGGACTGTGGGCAGAGGGGTGAAGGGGAGAAGAGAGACAATCCAATAAAAGAATTGTTTTGAAAGATACCAAACTGCAGCACCAAAACTGCAGCTGCTTGCCACTACTAGGCTTGGCCAAGAGCACAGCATTTGGGCTTTGGGGAGGGATGTGGCAATCCTCACCCAACTCCAATATTTTAGGCTCAGTGGGT
>CM034701.1:264183031-264193728 GCA_020142125.1 Phrynosoma platyrhinos | reverse complement strand
CTTTGTCCACTTGGGTTCTCCATATAGCAGCAGGTGAGGTCTGGGGGGTGGGGAGGTGGAGTTGCAGAGATCTATAAGGATTTCATCTCTTACCAGGTACCCTGTCTGCCATGACAACCATGGGGCTGTACCAAGTAATATCTGGTGCCACCCATGTTGTGGAACACACTCTGGACCTGGTTTTCTGTTCGGGGCAGGATGATAGTTATCTGGGAGTAAAGGAATTCTCTGTAGTTCTGTTGTCATGGACTGATCACTACCTGGTAGGGTAGACTCCCTGGGACTCAGAGCCTCTGCAGGGGTGGGGGCTGATTAAAATGGTCCATGGATCCAGATGGATTCCTGATAGCTCTTGGGGAGTTTCCTGCTGCCTTGCCAGGTGATCCTGTAGAAGCCCTGGCTGATCTCTGGAATAAGAAATGGCCAGGGCATGGGATACAATTGCCTCTAAGCATTGCCTCCCATGAAGTGGAGCCAGATGTCCCCCCTGGTTTACCAGGGAGCTGATGGTGATGAAACAAGTGGGATGGAGACTAGAGCAACAGTGGCAGAAGACTCAGAATGAATCCCACCAAACATGGGCTAGAGCTCACTGGAAAGCCTGTGCAGTGGAAGTGGTGGCAGCAAAGTATGGCACTATTGAATCTGCACAGTGTTGTCCAGTGGAGCTGTGTCATGTTGCCAGAGGCCTTTTACATTCTGGCCTCTAAAAAGGAAACAAAGACCATTCAACAGCTCACTGTGAGGAATTTGAAAGACAATTTGCAAGCAAAATCACTCAGATTTGCTCTGACTTGGATGCTATAGTTGAGACAGGCCATGTAATCTTAGCACCTGCTTGCCTCATATTATTGGATAAGTTTCAGTTTGTGCAGCCTGAAGATGTGGATAGGATCCTTGGAGAACTGAGGGCCACAATGTGCATACTGGATCCTTGCCCTTCCTGGTTTCTGAAATCAGCTGGGAGAAAGGCGGGATAGAAATTAAATAAATAAATAAATAAATAAATAAATAAATAAATAAATAAAATAATTATAGTCATTTATGTCAAATTCATACTAGAATAAGTATAAGCATAGGCTTTTCACTGGGAATTGATGTTATTATTTGATGTTGTCAAGTGTCATGCCCTATGAGATAAATTGTAAGGCCTGTATTCATGCATTTTCAGATAAAGCAGGATGCTGTAAGTGAAATTCTGCAGTCCAGAATATTTTTTAATAACTCTTTAAACAAACTTAATGTAGTTTAGTTAATGTGGGCTGAAAATGTTGTTGCTTGATGCAAGGGAATGAATGATAGAAGAGCTGCCATCCAGGACCTGGTCCTGGATGAACCTGCTGATCTAGCATGTATTATAGAGACCTAGTGGGATGAAGCTAAGGGGTTAAATCTTCTTCAGTTTTGCCAACTACATTGTTCTATGCAGCAGCAGGCAAGAGCAGTGGTCTAGTGGGATTATATCCCTCTGACCTGCCATCCTATCCCTCAAGTCTGCAAGGACTATGGGGGGTTGCAGACTGCCAGAAATAGTGCAAATTGAGTCCACTTTAAGGGTTAGGGTTAGGGTTAGAGAATCACGGGAACTGTATTTTATTGTGGCACCAGAGCTCTCTGACAGAGAAGGCTCAATGTCCCAGAAAAAAAAAACAATTCCCATGATTCCCTAGCACTAACCCTAACCCTTAAAGTGGACTCAATTTGCACTATTTCTGGCAGTCTGCAACCCCCCCCCCCCATGTGTGCTTTTTTAAAAGTGGGCAGCTGGGACAAACTAGATATTCTGTTGGTGTATCACACACACCCCAACTCAACAGTCTCACTTCCTGAGCTAGCCAGGTGGTGGTCAGAGTCTCCAAGGCTTTTGGTGCTGGGGACTTCAACATCCATGCTAAGACTACCCTAGCAGGTGTGGCTGAGGACCTCATGTCCACCATGACTTCGTTTTCCAAACAGGATAGGAGAATGGTTTGATCTGGGAATGTAGGAGCTTTCTACTGCTCTATTGTCATGGACAGATTACTTCTTGATTTGCTGGGACTCAGAGCCTCTGCAGGGGTTGGGGAGCCATTAAGATGGTTCACCCCAGGAGGCTTATATATCTGGATGGATTCCTGATGGCTTTTGGTGATCTTCCTGTTGCCTTGATAGATGATCCTGTTGAATCCCTGGTTGATTTCTCAAATGGGGAAATGACCAAGGCAGAGGACACAATCACTCTTAACTGTCTCTTCTTATGGTGTGGAGCTAAATCAGCCCCTTGGTTTTCTGAGGAGCTGGCAGAAATGAAACAAGTAAAATGGACCCTAGAGTGACACTAGCAGAAAACTCAGAGTGTGGAGATTATCTCAGTGCTAATTAAAGTGGCTTACCCGATGTGGTGTCCTGATGTTATCACAAAGATTTTGCTGCCAAAATTACTACCTGGGTGCAGCCTGGGTCCCTCCCTGCTCCCAGAGCCACTCCGATGGCCATTTCCTTAAGCCAAAAAACTCCTGGCTTCAAAAAAGCCATGCTAGCACCCGGGTGATGATTTCGAGGGCTAAATCCTTGTGATAACATCAGGATGCTGCCCATTTTAAATTTTATGCCAGCTCAGGTAAACTGCTTTAATTAGCACTGCGATAATCTCCTGAGTCTGATTCAAATAGGCTAGTCTATCTGAAGGCCTACAGCACAGCTATGTGGGTTTCAAAAAAGTTTTTTTGGCTGATACCATGGCATAATCACTGAACCATACAGAAGATTGGTTTTGAGTGGTCAGAGATCTGTTATAAGGAGAATTTTAGCCACTCAACAGCCTGCTGTAAAGAATTTGCCCACCACTTAGCAGATCAAATTTCTCAGAATCACTTTGATTTGGATGCCACAGTTTATACAGACCTGGTGGATGTAAATTTGGCTCCTGCTAGTCCATTATTGATGGATACTTGTCCATTTGTGCAGCCTGGGGATACGAACAGGATCCTTGAAGAAATGTGAGCTACCACATGTGTGCATGTGTAATGGACCCTTGCCCCTCCTGTCCTGTTAAACAGTCCAGAGGGAGACTGGTTGAGTGAGTAAGGGGAGTGACTAACACCTCTTTACAACAAGGCAGGATTCCAACATGGCTGAAGGAGGCTATGCTAAGACTTCTTCTGAAAAACCTTCCCTGGATCCTACTAGATTAGATGACAATAGGCCAGTTTCCAATATTCCATTTTTGTATAAAGTATTACAGTGTATGGTGGCTGCTCAACTCCTGGATGAGGTGGATTATCTTGATCCATTTCTGGATTCAGGCCTGGTTGTGGGGCAGAGATAGCTTTGATTGTCTTGGAGGACATTCTAAACTGGGCATTAAACAGGGGGAGTGTGATCCTGTTGGTTCTGTTGGACCTCTTAACAGCTTGTGATACCATCAACCATGGTATCCTTCTGGGGAGTCTCACTGGGATGAGCTTGAAGGTACTGAATTACAGTGGCTCCATTCTTTCCTGAAGGGGCACTCTCAGAGGATGGTGCTGACTTATTGGCCTTTGACCTATGGAATTACGTGCAGTCCTGTTTGTCTCCTATGCTATTTAACATATAAGTGAAACTTCTGGGAAAAGATTTCTGGAGTTTAGGGATCAGGTGTCACCAGTACACTGATGATACTCAGCTCTGTTATTCCTTTCCACCTAATTCCAAGGAAGTTGTTTCTGATCTAAATCATCAACAGAGATGCCAGTGAAATATTGGGAGATTTATAGGCAGCTGTCTCTAAACACCATGTGCCTAATCAGTGGCATGCCCCCATTAGGTGACACCCGGTGTGCTGGGAGGAGGGGGAGAGGACTTCCGGGGTGGGTGGTAGTTCCAGACTCAGCCTTTGGTGGATTCCTGGAGGTCGAGGGCCAGAAGGACATTCATGAGGGCTGCAGCTGTGCCCACGTGGGCCCAGGGAGAGGCCTCAGGGAGCAGAGAAGCCCTCATGGGGTGGAGCAGCAGCCACACAGGCCAAAACAATGCCTGCAGGGGGAGGGGAGAGGACCACATGTCACCCCTTCCGGTGCAGTCCATACCCCTCTCCCCAGTGATGCTGCTGTGCCTAATTAATCAATGGCTCCTGTTTAACAGCTGCTGGGAGTGGTGCAATTTCTTCTTGTCTATTTACCACCCTGCAAAGGATGGTCTTCAACATTTGCCACCTCCTGCTAGGGAGTAGTGCCCCCCCCCCTCAGTTCCTAGCTCTTCAGACTCAGACACTGTCATCAAGAACTGTAAATTCCTGGACATCTGATTTTGTGTCAGAATCATCTGACTCCAGAGGATAAGTTATACTAATGCGGGTAACTCTGGCAGGAAAGATTTATTTATTTGTTGATTGATTAAATTTATTTATATCCCACCTTCTCTCAGTAATGAGACTCCAAATGGCTAGCAGCACATTTGAAACAAGAGATTAAAAATGCACAAAATATTTAACAAAGTATGAATATCAAAGTTATTGAAAATCAAACAATTTAAAAAGTTAAAAACATTAAAATTCATTAAAACACTACGTACAAACTAAAAAGAGAACCACACAGCATTAAAAGCCCAGACCAGTCAGTATCTAAAAACCCTGACTGCATAAAAATGTAGAGCTCTTGTAGCACCTTTGAGACTAACTAAAGAAAGAGGTTGTCAGTATGAACTTTCATAAGCTTAAGTCTACTTTGTCAGATGCATAAGAGGATAAAATTTTTTAACTTGCTGATGGAAAGAGAGAAAGAATGGGATCATCCTGGCCTTCCTAGGGAGAGAGTTCCAAAGTCTGGGAGCAGTTCTCCCCCTTAATGGGCCTTCTCAGCGGGGCAAATGTGCCTGAGAAAACAGTGGTACAAAGAGAAGGACCTCTCCAGAAGATCTTAGAGTTCTGATGGGATCATGAAGGGAGGTATAATCCCTGAAATACACTGCCTGCACTACCATGGACTGTTTCTAGTGGAGTAGCAGGCAACTATAGGAAATACAAAGCCCTTCAAAATTTCAATGTGTCCATTAACATTCCTCCCAGATTGCCATTTTTCATTTTTGGCAGAGCTCCTGTACCTTTCAAAGCTCTCAGGCAGGCTGAAATTCAGGAGGTGATGTTTGTCCAACATTGAGTTCACCACCACAAAGGAAGTTCCATTTGTTGAATTTTTGCCTATTGTACAACTGTTAAGGGCCCAGAGATTTTGCCAGAAAAATATGACAATCTGACTTGTCATAATTTTATAGTCAAACATGCCTTTGATTCCCATTTTCTTCTAAGTATTTGGCTTCCATGATTTACTGTCAACACATCATCAGCTGGTGTTAATTTGCACTATCTGAATCAAATGAAGAATCATAAATTCTAAAAAAAGGTATTCATATGTGATCAATATTTCAGTAGAACAATGCAAAGTGTAGTTGTTTAATTCAGAAAATTGAATGAAAACATTACAGTAAGTGAGTTCCTTCTTTAAGCACAATAATATATTCAGTGATACTGCAATACTGCTCCTGCCTCACTGACTATAGCGTAACTCACACTGGTTGACACATTTTATATATGATCAAGAAGCTATAGATTTTCTTGAAGCCTCTAGATTTCCATTTATATATAATCTAGATTGGGGTTAGAATTGTGCAGCCTTCCAACCCTTGCTGAACTGCACCTCTTCATTTTTGGCTATGCTGACTGCTAGGTCATGCAACTGAACAACATTTGGAGGGTCACATAATTCCCACACCTAATCTCGATTCTGAAGAAGGGTTACCTTTCTGTTCCACAGTTCCTCTACCAATGTCAGATGCTTATTATCATCTGGAGTATGCATAGGAAAGTAGTGGCACACCAACCTAATTGTGGATTATATTGCTGGTGGCATAGGAGCTACCAGAAAAGCACATCTTCACTATAGTTACAGCATAGCATATCATTACATGAATATAGTTACAGCATATAGTTACATGAAGCTATAGTTGAGGAAGAGGAGGAAGAGGGAAGAAGGGAGAGGATCTTTTGAATCTATGGAAAATGATTGCTTTGAATTCCAGTGAGTCACACCAACTCCACTTACCATACCTAAACAAATCTTCTCAGCAAAGTATTCTACATATATACTAGGGACACTGGATCCTAGTAATCTTCAATATCCCATATTTTTTAAACATTTCTCCAACTTGGTGCCCTCTTGATATTTTGAAACCCTAGCAACCTTCACCAGTTTAGCCAATGGTAAGGGATTATAGACTTTATCACATGGGGAAAATTGGGGTTTAAAGAGCCATTATCTCATTAAAATTGCACGATCACCATAAAGAATTTCACACACATTGCCATTAAAGAGGCATTATCCCAGGAATAAACAAGCAATAAACAGTGACAAATCATTCACAGGATTTCCTCGTGAATGATTTCTCACAGTTTATTGCCTATTTTTTTCTGAGATAATGCCTCATTAATGCCAACGGGCCGATGCACACCGGCCGTTTGGGGCGGCACAGAGCCGCCCTAGGAAGTGGCGGATTGGGGGCATGGCAACCCCACACCATGGCCCCAATCCTTCCTTTGGCCACTCTTAAAAGAGCGGCAAAATGCCACTTTTTGTAGGAGTGGCAAAAGACCGCCCAAGAGCCGGTGCCACGGCTCTTCAGTGCCCATTTGTCACAGTGTGTATAAACACTGCTCTGGAAGGGTGTCCTGATGCCATGCACTGTGCGTATGGCTGCACAGCATCAGGACACCATTGGGGTGAGGTTGGGGTGGCCAGCGTGTGGTTGCCCCAACTCAACTGTACACCCAGGTTGGCCCTTTGGGCCGGTCTGCAATGGCCCAACGTCGTGTGAAAGTCTTTACTATGGTGATCATGTGATTTTAACAGGATAATGGCTCTTTAAAAAGGTAAAGGTACTCCCTATTGACAAGGTTGTCAAGTCATGTCTGACTGTAGGGGGCAGTGCTCATCTCTGTTACAAAGCTGAAGAGCCAGAGTTGTCAGAGACTACTCTGTGATTATGTGTCCAGCATGACTGCACAGAATACTCTTTACCTTCCCACCAAAGTGGTACCTATTTATCTACTTGTATTTGCATGCTTTCAAACTGCTAGGTTGGCAGAAGCTGGAACTAGTGACAGGAGCTCACCCCATCTTGCAGCATCCGGGTCTTGAACTGCCAACCTGCCAAACTTGCAATCAACAGAGTCAGCGTCTTAACCACTTGAGCCATTGCATCCCTTTAATGGCTCTTCATAGCCCCAATTTTTCCTGTGTGATAAACTCCCATGTGAAAGTTGTAGTTCAAACCTTCAGGTGAGCATCAGGCTGGGGGAGGCTAGTTTAGCACTCTTTCATGTAATCCATAACTTCCAGTTCTCTTGATTTGGGAGGGACAGTTCTGATTAACCCTCTGTGAATTCCAATTTTTCACCTGCTTTTAAAATGTCCCACTTGGGGCCTCTACAGACTGGCCCAAAGGGCTGGCCTGGAGGCAGAGATGGGGCAAGGAAGCCACATGCTGGCCATCCCAACCCCACACCAACGGCATCCTGATGCCATGTGCCATTATGCATGGCGTGTGGCGTCAGGCTGCCCTTCCCGTGCAGTGTCCTGACGCAATGTACCAGAAGAGGTGACAAAGAGCTGCATGCCAGCTCTTAGGGTGCCCTTTTTCTGCCTCTGAAAGGAGCAACATTTTGCTACTCTTTTCAGAGTGGCAAAAGGGAGGATCAGGGCCATGGTGTGGGGTAGCTGTGGCCCCGATCCGGCACTTCTCAGGGCGGCTCTGTGCCACCCATCTGCAGGCCCCCTTTGTCTCTCTTCCTCCCTCTTGCTTCCTTTGTCCTTGGCTTACTTCAGTTGTTTCAAACTGAGTTCAAAGTGCAAAAGTAATTTATACTCAGCTAACCTGGTTGGGGGGGGGGGGGGGGAGAAAAGGAAAAAGTGGAATCTTGCCCTTCCCAGTAGGCTCAAGTACAAGCAAATTGCTACAACCTTTTGTGGGACTTTACTGCATGAGGAAAAAAAAAAAGCAGAACCAATTGGGAGCATATCAGCTTTTTCCATGCCACTCCACATGATGTCGTAGCACTTCCATTCTCTTACCAATAGGAGACAGTTGTCAAAGTGTGTCTTTAGCTAAACAGGCAAAATCTATTCAGCAAAAGGCACATTTTGCTGAACATTTTTCCTCTGGAAGAGAACAGAAGTGCTATGAGGACATGTGGTGAAAGCTGCTATGCTCCCAATTGATTTCACCTTTCTTTTTCTCATGTGGTAAAGTTTCTAGCTTGTCTGTTCTTCCTCATTAATAACTTTTGCTATCTTGACTACATTGTAGACACATACTGGCCACATATATCCTGTTTTTAAGAAATGCTGGAGGTTATGTGCAAGAACTCATGTGAGAATATGCTCTGTGTGGCTGATAGTAGTTTTCTTTTATTTTTTGGGCCAAGGTCTCATGCAGGGGAAGGCAACCTTTTCCCTTTAAGGGCCGAGGAACTTCAGCTCCCAGAAGCCTCAGCCATGTTAGCCAATAGTCCCATGTTGGCCAATAGCTCCTGGGATTCTGGGAGCTGAAGTCCCTCGGCCCTTAAAGGGGAAAGGTTGCCTACCCCTGCTCTCATGCATTTAATAATTGCATAACTCACAGATATAGTAAAATACATTTCACCAACTGTTAGCAACATTTAAGCATTACCAGGAAGATAAAAACAACAACAACAACCCCTTGGTAACTTTGGGATACTTTGAATGGGATACTTTAAATGTAGAATATCTTGTATGAGAACAAGCCATTGGATTAGAATGATCCAATAAAGATTTTGCTCAAGTACATACATCAACTATTTTTAGTGTAATGAGAATGATGCAGATAAATATACCTTTGAAAAGATTATATGTACATGGTTTTCAATATACAGTTGTAAGAGAACACCATCTGCTAAGTGGCCATTATATAAAATTACAGAAAAATCACAATTTAAAAACGGGATTGAATAAATCCAAATGTCTAAGTGAATGAATCATTAAAAATGAATCACATTCAGTAGGTTGATATTAGTTACCTCTCACAATCATAGCCAGGAATACAGTGGTAAATGGAAGGCAACTGTGAAAGATGAAGAGAAAATCCTGCTCTCAGTGGTGCTGATGGATACATCATACTGATGGTAAGCCATCAGATCATATAATACCTTTGGAGTAGTATGAGAGCCAGTGTGACGTAACAGTTTGAGTGTTGGGCTGTGACTCTGGAGATCAGAGTTCAATTCCCAACTCTGCCATGAAACCCACAGGGTGACCTTCAACAAATCACATGCTCTCAGCCCCAGGGGAAGGCAATGGCAAATCTCCTCTGAACAAATCTTGCCAAGAAAACCCCATGATAGTTTTCGCCTTAGGATTGCCATAAATTGGAAACAATTTCAAGGTACATAACAACAACAAGAACAACAAACTGTAGAGTATATTAGTATCACAATAAAGTGCTGCTGGTGACTTTTAAACCCTAACTAGCTTGGAATCAAGGTTTTTAAGAATGCCTGCATGCAACCATATAAACATATTCAGCCCTTAAAATTATCTTCATAGCCCCCTCACAGGGGAAGTGGGAGGGGGTGGTGGCTCTGGTTCATAAAAACAACCTTACTCTGACCAGGATACCTGTCTGGAACACAGTCCACTTTGAATGTATGCACCTAAGCCTGAGGACTAGGGATAGTTTAGGGATTCTGCTAGTTTACCAACTATCTAGCAGACTTCCTAACTGAGCTGACACAGCTGGTCTCAGAGCTGCTGTTGGAGTCACCCAGACTTTTAGTTCTGTGCAACTTCAACATCCCATTCGAGACCAGTTTGCTAAGTCTAACAGACACAGCTCGGGAGTTCATGGACTCCATGACAAACATGGGCCTATCCCAATTGGTCGTTGGGCCCATGCATTGTGCAGGTCATACTCTTGATACGGTCTTCAGTAAGGATCAGTAATATACATGGGCAGAGATAATAAATATCTCCGCATTGTCATGGACAGATAATTTCCTGATCAAGGCAGAGCTAAGAACCACTGTCTGCCCCACCAGGGGTGGTGGAATGATCCTATTAGAATGATCCGCCCTCGAAGGCTAATGGATCCAATAGGATTCCAGAAAGCCCTAGAGGGTTTAATGGTTGGTAACGCCAATGATTCTGCTGAAGCTTTGGTTAATACCTGGAACATCCATCTTGCTAAGGATATCAACACAATTGCTCCCAAGTGTCCTTTCCAATCTGCTTCAAACTGTAAGGCGTGGTATACTGAGGAGCTGAGGAAGATGAAGTGGGTTGGACAATGACTAGAGTGCATCTGGCAGAAAACTCGACTCTTATCTGACAAGACTCGTCGTAGGAACTTTCTTTGTTCCTATCGAGAGGCAATACGTGCAGCGCAGAAATCCTTCTGTTCTGCACGTATTGCGTCTGCAGATAAAATCTCTCAGATAAGAGCCAACTTATTGACACAGAATCTGTAGATGAGGCGTCCAGCAACTCCGTTATTAAGATTTCACTGGATCAGTTTCAATCTGTGACTACTGATGACATGGACAAGATTCTTCATAAAGTGAGGAAAACTACTTGACCTCTCGATCCTTGCCCTCCATGGTTGGCTGTCCAGGGTGGGGATGCATTGATTGAACCGTTAAGAGAAACATTTAATGATATCATTGGAAATGG
>CM034701.1:264166940-264181510 GCA_020142125.1 Phrynosoma platyrhinos | reverse complement strand
CACCTGCTGCCACATCTTGCCACACTATTCAGTGCTAGTGGGCTGCCTATTAGACCAGTTTTAACATTCACTGCTGTAAATTATTATAATTGTTTTATTGTTGTTAATTGTTTTAATTTTATGATGTTTAATACTGTTTTAATGAGAGGGTGGGTTTGGGTTTAGGAGGGTTCATTGTGAGATTTTATTGTTGTAAGCCACCCAATTACTTTGGTAGAGGGGCGGGATAGAAATAAATTTTATTATTATTATTATTATTATTATTATTATTATTATTATTATTATTATTATTTACACCTAGCTCAGGGGTGGGTAAAGTGTGACCCATGCAGCCTGCTGGGACCATTTTTGCATCCCTCAGGTGTCATATTTTTGACCCAAAATGTCCTCAAATACCTATTATGGAAGCATGAGTGTGTGTGTGGGAGTATTGTCACAATGTTTTTGGTTCTTCTGGGTAGGTTTAGTCTCAAAAGAAGACTTTTTTTTAAAGGAAAAAAAATCAGGGATATATACTTTTGTGGGATGGATGCAGAGGAGGGTGGTCCCTCAAGCTATCCTGAGGGACTGATGCAGCCCCCATAGCCTTTAGCATTTGTTCATCTAGATCAGGGGTAGGCAACCTTTCCCCTTTAAGGGCCGAGGGACTTCAGCTCCCAGAATCCCAGGAGCTATTGGTCAACATGGGACTATTGGCCAACATGGCTGAGGCTTCTGGGAGCTGAAGTCCCTCGGCCCTTAAAGGGGAAAGGTTGCCATCTAGATAAATCACATTGGCACATAGTGGAAGCAGTGACTACTACTGAATTTAAAATGGTATTGAAGACCTATTTCTTTCAGCAGGCCTATCCAATTGTTGTTGTTACTAAGATGCAGAGCCCTCCCTCCACTCCATCTGATACCATCCAGCCTCAGAGGGAGCTCCATTGGGCCTAGCCTAGACTAAGAAGGAGAGCCCCTCCTTCAATCCATCTGATACCATCCAGCTTCAGAAGGAGAGATGCAGCCCAGCTCCGTCAGGCCTAGCCAAGACTAGGAAGAAGAGCCCTCACTTCAGTCCATCTGATACTGTCTGGCTTCAGAAGGAGAGATGCAGGCCCAGCTCTGTCGGGCCTAGCCTAGACTAGGAAGAAGAGACCTCACTCCAGTACATCTGCCATGGTCTAGCTCTCAGAGTGAGAGAAGAACTGCTGGACCTGATCCCCTTCCCCACTGCCATTCCCTTCTCCTTTTGTGTCATGTCTTTTTAGATTGTAATACTGAGGGCAAGGAATTATCTAATTAACCATTTGTAAGCCACTCTGAGAGCCTTTGTGGCTGAAGAGCAGGGTATAAATACTCCAGATAAACAAAATAAAATAAATTGTTACTATTAATAATTATTATATATTCTACAGACTTCCCTCTCCCTGGTTATAGAGGAAAATCTGCCCAAGGTGAGAGTGTACCCCTTAGATGTTCTTCCTTGACAAATGGTAGAAAACTCTCATTGGAAGAGGAAAAATGGGTGATTTGAAGGGTGGTCTTTGACTTTTGGAATGTAGGATCCCCTTTCCCCTTCTCCACATCTTCAGAAGTGTGTGTGTGTGTGTGTGTGTGTGTGTGTGTGTGTGTGTGTTACACCTGTCTTGAGTCTGGCATAGTTATTTTCTCTTGCATTGGAGCTACAATAATGATTTTTTTCTTAAAAAAAGTTAAGCCGATGGCAAAGAAAATTAGGAGTTTTGGAGTTCCCTATTTATAATTAGTACACTTATAGCTGGGTAACAGGCTGAGTAGGTACAGAGCACATGGGCAAAGACAACCCCACTATAAGAAAAATGTGTTGCATTTCCAATGAGATTTTACTGTTAATTTCTGAATTTGCATTCAAACATATGGATTAGCAGGTACAAATATTACACAACTCCCTTCTCTCTTTTTCTTGGTGATACTGTTCCTTTTTTTCCATGCTGTATAAATATTTTATTTCATTTCTATGCTTCCTTTCTCTCAGAAAGGGACCCAAGGCAGCTCACAAATAAAAACAATTTAAATGCATATTACAAAAAACAATTAAAAACATCAAGTAAAAACAATATAACATTACAAATATTAAAATCACAATAAAATCATGATACTCACCCCATATAACAAACACCTCATATAAAAGCCATCCCATGATAACACATTAAAAGTATGCTTGAATAAAATCATCTTTGCTTGCTGATGAAAAGCAAGCAAGGAAGCCTCCTGTGGAAGGGAGTTCCAGAGGGTGGGAGCAGACACCAAGAAGGCTCTCTCTCATGTTCTCACCAGGCAAACCTGTAATGGTGGTGGGACTGAAAAAGCCTTCTCCTGAAGATCTTAAGGCTCTAGCAGGTTCATATGGGGAGATGACTGTCTCTCAAATAGTCTGGACCTTAGCTGTCTAGGGCTTTATAAGTCACGACCAGCACTTTGAATTGTGCCTGGAAACGAACCAGTAGTGAACCGGTACTCAAACTGATCCTGATGTTTGCTCTAACTGACTCATGGGTAGCATATGCCCATATTTAAACACCTATATGTATATGCTCAAATGCAAATTGATGTCTGCAAGCAAAGCAATTCATTCATTCATTCTATTTATATGATATCCGATTCAAGGCAGATAGCCAATAAAATGATATAAATTTCATTAAATCAACAGTTAAAAAAAATCTCGCAGCCAACATCCTGCATTAGCTACATCTCCCAATGCTTCCCCACATCCTGTCTTTATGTGGAACACCTCTGCCCCCAACATGGCAATTTCTGAATTGCTGAAGAACAGGCGGTGAACAATAAAACATCCGGCCTGTTTCCTGTAGCTGAGTATGGTCCAACAGGCAGGATGCTTCATCACTCACTTCATTTTGCAGTGCATCCAACTACAGGAAGACAGTAGGATGCATCATCACTCACCCCTCCACTCTCTGCCAACTCAAAAATGGCTGTGTTGGGGGTGGATGAACAACTTAAAAGATAGGTTGGATGGTTCAATGGCAGCAATGACACAGTAATTGTAAGAATAAATTGTGATGTCATAAGTCAGACTTCCAACATCATAATTGATGAACAGGATGTAAGTCACCATTAAAAAACAGTTTAAGAAAAAGAAAGGTAATGGTAGTCCTTTGACATGAATGTTTAGTCGTAACTGACAGTAGGGGGTGATGCTCATCTCAGTTACTAAGCCAAAGACCCAGTGTTGTCCGAAGGTGATTCTGGTGGTCATGTGGCCAGCATGACTGCACTGAACACTGTTACCTCTAATTATGCACTGGCCACATATAATGCTGCCACTACAAGAAACACATACATCATACTTGGCCACAGCAATCCTGCTGGAACTTCCATGATTGAACTGCAGTGAGAAAACTGTCTCAAAACAAAGAATTTTAAAGGAGGCACATAACAGCTGCATGTAGTAAGCATGTGATGTAAGTGATATGAACTCTGCAATATTGAGTTATTAAGGTTTGAAAACAAGGCATAGAAGTTTATGCTAGCCAGCATTATTTTATGGAAAGTGCTCTTTGTCAAACAAACTTCATCACATTTTTATAACCTACTATGGAGTTTCCCCTGACTATGCATTCTGGTTATATTTTTCAGTGCTGTGCGATATCATTAAAGCAGCACACTTTAAATGAATTAACAAGTAGCTAGCAGACATATCTCCACAAGTAGCTGCTAATGTTAAATTCTTGATAGATTGGAGGGATGATACATAGTCTGGTTTTAAAGCCATCACCAGTCAGTAGTGAATATGTGATCTCAAGAATGATGCAACAGATGTAATATTTACACATTATGTGACTAAGGAAGAGGACGATTAAATTAAACAATGCAATTAAGAGGACTGTTCCATAACCAATTATGTTATTCTCCTGCCATGACTTTTAGTATATCTAGAGAGAGATGTAGTTGGAAATGGTAGGAGGCAGGGCTAAAACACCAGTCAAAAGATGAATACCCAAGACTGGGACAAAACTGACAACCTCATCTACAGAAAAATGGAAAAAGATATGGCAGTCCACATTGAAAGGCAGAAACAAAAATTCAACAAATGCCACAAACACCAACTGAAACCCTTGCTGGACACATCATGGATCATTATCAATCTGACAGAGGGCAAACTTTCAAAAGAAGAAACATCCATCCTGTCCAAAGGAGGCAATTTTTCAGTTACCACCATCAGAATCCCAGTTGAAGGCATCATCTCCCATGTTGAATACACTCTCCACCATCTCCCAGAGGAGGGAGCAGAGAGATAAGAGGAGAAACAAAGATTCTGCATAAGGCAAAACCACCACCCAGCAACATAACCAAAAAAAGAAAGAAATGCAATCAAGGATCTCAAGTCAGACCCAGAAATCATCATTCTCCCAGCAGACAAAGGCAATGCCACGGTAATCATGGAGACAGAACAATACAAACAGAAAATCAAGGAACTCTTGGATCCTACAATATACAAAAAACTCAAGCAAGGCCTGGCCAACAAAATCACCAGGAAAACAAATACCTTGATCAAGAACTCATCAATTCAGCCAACCTGTTCACATAAGTGCATTTTTTCATAAAATTTTGGACACATGTGGAGTTCCCTCTATGACCCCAGACTGAACTCAGAGATGTCAGCCATAATCCCATAGATGGCAGGTCATGTAGGCACTGAGAAGACCTGCCCAAGACCACTGCAAAATTCCCTAACAGACAGGTTTGGGAGTTGCCAGAAGGGAAAGACCGTTGTATTGGAAAGGACACCTAATAGTGTTTATTTGTCTTGAGTCTCACACTTAATGGGGCAGTGATCAGATTTGACTGCACCCTTTTCTCTAGCCTCCCTTCCTTGATAGTTTTGAAACTACATGCATTGTTTAGACCAGGGGTAGGCAACCTTTCCCCTTTAAGGGCCGAGGGACTTCAGCTCCCAGAAGCCTCAGCCATGTTGGCCAATAGTCTCATGTTGGGCAATAGCTCCTGGGATTCTGGGAGCTGAAGTCCCTCGGCCATTAAAGGGGAAAGGTTGCCTACCCCTGGTTTAGACTATGCTCACACTGAGGTTAACAATACTAAACCCATCAACCCTTTGTCCAACAGCCATTAGGCTTATAGCTAGAAGGCAGGAATTCCCTATAAAAACTCTTGGATTTCTAGGATCCATGTGCTATCTTGAAAGTGCATGCAGACTCCACATTGGTCTGCACTTTGATTTAGCTCCCGCAGCCATCTCCTTCCGCCCCATTTTGGCGGCTGTGCTTCATCACCATCATCATCAATCTTCGCAGCCAAGCCTGGAGAAGCCTTTAGAAGTAAGTATATCCCCTCAGCCTAGCTCCTCTCAAGCTATCCCCAATTTCACTCATCTTTCCTTCTAGTGTGTGTGTGTGTGTGTGCCATATTTGTATGAGTGCAGTTTTTCCCTATTTGTTAATTAATAAATGTTTAGACTTTAATTAGATAATCCCGTCTCAGCATATTCCTTTGAGAGATCCATTAGTCTTCTGGTATACATAACGGTACACTGTTCCAAGAGGCTTTGTTGGGACCTCACTCTCGCATATTTGAGCTATTAATAAATTCCCCTAAGTAGATCTTATCCTAACAAACCACACGCCAGAGTCTATGCAAATCTGAGGCTCGCTCACAAAGACTGTATGCAATTCCCAAGATCCACAAGGATTCCATTCCACTTTGACCCATAGTGAGTGCCACTGGATCCCCCACGTATGACTTGGGGGTGCCACTGGATCCCCCAGGTATGACTCAAGTTTCTGGCCACACAATTACAAACCTATATAAGCAAAAATGTCCTGGTCATCCGCAAACCAAACCAATGATTGGGGCACAAGGTATACAGAAACCTACACACATGGATAGATACCTACACAAGAACTCCAATCATCACTTAGGACAAAAAAGAAGCACAATAAAAAACACTAGTAGACTGGAAAAAGGATCTGTGAACCCCACTACCTGGAAGATGAACTGAAGCACCTAAACTGGGCTCTACCAACTCAGACATCAGAAGAGTGGCCAGACCCAGAAAAAAACCACAGGAGTGAAGACAAACAACCACTCATAGGGAAGGTATTTTTACCATTCATCAAAGAAGTCTCAGACAGAATAGGGAAACTGATGAAGAAACACAACCTCCAAATGATCTACAGACCAACTAAGGGGGGTTGCAGACTGCCAGAAATAGTGCAAATTGAGTCCACTTTTAGGGTTAGGGTTAGGGTTAGGGAATCATGGGGACTGTGGTTTATTGTGGCACTAGAGCTCTCTGACAGAGAAGGCTCAATGTCCCAGAAAAAAAAAAAAACAATTCCCATGATTCCTTAGCACAAACCCTAACCCTAAAAGTGGACTCAATTTGCATTATTTCTGGCAGTCTGCAATCCCCCTAAGAAAATCCAAGAAATGCTGCACTCAGTGAAGAATAGGAGCGACCCTCTCACAGCTGCAGGAGTTTACCACATATTGTGCAGCTGTGGACAAGTCTACATAGAGACCACAAAACTCAGTGTTCAAACACAAATCAAGGAACACAAGAGACACTGCAGACTGGGCCAGCCTGAAAAATCAGCAGTAGCAGAACATGTTATAAACCAATCTGGGCATAATATGCTATTTGAAAACACTGAAATTCAGGACCATGCCAATAACTATTGGGTCAGAATGCACAGGGAAGCCAGTGAAATCCACAAACACCTGGACAATATCAACAGGAAAGAAGAAACCCTGAAAGTAAACAAAGGGTCTTTACAGACTGCCAGAATTAATGCAGCTTGAGGCCACTTTAACTGTCCTGGCTCAGTGCTAGGGAATCATGGGGATTATATTTTTTCTGAGACATTGAGCCTTCTCTATCAGAGAGCTCTGGTGCCACAATAAACTACAGCTCCAATGATTCCTTAGCACTGAACCAGGGCAGTTAAAGTAGTCTCAAGCTGCATTATTTCTAGCAGTCTGCAAAGGCCCAAAGTTTGGCTATCAGTCCTGAAGCCTACAACTTCACTTTGGCTATCAGTCCTGAAAAACACCAAAAACAAGACTCAGCAAATGCAAATGAACTTTACCCAGGGTCAGGGGGTTTCCCAGCAGACAGTGGATCATTAATTTAAGACACTAATCCTCCTCTTATATCCGCCCATCCTGAGCCTTTGCCTCAACAGAACAATGCACAGATTTACATGCTAATTTACATGCTAATCCTCTCAACCAGGGGTCACACAGTACATATACTCCACAAACCGCCATGCAACCATTCTCTGAAGATGCCAACCACAGATGCAAGCAAAATCTCGGGAATAAACTCTTCTAGAACACAGCTTCACAGTCCAAAAAACCCACAAAAACCTATTGATGTTGACTGTGAAAGCCTTTGACTTCACTTTTAAAACATTTTACTCTGTCTTTAAAAGTATGATAATTTTTAAGACAACTTAATTAATCTGTTTTAAACTGGTGACAAAATAGTTACAATTACTTAAAATAATAATGAAAATGCTACTATAGATAGGGACCCTCAGTGATGATTATACACTAGGAAAAAAAGCTCAGCAAAACTTGGAGAATGTAAAGCTAATTTCTTACTTGGCCTCTACAAGTCATCTGTTTTGATATGAGGTGAATAGAAAAGTCTAGTTATTCCCAGTTTAAACCATGAATTTACTCTCATCCTATCAGCACCTTAGGCCATTTGAATCCATAAACAACTAACAGCGGAGGTAAACGAACTTCAAGTTTGTAGACGTACTTAAAAAAAAAAAAAGAAACCAAAAGCCTGAGATCCACTATAACAGTGGTTCCCAACCTCTTCTATGCCTCACACCCCTAGGAAATGTTTGGTTAATGTTTGCATCCCCTACACATTTGAAGTTGAACAAGTTTAATTTCTAATATTAATAATAAAAACTGCAGATTGAATTACATACAATACTGTGGGGGAACAAATTGAACTTAAAAATGAACTTTTAACTCAGTGCATAACATGCCAGTCTAAGCTGAGCAATTCATTTCTAATTTATTCAGAAAAAATGTAAACTATGTATTGTAAATTGTAAAATTGTCACCTCACTTTTTGATTAAATAAACAATGAGAGTACTATCTATGCAACACAGCCATCTAGCCATCTACTACCACTTCTCAAACATACTGGGTCTGGCTGAGTCACTCAAGGACACAAGCCATTCTTTGTTGCACCCCCTGAAATTCTATTTTGCATCTCCTGGGGGTTCAGGCACTCCAGGTTGGGAATCCATGCACTATAAGCATTCTGATCCCAAGGATTTGTTCTAAATACCAGGACTACACAGAGGTCCTTCAATGCTAATGCTAATACTAATACTATTAGTAATAACCACCATGTGTTCTGTAACTTTATCCATTTGAGCAGTAGAATTTAGAGTGGAAGAGAGTAATTTTCTTGCTGTTATTATTAAATAATTAGGAGTCAGAAACTTTTCTGATCTAATGCAAATAATCTATGCTTGTGGATCCAGATCTAGTTTTGTACATTTAGAATATCACAAATATCTGGATGTAGAGATATGCACATGAGCACTATGCAACTCTCAATCAGAATAGTAACATTGCACAACATATATCAATGACTGAGTACTTTTGTGCAATGCACAACCACTATGTACACTTGCCACATGAAAATGCAGTACACAACCACAATGCACAATGTTGTATGTACAAGCCTGCTTCTACCACCATCAGCAGAATGTGGCCCTTGTGCCATGGTGAATAATTCACCCACATATATGGTGTGATTTGTTTTATTTAGAGTATTTATACTCTTCAACCACAAAGGTTCTCAGAGCCGTGACACCTGCATGTGTCACTAACAGGTTGCCAGTGTGGGTTAGAGCACTGTAATAATTATGGCACTAGGATCTCTGAGATCCTACTTTCTTAGAATCTTTCTTTGGAAACACAGAGTTCTTTACACCACACAGATCCCTTGAATTGTCACAAAGCAGAAGTATGAATCAAGTGGCTTTTAAAAATTGCTCATCTGGCAGATACCATCATATAAAAACAACAAAGAATACTGAGTAGCAACTAATTTAAAGATCAGGTCCCAAAATATACAATTGGATAGATTTTTGCAGCTGGAATTTTCACTTATTTGAATATTTATATATATATATATTCTGGATTCATTTATTTTTCTTCTTGCATGGAAAGATTTTGGCTCAGAAGGCACTCTTTATTTCTGCATAGAATTAAGCATAAGGATAAGAAAAGCCAGCTGGATCAGAACATGGTCATCTAGTCCAGCACCAGTTTTCCTACAGTGACCAACCAAATGCCTCTTGAAGCCCACAAGCAGGACATGAACACCATAATTCCCATTCCAAATCATTCCCAAGCTGGTTAATATTCCATTAATTTATCAAATTGTAACTGGAGAATAGCAAATCTATGTATTAGGGTTCCAATATGTTATTGATTCATCAGTTCTGTTGTTGAATGGCAAGGCCTCAGGGTGGGAGGATATGCGAGGAGGATTTGGGTCTATTTAATTAGTGATAGATTGTCTGCTGGGAAAAACCCTGATCCTATGTGGTTTTCATTTGCATTTTGCTGGGTCCTGATTTTGGTGTTTTTCAGGCCTGGTAGCCAAACTTTATTCACTTTAAGGGTTTCTTCTTTACTGTTGAAGTTATCTAGGTGTTTGTGGATTTCCATGGCTTCCCTGTGCATTCTGACCTGATAGTTGTTGGCATGGTCCAGAATTTCAGTATTTTCAAATAGCATTTTATGCCTAGGATGCTTTATAAATGTGTTCTGCTGCATGCTGCATGATATGTGGTTAACTGCTGCATCTGTGACAGGGTCTCTCCTGTCCTTCACTGAGAGAAGCATTTGCTGGATTTTCTTGGTTTATAAACCATTTGGAGATTGTGCTTCCTCACCAGTTTCCCTATTCTGTCTGTGACTGCTTTGATGAATGGTAAAAATACCTTTGGGTGGTTGTTTGTCTTCACTCCTATGGGTTTTCCTGGGTCTGGCAGTCCTTCTGATATCTGAGCTGGAGGAACTATTAGCCTGTAAAGCCTAGTCCAGGTGCTTCAATTAATCTTCCAGGAAGTGAGATTCACATATCCTTTTTATCCAGTCTACCAATGTTTTTATTGTGTTTCTTTTTTGTCCTGAGTGATGGTTGGAGTTCTTTTGTAGGTATCTGTCCATATGTGTAGGTTTTCTGTATACTATGTGGCCCAAATGTTGGTTCAGTTTGCAGTTGACCAAGATATCCAAGAATGGCAATGTTCCTTCCTTTTCTTTTTCCATTGTGAATTGGATGTTTGGATGGATGTTTTTCAGATGGTTCAGAAACACAATCAGATTTTCTTCTCTGTGGCTCCAGATGATGAAAGTGTTATCCACATATTGGAACCATGTTTTGGGCTTTTTTGGTCTTGTTTCCAGGGCTTGCTTTTCAAAGTTTTCCATGTAAAAATTAGCTATCACATGGTTCAGAGGGCTTCCCATGGCTACTCCATCTCTCTGCTCATAAAACCCATTGTCCCACTGGAAGTAGCTTGTGGTGAGGCAATGTTCAAACAGGGCCGTGATGTCTTCTGGAAAAAAAAAATGTTGGATAATTGCCATAATGTCCATTATGGTGACTTTGGTGAAGAAGGAGACCACATCAAAGCTGATTAGCATATCTCTGGGCTTGAGTTCAAGATTATTGATTTTTTCTATGAAGTGAGCTGAGTCCTTGATGTAGTGGGTTTTTGCTGTATATGGGTTTGTAATTGTGTGGCCAGAAACTTTTTGATTGTTGTTGTTTTATTCAAAGGTTTGTAAAAACTGGAGATGACAAGCCCTTTTCTCTTAATAGGAGGGAATAGTTTCTTCTAGGGTGTTGCCTTTTGTAATAAAATGCAACATACAACATCTAAAATAGGTGAGGAATTAGCAAAATGGGGCTGCATTAGGTGACTTTTATAAGGATCTTGGCCTTGTTTCAAAGTATGCCTAATTTGTCTACTTGGCTCCCGCACACCCAATCCACATAGACTTGTGTCCCAGTTCCATTCATGTTGACTTGCATTCAGCCACTGCTTGCTTTGACCATGTCCATCATGAGCATGTGGGACCCACAGGAGATAATCACACAGGGAAAAGGATGGGAGTGAAGCAGATTGCTTCCGTCCTTATTGCACAATCATGCAAATATTATTAGATAACATCACACTTATTCTCTCATTATCCCATCACTATGCTTTCCTTATCATGCAATTGCACAAAGATTATCAGACATCACACTTATCCCATCCTTCTCCCATCAGTGAAGTGGAATTGACCTGTCATTTTTCAATAATGGAAGATTCCATTAATGGAAACTGATGGGACAATTATACTTCATTGACAGGATAACGATGGGATAAGTGTGACATGTGTGATAATCTTTCATGCGATCGCTCAAAAAGGATGGGATAAGGATAAGAGTGATCCACTTTGCTTCCATCCTTATCCTCCATGTGATAACCTCCACAGAATAGGTCAGATGAGAATGAGTACTTCAACAGAAAAGTAGATTGCTCATTCTTTAACTAATAGAAACAAATAAAATATGCTTTGGGCTTGACAACTATTGTTGTATTCATATGAAAATTTAATCAATAGATCACCTGATGAATCCATTAATGTTCATATAATTACTCAGTCAAAATAAATAATAATAATAGTCTTTACATTGGACTGTAGCCCTCTTTTAAAAAGCTCTGGGTATTGTAATATGTAAAATAGAAAGCAGCACAGTTGTATGCTTAAAAAACAAAACAAAACCTCTCATAGTTCAATAACCTACTGGGGCAGGGGGACAGAGTATAGCAACCTTTCAAAAATATGTTGGAATATATGAAAGGTATGGCCAAATAAATAAATAAATAAAAATCCCTGGAGCTGATGAGTTTCAAACTATACCTGATTACTTACTGATGGGCAAACTGTTCAACAAGCTTACTATTGACAATCTGAACTGTCAGGAAGATGTCACAGAGTGTAAATGGAGAATGAAAGTAATAGGCAGAGATTGTGCCAGGAGGAAGGAAGACTATCAGTCTTGAAGTTTCATTCAAAGTTAATAAAGAATGAGCTGCAAACTGCATGAACTAGATTTGCTCTTTCTCTTGTTTTCTAATGCCAGCTATCCATCCAAAGCCCAGAAATAAAAGCTTTTTGAAAAGGCTATGAATGACTGCTAAAGGAACTCTCCCTCTCTTTCCCTTTGCCTTTCTTTGTATAGGTATTGTGTGTATATATGCATATGTATGTGTGTCACACATGCACACATGTCTGCAGAATCATTTTCTCTCCTTTTGTAATGCAGCATGGGTGTGTGGATTCATTTAAGAATGAATGAAAAATATGACTCAATTAGTTTGGATTTCCATTTGCTCCAAAATGAACATACAGACACACAAATGATTACAGATTTGGGGGCGAGGGAGACTGATTTTTACTCATTCATACCATTTAGAGAGGATTCTAGGGGAAAAAATGGCAAAAGAGTTATCTTTGACAACTGCTCCTGATAGCTGCCACCTCAAATATCACAAATATTGGATTTTTCTGGAAAGAAATAAAGAAATTACAACTGCTAGCCAGCTCAAAGGAATCATGGCCACTGGTAGGAGCCATGGGATCCCCATGTCCAAATGTCCTGTGACAGTGCAATGTTGAGCACATTCTGGAAAGGAAGCCACTAGAAACATGTCTACCAAAACAATCTCTGCCATTGCTGATGATAATGGAAGCAAAAAAAAAGTCAAGTAAAGCAAATATAAATGAAAGCTATAAAACACAAAACCAAATCATTTTATTGTTTATATTTAATTTTATTGAAAAAAGATGAAATGAATGTGCTTTGTACAAATGAATAATGAAAAGACTGCAGCTTTTAATAGTAACAACATCATCAACAACTCAAATGTCTTTATGCTTCCATCACATAAGCAGAAGCTTTCAGTTACTTATAGAGGCTACTAACTCAGGACACAAAGTTCTGGGACATCAAATCCTCATTTTCCTTTGCTGTCTTGCATGGTTACAGCTGTCTCTATCTACTCATATGAATTTAGCAACTAAATCACCATGGTCTGGTGGCATATGGTTTTGCCAGAAAATTTAGCATGCATAAAGTTTGCTTTTGTGCTCCTATTTCAAACTGTCATAGTCATATAACTCAGGGATATAATTTTACCTGAACACTATGTGCCATAATACCTTTCAAGCTTTTTTAAAATCCCATTGTGTTCACCCTCACATATTTCATACTTTCAGAACATGAAGTCCCCCTTTTTAAAATTAGTAATGAAGAAGTCAAATTACACCAGCATTATATATTAAATAAAGATGGTAAATATGAATCAGAAGGCTATCTACAGTATATCTTTCACTGATGAGCAAATTATATTCCTGGTTCTGTGTAATTCATTCATTGGTTTATGGATCACAAAGACCTTCAAGCAGTATGACAAATCCATATAAAGTCCCTGAGTGATAGATTTTGCATTTTGTAGATGTATTTAAAAAAATATTCCCCATTTAGCTGCCTGTGGCTAGACATCTGAGAAATCTCAGGAGCATAATGTGATTTCAGTTAAACTTGGCAGTAATTTATACTCAATGAATTGGTTCCATGTCTGTCTGTTTCAAATTATTTTAAAGAGAAACAAGGCTTTCAGATGAATGTATTTACCTTTGGTCAAATGGTAAATTTTAAAGAAGATTTGCCATCATGAATTAAGATTATGTGTAGATAAACTAGTGACCTCATTACTGTTTTTCTTCCTGCCCACCTTACAGATAGTGAAAATGTATCTTCATTATTATTGTGCTGTTGTGTGCCTTCAAGTTGTTTCTGACATATGGAAACGTGATCCTATCACAAGGTTTCCTTGGCAGAATTTCTTCAGAGGGCTTTTTACTTTGTGAAGTCATAGACTTTCATGGCCGGCATCCATAGTTTTTTGTGGGTTTTTTGGGCTTGGGAGAGGAATTGAAGCACCTAGACCAGGTTCTACAGGCAAATTGTTACTCCAGCTCAGACATCAGAAGGGCTGCCAGACCCAGAAAAATCCAGAGGAGTGAAGATGAGCAACCACCCAAAGGGAAGGTACTTTTACCATATATCAAAGGAGACACAGATAGAATAGGGAAAGTGGTGAGGAAACCAAATGGGTTACAAACCAACCAATTAAATCTAACAAATGCTGCACTCAGTGAAAGACAGGAGAGACCCTCTCACAGCTGCAGGAGTTTACTGCATACCATGCAGCTGCAGACAAGTCTACATAGGAACCACCAAACGCAGTGTCCAAACATGAGTCAAGGAACATGAGAGACACTGCAGACTGGGCCAGCCAAAAAAATCAGCAGTAGAAGAACACATTTTAAACCATCCTGGGCATAAAATGCTGTTTGAAAACACTGAAATTCTGGACCATGCCAACAACTATCAAGTTAGAATGCACAGGGAAGCCATCAAAATTCACAAACACTTGGACAACTTTAACAGGAAAGAAGAAAC
>CM034701.1:264099466-264128989 GCA_020142125.1 Phrynosoma platyrhinos | reverse complement strand
CTGCCAAGGCCCTTAGTCTCTGATTAAATAAATGGAATGTGTTCACAGTCCACAATTGTCTATTATACCACCTTAACCTGATAGAGCATCCTGGGATTTTCAGATTAGGGAGGGCTATTTAAAATTCTTAATCAGAAAATTGTAGTCCCACATCAAATCCCAGATTCCCATAGAATGTAGCCATAGAATCATAGTCAAATCATAGTACCATCACCATGTAGCATGAAAGTGTCCATGGTTCACAAAAATGACATCACCATAGAAGCATTACCTAGTTTTTCAACTGGCAGCAGCTGTCTCCACAGGTTTAAGTATGCATAAGTTAACTGTTCCAAATAGTAACTATGTTATTGTCTGTACCTTCCACCTGGTTCCCAGCCAATAGTCTAATTTAATTCAACTTCTGTTATGGTTATGTTGAGTCCAAATTAGTAAGCTAGTTTTTTTTTAAAAAAAAAGAAATATATTTTTGTTAACAATTAAAAATTAGTAAAACAAATATCACAATGGAATGATCAACCCACAATGAAGTGAAATAAATTCATCTTTTGCATATAAATAATTGAGGAGAAGAGATATCTAATGCTGTATGTAACATATTACTTGCATTAACATGTCAATTTTAATAACTCTTTTCAGTTCTTCACTTCAACCTGTAGCTTGCAAGAGCACTTTATAATCCCCTTAAGAGAGAGGCAGGGGAGTACTTAACACCTAAATATTACAGAAAATAAGTTCCTTTACTTGAGGCAGGCAAAACAAGCTTTTTCATTTTTCAAAAGATCTTTGGCTTTTTAATTAAACCACTTTCCTTTTTCAAAAACACTGTCATTTCTCCCCTTGATCACTATAAAAAGGTCAACAGAGATTTTGCTAGAGACAGATGTTGCTGACAGATATAGCTATTCCACATCCAAATTTTGGTTTTAATACTGATTTTACACTTGTTCTTTGGCAATTAGATGGCTTTAAAGAGGTTGTCTATCAAAATGTTAACAAGAATGGTGGCTAATCTGTCAGATTTATTGAAACAAAATACTTTTACAAGTTCCATCATAAATCTAGGTCAAGTAGTAAGAGGCCTACCTTATTTCCCATAAACTAGTCATTTTATCACAGGCAAAATGACACACTGAACAAGAACTTCATCTCATCAGCTTTTTCATGTAAATGGAATTGCAAAATTGTATTATTCAGCATTTTGTGTAGGTGTGTGTATCTATATAGATGAATTAGATTCTCACTAATACCAGTAAATCAAAATTGGAAAATGTGTCTGTTGGCAGGAGGAGTGAGTTAGTGAGTTTAATAATAGGAAAAACTTGGTTCCACCATGCTGGATTTTTTGAAAGGATAACAGTCATATGGAGAGGTGGGGTGAGGGTCAGTGATGTGATAATGATGATTATTGCACTAGCTTCTTGTTCCCAAAATGCACTGTAAAACTAATGAGATGGGAATGTGTGTTACCACATTTGACTCACGATCGCACAATGTGAACAGGATGACAACAAATATTATTGCACACACCTTACTATTCTAGCAGAATTCACGCTCAAACCATCTTAAACTCATCCTTTGCCACACATGCATTCTTTTGTCACTGGAAGAAGAGTTTAGGGGATGTTCCAGGACAGGAAGGGTAGGAGGGTGTCCTGACTAATCACAACACAAGGATGGATTGAGCATGGTAAGGATTATCACACACACATCAGCTGGAAACCAATACAGACAACTAAGAATGACATTTTTCCATTCTTTACTAAGAATGAAAGAACCCTGGACTGGGTATGGGATGAGTACTGGATGGCAATGGGGCTGTGTGATAACATCCATTCCATTCCAGTTACATCCCATGGACAGACTGGGAGAAAAAGGCTGTGTGATCATCTCCAACCTTGCTTAAATACCCAAAGGGCACCAGTTCCTGTCAGATCTTGGAAGCTAAGCAGGGTCACCCTGCTGAGTACTTGGAAGGGAGACTCCAAACGAATACCAGATGCTGCTGTAAGCTATATTTCAGAGGAAGGAACTGGGAAAACCACCTCTGAGTATTGCTTGCCTAAAAAATCTCTTTGAAATTCATGGGGTCACCATAAATCATTTGAAGGCATAGGCACATGTGTGTGCGTGCACACACACACACACACACACACACACACACACACTGATGTGATTATTTCCTGTACTGTATTAATTTTATGCTAGCATGAGTGGTACTGGCATAGAAAGTTACCATATTACTGGTATTGTTTGTGTGATTAAGGATGATTAAATCTTGCAAGAACCCAGGAGAGCAAAACATTTTTGCTGGTATTTGAGAGGTACCCACTACTACCTTCTTCCTGTCTCAAGACCAAGAGACTCACTGGCATAGGAGACGGTGCAGGTGGCAGCCCCAGCAAAATGTCTTTTCCCAGAATTTCTGCCAGGAAACTGATATATCACCATCATCATCATCATCATCATCAATCATCATTAATCATCATCTCCCACTTTCCCTCAGAATTGGGAATCAAAATGGCATACAATGTAAAAGAACAATATAATTAAAAACAGAGAAAAGATGAGCATTGAAATAGAATTAAGCTATTACAGTATTTAAACAAACCACACAATAAACAAATAAAATGCAATAAAAAGATAAAAGGTCTTAAAAACACTTAAAACATTACAGCACCCCAGATTGTTCTTTTAAAACTTTCATTTTAAAAACCTGTTTGAATAAAAAGTTAGCCTTCCACCAGAAGGCCAGCTAGGAGAAGCGCCTTCTGGCCTCCCTGGAAAGGAACCCCCTAAGCAGATGGCTTAAAGAGCCATCTTGGGGGCAGGTAAGGGGAGGGGCAGCTGCGCGATCAGCGCCCCAACCCCTTCCCCAGGTTGTCCTCGGAGCAGCCAGCCCTCCTCATGGCCAGCGCTCCGAGAAGGACCTTGCACACACTGCATTTGCACGCGCTGCGGCGGAAGAGTTGGCGAAGGTGCGCAGCAGCTGTTTGCGGCGCACCTTCATCGACTTGTGAAAGGAGCACCAATTTACCACTCCTTTCAGGGGCGTCGAAGCTGCACTGCGGGACCGAGGCGTGGGGATGCGTCAGTCCTGCGGCACAGCTTCCTGGGGTGGCCCATGGCCGCCCGTCTGCTTCCCCCCAAAGTTGCAGAGTCTAGGGGTAGTCACTGAGAAGGTCCTCTATCATATCCCCACCAGCTGTGCTTGTGATAGTGGTGGGACTGAGAAAAAGGCCTCTCCTGATTATCTCAGAACCTAAACTGGCTCATACTAGGAGATAGGTAAAAATAAAGGCACGGTATTTCCCATTGACAAGATTGTCAAGTCATGTCCACCATAGGGGACAGTGCTCATCTCTGTTATATAACCTGCACCTGAGACATATAGCACTTTATAGGTCATAATCAGCACTTTGAATTGTGCCTAGAAACAAATTGGAAGCCAGTACAGCTGTTTCAACAGGGGTGTATATATGGTGTGTATGTGTACTCTCTCTCTTTCTCTCTCTATATATATCCAAGGGTCCATTCCTCAGAAACGGTATGTACAGCATCTCTAATTTTCTTGTAGGGATGGTCGGAATTGCAGCTCCACTTCCTAGCAGGAAAGGATGCCCTGCTAAGTCTTTTTAGACTAACACCAACCCAATCACAACATGAATTTCCTAATCCTGGGACTTGTGCAGGGGAAGGATGGCATCTCACAGAACTGAAGCAAGTACCGGTACTTAACCTATGAGTAGAGCTGTCTGATGCTGCTTGCAACAGAGTGGCTGTACATCTCATTCTATAGAGGCAGCTCTCTTTCAAATATTCCCATACTATAGCCCTTTATTAAAGACTTTGTAAATCCAGGGAATTGTGTTCTAATATTATAATATTTGCATTGTTATTTGAACCAATCTTTTAATTTTGTTGTGAGTCACCAAGTGTCCCAGGTGAGAAAGATGAGATATAAATAAAAACAATCCTGGATAACTGTTCAAATCTAGTCCATTTAAAAAATGAAGATCCATAACAGAAAGAGCAAGGTGAGAGGCTTGAATGGGAGCATTAACAGTAGCAGAAGGCCAACTAAAAACAAACATAGGTCACTTGGCCAGAGACTTTCCCAGGATGGTGAGAACAACATGTTTGTTTTGAATCTGAATCAATAACCTCTCTTTTTGGGTGGTGTTAATAATGCGTTTCCTCATTTTTGAGCAATGTACAAGTGATCACCATAATTTGCAAGCATCTGTAGGAGGGGTGATTACCTGTTGGAGATGTTCTCAAATGCTTGCTAGAGAGGCATCTCTCTCCTAAACACAAGAAGAAGCTACCGGTACTTTCATTGAAATTCTTCAGTCTTTCAGCAAAATTAGGATTTCCTCACAACAAACCACTCATCCAATGCTAGATTTTTGGTTGCATTTTAATTTAAGCTTTCAAGTTTCCCAAACACTTTATACCTCATCCTCCTACAAGGCAGCAAACAAGAAATGGAAAACTAATTAGCTATTTTTAAGGTGTCAGTATATAACAATTCAGCTTTCTATTTAGTGTAGATGATATACACGTTATTATTAGCTATTAAGCAATGTTTAGTGATGTTCTAAACCTAATGGCTCAACTGAATGCAAACTTATGTATATCATGAAATGGAATCATGTTCAATTAAACCGTGGGGCTAATAATTAACATTTTCCAAAATTAAAAAAAATGGGAAAGGTGCTGTGATCTGCTAGATCTACAGTTGAAGTCCCTCATTCTAAACAATTCTGTCTTTGCTTAAAATATTCCAAGTTGAACTTCAACAGAATTAAATTAACAACTGGGCAACATTCCACTTACTATAAATATGTATTTTAAAACTGGCAATTACGGTATTTCCAGTATTACATCTCAGACTATACCAACATAGTGTCATATCTTAAATACCCTTCCTGCTGATTTTGATTTTGTGATTTCAGTCTTTTTTGAAAAGCTTTTGGAATAATGAGAATGTTATCTTTTGAGCCATCCACACATTCTCACTATAAGGGCTAACACACATTTCTTTTCTGCTCCCTGCAGATTTCTGTGGACCTAGTTCTTCCTCTAACAATTACAGTATCTTTTTATTTTCTGCATGTCAATGAATATCTTTTATTAATTCTTCAAGTACTTAGTGAATGTTTTTTTTAAAGGAACATTTTGTGACATTTTCTGGATGACAAAAGAAGGCATACCTTTAGGCATATCTACTGCACAGCTAATCTACTGAATTCTTCATGGTGGACCTGCTCAAACTATTGTCTAGTGGTCATGTATTGAATACAAACCTCACCATATATGAACTGTGGTGGGAAAATGTATGGATAAAGTGGTCATGATTCACATTTAGAATTATCTGTGGGGTTGGGGTGCATTAGACTAATGGTATTATGAACTGGTGACAACAATCAAAGTTCTTAACTTACTAAGTGGAATAGATTATATTGATTTTCCTTCAATCAGTTCATTGTACATTGTAAAACAATGAATAAATATGTATCAAATGAAATAAATAGGTCTGTTAATTCATACTGCCACTGTGCATAGCACATGCTGAATGGAATTTAGAAGGGGAAAAAGTATGATTTATTAAGTTTTACACCAAGTTTTTATTGTTAGTGCATCATTTTTTATTGTTAGTGCATTTTATTCACATCCTAGTTTGTGGTTACCATCTTAGCTAGCCATACTATTGCTGCTACTGCAACTGCCACCTCTACTGCTGCTGCTACTAGGGACTAGCTTGTTCTCTTGTTGGTGGACAAGAGAGGATAAACTCCACCAACTCTCTCCTCCTTATACAGCCACACTGCAACACATTTCCTAAGAGTTCCCCCATTTTCAGGGCTGTAACGAGCTACAAGGAAAGGGTAGAATTGGGAACTCTGCTCCATTTTTTTGTTAAGTACCATCAAGTCAACTTCAATTGAGGGGCCTCCAAGCCACCCTGTCATTCACAGCACTGTCAAGCCTTGCAAATTCAGAGCTTTAGCTTCCTTGATTGAGTATATTCATTTGAATTACAGTCTTTCCATTTTCCTGCTGCCTTATACCTTATTGTATTTTCTAGTGAGCCATATCTTCTCATGGTATGGCCAAAGTAAAATAGTCTCAGTTTAGTCACCTTGACTTCTAGGGAGAGTTGAGGTATGATTTGCTGTATGATTCATTTATTTGTCTTCTTCAGCACCACATTTCAAATTAATTGATTTTCTTCTTAACACTTTTTTTTTCACAGTCCAGTTGTCACAAACACATATAGAAATTGGAAATAGAATGGTATGGATGCTTATCCTGCACTACAGTTGATTTTTTTACAATCAGCTTCTTCATAGTCCAGCTTACACAACTGTACATAGAAACTGTTAATACAATGGCATGGACAATCCTAAATTTAGTATTTGAGGATCTTGTCTAGTTTTTTCATAGCTGCCCTTCCAAGTCCTAGTCTTCTTCTCATTTCTTGATTGCAGTCTCCATTGTGATTAATGACTGAGCCATGGTATGGAGCCAGCATGACATCATGTTTTGACTGTTGGACTATGACTCTGGAGACCAGGATTTGAACCCCCACTGTACTATGAAACCCACTGGTTGACCTTGGATGTCACAGTCTCTCAGACTCTGAGGAAGATAAAGTCAAACCTCCTCTGAACAAATTTTGCAAAACAACAACAACAACAACAAAATAACCAAATCCAAAACACATGATAAGTTAGCCTTTGGGTTGCTGTAAACCAGAAATGATTTGAAGCCATGCAGCAACCACAAGGTATAGAGCAGGGGTCATCAACCTATGGCCCACGGGCCGCATCTGGCCCGTGGACCCCCAGCCGCCGGTGACCCCCGCCACCCCCGCCGCCCCAGGAGTACTGTGCATGAGCAAACGAGTTGCAGCCGCCATTTTGGCAAACAAAATGGCGGCTGCAATGCGTGTGGTGGCGGTGGCAGCCAGCAGGGACTGTGCGCACGCACATAAGCAAGCACACTGCCATTTCCCCTCCCCCGGCCCGGCAGAAGACCTGGGGACCAGTGGCCGGCCCAGGTAAAAAAAACATTGCTGACCCCTGGTATAGAGAATCATGAACTATTTCAATGTCCTCATCATTTACTTTAAAGTTCTGTAAATCATCTTTGGTTATTATTTTTGTTTTCTTAAGGTTCAACTGTAAACTGGCCTTTTCACTTCCTTCACTTCCTCCTGTAATGTTTCAAAGTTTTTGCTATTTTCTGCTAGTAATGTGGTGTCATCTACATATTTTAAATTGTTGCTGTTGCTTCCCCCAGTGTTCACACCTCTTCATCAGAATCTAATCAACTTTACATATATGTTCTGTGTACATGTTAAACAGATTTAACAATCACTTCTTTGTCAATTGGAAACAATTCCATTTCTCCATGTTCTCTTCTAACAGTAGCCTTTTGTCTGAGTACACATTAACCATCAGGACAATCAAAAGTTGTGACACATTCATTTTTTGTTTTTGTTTTAGTGATCAATAAATTTTCATGATCTATACAATCAAAGGTTCTGCTATAAATCTGAAAAGCATAGGCTGATTTTCTTCTGAAATTCTTGTTTTAATTTTTTTTATTAAATTTATTCAATTTTACAAAAATATAACAACTGTAAATTAACAGGGAAAAAAACAACAACAATGGATATAGCAATAAAACCAACCATTTCCCAATTGCTTCCCATACCCATTTACTTTTCCTTCCTTTCAACACCATTTACACCAAATAGTTTCTTAGTCTTTTAGGATCTTAGTTTTTATAATGCTACTTTCCTGATAACTCCTTAATTCACAACTCCTCAGGCTTAATAATAAAGATTTACCACTTTATACAGATTTGCACTGTTAAACAAATATACTGTATTTCTTTTCCATTTCTTTTTTCTTTTTCTAATTTCCATGATTTAATAGTCTTGAATTCTGAATGTTTTCAACAAGAAAGAAAAGAAAAAAATTAAAACAATCCATTTGCATCATATATTTACAGATTTAAATTTGTGCCTAAATTAGTCAATGTGCCCCATTGTCTACTATAAAATTCATAGCTTTTTCCCAGTGTCTTATCCATTCTCTCTTTTTTCCTTTCATTTTTGTTGCTAATATGTCCAATTCCATCATAACACACAATTTTATCAGCCAGTCATCTATTTCTATTATCTTGTCTATTTTCCAGTTATAGCGTAGAACAGCCTAGCTGCTGTCAGTGTGTAGAATATCACTTTACCATGCAACTTTTCATCTTTTTCCTCCAACATATTTAAGAGCATAATTTCTGGTTTAAATTTAAAATTTACCTCAAGTATTTTATTTATATTGACTTTTATTTGTTTCCATTTTTTTAAATTTAACATATTCAATAAGAAGTAAAGAAATAAAAAATCAATCGGTATACATGTGATTGCTTTTGTTTCTTATTTTGAACAAATAAGAAAAAAGAGATAGATAGGAACTTATAATTATATCAAAAAAGTACTTTTACCTCAAGTATTTTATTTATATTGACTTGTATTTCTTTCCATTTTTTTTCTCTTTCACATGTCCACCATAGGTGGAAAAGGGCCCAACTTCTTTTTGACATTTCCAGTAAGTCTTATTTCCTGTCCTATACATTCTGGCTATTTTTTCTGGGGAGAGGTACCAGCGATATATTATCTTATAGTAATTCTCTCTTATGTTTTGTCATAAGGAATATTTAGTCTTTTGTTCCAACATTTTCCCACTGTTCCAATTCTATTGTCCTCCCACAGTTTTGGGCCCATTTAATCATAGAGGGCCAATGCAGATGGCCCGTAAGGGAGCACTGGATTGGGGCTGTGGCAACCACACACACAACAACAACAACAACAACAATAATAATAAATATTTTTTTATTTGTATTTTCCCACCTCTCCCTGTGGATTGAGGTGTGATTACAGAATAATATAAAATAGTATAAAAATACAATATATAAAATACAGTAAAAAAAACCAATAAAAACAAAACAAAACAAAACCATAACAACAATAAAAACCCCACAATCCTTATAATTAAAACCAACACCCCATCCGGTACACAGGTTGGTCATCATCTTCACCTATCTGGGAGGCCATATCGGTGGTACAATTAGTCTTTAAAGTTACAAATTGGGGAGATCAGGTGGATAGGTCTGTCAGAAGAGCTTCATCTTAAGCGCCTTCTTAAAGGCTTCTAGTGTGGTAATAAGACAGATCTGGCCCTGATCCAGCTTTTTACCATTCCCAAAAGAGCAGGCAAATACTACCCCCAGGGAGCTATTGGCCAACATTGGACTATTGGCCAACATGGCTGAGGCTTCTGGGAGCTGAAGTCCCTAGGCCCTTAAAGGGGAAAGGTTGCCTACCCCGCATTACCTTTTTCAACCACCTTGCCATAATATCTGCAAATACTTTGTAGTCCATATTTAACAGAGAAATTGGTCTATATTTCTTTGGAAGTTGTTGATCACATCTTTCCATTGGAATCAGAAAATGTCTGCTTCTTCCCAAGTCAGAGGCATCTTATCTCCATTGATAGCCTTCATGGCTTCTAACAGAGGATGGCATCTTATTTTGGAATATTTTATAATATTTAGCAGTAAATCTGTCAGGACCTGATGCTTTGTCATCTTTTGCCTTCTGGATTGCTTTGTTTAATTATTTAATGTCAATAGGTTGATTTAAACTCATTATTTGGTCTTCATTTAATGTTGGAATATTACATTTTTGTAAATAGTCTTCTATCTTGAATGTTTAAATTTCTTTTGGTTGAAACAGGACACTAAAATATCTGTAGAAAATTTATTTGATTTTCTTAGTATCTGTGTATGTTTTGGTTTCCTCTTGAATTTTGATGATCATTTTTCTTTTCTTTATTCTTGCGTAATCTTTGAGCAAGCCATCAGCCTGATTTGTTCACCTGTTGAAACAGTTTGATTTTAATATTTTTCATCATTTTTGCAAGGTCTTCTGCATTTTCCATATTATATTGTTTTTGTAATAATTTTATTTCACTTAAGATATTTTCATTTTCTGGATTATCTCTTAATTCTTGGTCTTTCTTTGTTCTTTATTTTGTAATTTCTATCATTTTTTCCTTTCTCTTGTTTATCACTTCCTGATTTTTTTAAATGAAAAAACCACATAGGACAGCTTTACTTGCTGCCCACAACATCTTGATATCAGTCTCTTTATTTTGATTTTCTTGAAAGTAGTTTTTAATTGTTTGTTTAGCTTCTTCAATGATCTTTGGAGATTTGAGTAAATAGTCTTGCAGATGCCATCTAAATTCTGTAATTTTTTCCCATTGTCATCACTATTGGATTATGATCTGAATATGTTTTTGTCTGAATTTCGATGTTCTTAATTTTAAGGCAAAGTGATTTTGAAATAAAAAACAAATCTAATCTCATGAAAGACTTGTGTCACTCTAAAAAAATAAATTCCCCCTTTTCTCCATTTTTAAATCTCCAAGCATCGATTAAATTCATGTTTTGTAACAACTTAAAAAAAGATACTGGGAGCTTCCCTTATTTTTCTTTTACCTTCTTATCTGCTAAACAGGCCTTTTGTGGCTCTATTACCCCATTCTAATCACCACATAATATAATGTCCTTATCATTGTAATCTTGTAGAGTCTCTTTTAATTTCTTGAGAACTTTGCTTTTTTGCTTTAATTTCTTGAGAACTTTGCTTTTTTTTAATTTGGTGCATACACTACAACCAAAATAATGTTATTGTTAATAGTTATTGTTAATTATTGTTAATCCAGACTTCTTTCCTTTTCTTTTTATTATTCAAACCTTTGACATTCTATGATAGAATTCATATGTTCTGAAATTGTTGTAACATTATTCTTGTTTTTATCTGTTTACTTCACTTTAATCCTGCAACATCTTTCCTTTGGTTGATTTGTCTCTTCTCCTTCTTTGTCTTCATCTTCATCTTCTCTAGCTGTTTTTTGTTCTTCTTTCCCTCTTATTTCTCCTTCTTCATCTGAATCCTCATTGTCTTCTTCATCATCAGTCCCTTGTCTCTAGGTGTTGCATTATTATCCTCCTTCATATCATTTATTTCTTCAGCTGAAATATTATATTTTTCTTCTACTTCTTGTACTCTTGTATCTTGAGCTTGTGTTGGTCTTTCTTCCTTTTTCTTGTTCATTTCAAATTCTTTAGTATGTCTCTTCCAAAATTCTTTTGCTTTGTCTATTCAGTTTAATTTTACTATCTCTGGTTAAAGAAAACTAAAATTCCTTCTAGTTTTTCCCATTTGTAAGTTATGCTGTGTCTACTTAATTGAAGGAAATGTATATCCTTCATGTTTTTGCAATATTCTTTTTGGTATGTCTTTAAAGTTTTTTTTTTAACTTCCTGATGCTCAATCATTAGTTTTCCTTTGTAGTTGCTTCCAGGGGTTGATCTCTTATTCTTTGTCCCAAAAATATATAAGAGAATATCTCAGGGCAGGCCCTTGTCTCTGGCTATTTTAGAATTTATTCTGCATATTTTATTTACACTCCAACTTAATTCTTCATAAATTCAGCCAAAATTGGGAGTAAAAAGTCATGTAAGTTTTGGCCTTTAGTTTCCTTCACTTCTCTAAGCATCAAATAATTTTGTCTTTGTTTTAAACCTTCTAATGCCTTCAAATCCATATTTTTTTCCTTTTCTCCTGAGTAGATTTCACATTTTAATCATATTTTCCAAGAGGTTTGTTCTTTCTTCTAATTCCTCTACTCTACTGCTTACTTGATTAATCTCTTTTGTATCTGCTTCTAGAGTCTGTTTTATATTCTTCAGTTCAGACATCATATCTTTCTTGATGTTTGCTCTCAAATTTTTAATCTCTCTTGCCAAGTTTTGTTCCATTTCCAATTTTATTTTTTTATTTCTTCTAAAAGTGATGTTTGTTCTGAGGAGTATCTTCTCTGAGTAGAACTTGCAACTTGAACTTATGCAGCTGATGCTGCCTTATGCACAGCTGTAGCCATTTGGAAATGGCTGCAGTCTTCTTTTTTTCTTTCTTTTGCTCTCTCTCTCTCTTTTTGAAATTATATAACTCTTTTACATTGCTAATCCTTTATCTTTCACTTTCATTAAGCTTTGTAGTAAGAGTTTTCATTTAAACGTTATTTTATTTTGTTATAGTTTTATGTTAATTGCAGATTTCATTGCAAATTCAAAACTATTTCTACTTTTTCCTCCTCCCAATTGTTTGTTTAGTAAAGAAAATTATGAAAAAGAAGAGAAATTCTGCCACAAGCATCCTTCCTCCAAATCAGAGTAATGATGTTCTGTTTGTAAGCTATTTTTATATTATTGTTGCTTTAGCTTTAGTTGGCTTTGAAATTTAGCTTTGAAGGCTGATGTTGGGACTATATCGCTGCATCCTATCATCCTACCAATTCAACTTATATGCAGAATATATTGTAAGGAAAGCAGGCTTGAATGTGGAAGAGGGAGGAGTGAAAATAGGAGGAAGAAATATCAACAATCTGAGATATGCTGACAACACCATAATACTAGCAGAAAACCTCACAGACTTGGAACAACTGCTAAGGAAGATAAAAGAAGAAAGTGCAAAGGCAGGCTTACTGCTGAACATAAGAAAACAAAAATAATGACCATAGAGAACTTACACATATTCAAACTAGACAATGAGGGAATAGAAATAGTAAAAGAGTTCTCATATCTGAGATCAAACATTGATTGGAATGGGGACAGAAGCCAGGGGACAGAAGCCAATCAGGAGAAGATTAAGAATGGAGAGGGCAGCTATAAAAGAACTAGAAAAGCTCCTAAAATGCAAAGAGATACAACTCAGCACAAAAGTCAGAATCATACAAACCATCGTATTCTCTATTACCATGTATGGATGTGAGAGCTGGACAGTCAAGAAAGAAGATAGGAGGAAAATCAATGCATTTGTGATGTGGTGCTGGAGAAGAGTGCTGAGGATTCCATGGACAGCCAAAAGAACAAACAAATGGGTCCTAGAGCAGATCAAGCCAGAGATATCCCTAGAAGCCAAGATGACAAGATTTAGACTGTTGAACTTTGGACACATCATGAGAAAGCATTAATCTCTGGAAAAGACAATAATGTTAGGAAAGGTGGAGGGAAGTAGAAAAAGAAGACGGCCACATGCTAGATGGATGGACCTGATTAAAGAGGACACCAATATGAGTTTGCAGGAGCTGGGCAGAGCAGTAGAGGACAGGGGGACCTGGAGATGTCTCATCCATAGGATCGCCATTAGTCAAAACTGACACAAAGGCAGTTAACAACAACAAATATGATAAAGGTATTTGGCTGCATCAGGACTGCAGAAATAATCCAGGTTTACACCATGTTAACTGCCATGGTTCAATGCTATGAAATCCTGGGATTTATAGTTTGATGTGGCACCAGAGCTCCCTGACAGAGAAAGCAAAATGTCTCACAAAACTACAAATCCCAGAATTCCATAGCATGAAGACATGGCCATTAAAGTTGAATTATTTCTTCAGTGTAGATGCAGACTTTGTTGTGGAATTCCTATATGCATCATTTTGCTTGCATGGGATATTAATGCAATGGTTCTGTGGTTACTGCAGTCCTTGGTGTCTCCTTTCTTGGGGATTACAATGAATGTTTCTACTCTATGGGCCTTTGTTATGTTTTCCTTACTTGTTGACAGATTTTAGATGGAACTAGAGCAGATTCTGTTTCTGTAGCTTGAGGCAGCGTCATGTTCTGTTTACAGAACAGCAAATAGGATACAACTCAATGCCACTTGTATGGTTAGCGTTTTAAGGACTTTTTTTAATTTTTATTGTTATATAACACCCTGAATGGGATGCAGAGTTATATATAAATAAATATTTTCATGTTTATTTATATCCTATCTTTTCTCTAAGCGACGCATATATGGTCTCCTCTCATTATCCTCTCAACAACAGCCAAGTGACTAACATAAGATCAGTTACTGAATGAATGTCATGGATTAGTGGTACTCAGCATCTGTACTCCTCAGAAAAGTAAAGTAAAATGGCTTTATTTCACTATTGGAGACACATTTCAAATATTTTGAGAAGAATTAGATTTTGAATGGCTGCTGGACCACCTTATTTCGAATGCAGAAAACCTGTCCTACCACTAGGCAGAGCAAGGCAGCCACTTTAAGCAGCGAATTTTGGATGTGGAGAATGGGCAGCAGATTGTTCTTTTTTAAAAAATATTATGTATTTTTTTAAAGCCAGGAATGCTATTGGGCTCTCTGCTTGTTGGGCTCTCTACCTTGAAAACAAAAGAACTGGCTTTAGCTGTGACATATTTTGATTCAGGTGGGTTATGGAGGGTACCATTTGCTGCTTTGCTTCAGGCAGCAAGGCATCTTGGCTGGCCTTGGCATAAGTAGAATATAAGAAATCACTTGCCCAAGGGATGGACGTAAGGGCATTTTGGCAAGGCACTAAGACATAATACACAATAGCAGTTCTGGCCCTTATCAACAGATAACAGCCAGCAGTTAGAAACTGAACAGAAGGAACTCTTTAGAACTATCACTGAAACAGGCATGATTTGCTTAGATATGAGTTCCTGAAATTTAAGCTGCTGTGGGACTGAAGTTAGTTTGCTAGAGGATACTCAGCTCATTAAGTTTATTTTAGAACACTTCTGTAACATCACTCTGACCTCCAAAATGATAACTGCGTAGAGGGAAATCCACATGGGAGACTGCTGAACTTATTAACTCAGTGAGAGTTTCAACTTGCCCTCCACTGACCAAGAACAAACAGGGGCAAATCCTAGCTGAAATTGATGAATACAGTGTGTGTGTGTGTGTGTGTGTGTGTGTGTGTGTGTGTGTGGATAGAGAGAAATCTTCATCAAAGCATGATATATTTACGATAGTCTCCTCATCTGATATGTCTCCTATTTGAACTCTTGTGGCCCCAGACCTACATGGTGAATAGCAGTTGATGGCCTCCATGTTCAAGAGGCCAGGGGTAACTTGTGTCTAATGCAAGGCACTAAGATGTTGTGCACAGGGGATGGAGCCCAAGGCTATTTAGGTGCTTACTGTCCCCTCTCACAGCTTCTTTGGATCTTCATCTCTCAGCTCAACACCTGGTGTCTAGTGCAGTGTGAACATTGGTCACTTTATTACCAGGTAGGTATTTTCTCCCCTTTTCTTTTTTTCTTTTTTTCTCTTTTGCCTCCCCCACACAGTATCTGGGGGACTTTGATGATTGGCTATGGGCCGTATCTTTAAATAGGTGATCACTTGGCAGGTAGCAAGGGAGATAAAGTAAGAGTTTTGGTGTATATCTTGGCATTTTTGAGGAAGGGCAGGGCTTGGGAACTGCCTCCTTAGGACCTGTGACCTGGGGAAGAAGTCTGCCCTTGAGGTGGATCTGGGGTTTTAAAATTCCTGTGACTTGGCAGGGAGCGGGGCAGTGCCTTGAGTTTGTCTTCCAGTCTGGAAAACAATCCAGCCATTGGGTTGCCCTTGGGACTCAGGTGGTTTGCCCAAGGAAAGACTGAGGAGGCAAGGGTGGACTCAGCTGATCCTGCATCAAGTTGTCATCCCCTTGCTTCTTTCAGGTTCATCCCAGCTTAGGTTTCAGGACAAATCAAATGGTCCTTTTCACCCCAATTCTCTCTGTCTAGTTTCATTATTCCATGGTTGATCATCAGTGGATGTCCCACGTTTAGCTGATCCAGTTTGTGGAGCAGCACCATGATATACCAACCCACTGTTGTTCATATTTTTTGATGTCATTTTCAAATTTTTATAATCTGCTGAGCTTTTCAGTTTGGATCTTTAAAAAAACAAAAACAAAAACAAAAACAACACCAGCTATCTTTGCCCAGGAACATACTGACCAGGTTGATTGAACCATAGTGGCAAAAGGAGTGCTGATGTAAGTGCACAATTATTTCAACCTTATATATTTAGCAAGGCACATCTGCACACAACTTTAACCTGTACTTCAACTTATATGATCCTTAACAGGACAAAGAAACCTGCATTGTTCTATTGCCAAAATAATTTTTAAGTTGGAAAGAAATACAAGGGAAGAAGAGAAGAGGGCCAAGCCACCACTCACAATTTCAAATGTATCTACATCTCCAGATAGTGGTGTCATTAGGGCATGTGAGGTGTGTGGACTGCACCAGGTGACACCTTAAGAGGGGTGTGTGTGACATCACTGCTCCTCAAACACCTACCTTTTGGCAGAAATGGGCTATGGCATTCATCTGCTTCCTTTTATAATGCTTTAAGAGATGGTGGGAGTGGGGTGAAGCTCATTGGGAGGAGAAAGGAGAGGACCCAGAATTTTTTTAAATTAAAATTTCAAATTTCAAATTTTTAATTTTTTTTTAAAAAATGAATTTTTTAATAAAAATTCTTTTAAGATTTTGTTAAAAAATATCACATTTTAACCAAATTTTCACTATGTATATGTAAAGGTCCATATGATATTGTAATTTGAAGGTATAATTTTATTTTTGCTAGTTGTTATATCACAACTATTAGCATTACATTCAGTGGTATATGGCAATTATGATTTATGAGTAACATCAGAGCAAAAAAGCATTACTAAGGATTCTGTATGGTGTGAAATAGGAAGTCTGTGGGGGTGGGGTGACATCATGAGTTACCACACTGGGTGACATCAACCCTAGTGACATCACTGTCTCCAGCAAACCTTAACAGGATCTATTATACCAGAATTTTAAAATGATACCTGATGTGTTGCATTGTTTCTGTTTTAAGGACATGCAACCACCAGTGGTTTGTTGCATGCATGTGATAACTTGTTGCTAGCAGCTGCAAATCCAGTTACCTTTGATCATGGCCCAAAATCTCTGATAAATCACAAATTGCAATGATCATGGTTGTATGCAATTTTGTTGGCATTCTTATGTAATAAGCTTTGTTTTCCATGGATCCAACAGGAGCTTATAACTTTAAGGTCATCGTCACCATCATCATCATCATCATCATCATCATCATCATGAAGTTATATCCTTTTCCCAGTCCCTGGAGATCAAGGTGGCTTGCCAAAAATTTAAATAGATACATATTAATGTTTGCATTACTAACACATGCAAATGTAAAAATATAATTAAATTAAGAATTAATTTAAGAATGGAACTAAAAGCCATTTTATTAAAAGTATCAGATATGGATAATACAGCACAATATTAAAGGTCTCTTTAAATATTTGAAGGGCTGTCATATTGAGGAGGTCGCTAGCTTGTTTTCTGTTGCTCCAGAGAACAGGACCTGGAACAATGGATGCAAGCTACAGGAAAAGAGATTCCTCCTCAACATTAGGAGGAACTTCCTGACAGTGAGAGCTGTTCGACAGTGGAACACACTCCCTTTGGAGGTCTTTAAACAGAGGCTGGATGGCCATCTGTTGGGAATGGTTTGATTTTGAGTTCCTGAATGGCAGGGGGTTGGACTGGATGGCCTTTGTGGTCTCTTCCAACTCTATGATTCTATGAAAAGCCCTTTGTCCACAATCAGTCAGTTTCCAAAGACCTTTTGATAACAAAAAGTCTTTCTTTGACAGCTAAAAGACAATACATAGCAGCCCAGTGTAGATGATCTAGGAATGGAGTTTTAGAATCTGAGAGCATCTAGCAAGAGAAGTGTTTCTGTGAAGATTTCAGAACCTGGGCTGGCTGATGAAGGGGAGTACAGGCCATCATAAAACCTGGACGTGATCCATATAGGGCTTAATAGGCTATAAATTAAAAAAAATGAGAGCTGCTGAGATCATATTGAAAATAGAGCCATCTAACTCTTGTGCATAAGCAGAAGAACCTGCATGAATATAGTTTCCTTAGCCCAAGTGAGGCATACTACTAAAGACAGATTTGTGGCATACTGTGGCAGATTTGTGGAATCTCAGTAAAAATTAAAGTGATCACATGTAATTTAACCATTAAGAGCAAACTGCCTACACTTCAAGTTTAAACTTGGTAGTGAGGTCCTGTGCCTGTTAATAGTACTGATAGTAATGTTAAGCTCTATCTAATTAAAGCCTAAATGCTGTTTTATACTTAACAGGCAAGAGAGAGGAAAAAACCCACCTGAGGATAAATACAGAGGTGAGAATGTGAAGGAAAATGGCTGACCTCAGAATAATGAGGTGAGAAATTGTTAAAGACATTTGAGGCTTCTTAAATTAAATTATTGATAATTGTTAAGGGCTTCTATTTTTTTTAAACTTCCAGTCTGGAGAGCAACCCAGCCATTGGGTTGCCCTTGGGATTCAGGTGGTTTGCAACTAAAGTGTAATTTTCACACCTTAGTTGAAAAGAACGAGAGAAGAATGCCTTGTTTTATAACTATTTTAACAGTTTCTATAGTTCATATTTAAAACAAAATGATGAGGCATTTCTAGGAGTAGTGATCTGTTTAAATGTTGAGAAATTCCATATTTAATTAGATAGCTTGCTTTAACATATGAAGAAGATCCTCTGATCACAGGGTTATTACTTTCTTTTAGTTTTCTTGGATAAATTTTATTAGGAGAGCAGTTTTTACATGTATTTTACACACACACACACACACACACACACACACATATGAATGCTTGATAGATTTTAATCAAGAAGATTTTTTCATGATCTTATCCATTAATAAGCCCATTTCCAATAGAAGCTGCCATGCTTTGACACACATTAGGCTAAGCAGAATTTCAGTGTATCATTTGACATATGATATGACATTTTTGAAAGTCAGCCAATGGTGATGGAGCAATATATGGTGATTAAGAAAAAAGTTCAAAATATGCTATTTCTGTAGCTATTTTGTGAATCATAAGCCTTGACCCTCATGTACTACAATGGCATAATTTTATTCCTTGGATGAGCTTTCATCTCGAAGAACATATACAAATGTAAACCTACAATGTAAGTCATTGTATGACATTGTCACCTGCATTTTTGTAAGACATGAAATAAATTTCAGCCTGTTTCCTCATATAGCTTCTCCTCCAAATTAATACCTAAATCCAGCTGTTTTTTTCAACTGGCGTAGACCCATTGAGCCATTGAAACTTACAAGTATGTTCATATTTCCACTGTGTGTGTGTGTGTAAAACATTTGGACTTTTAAATATTATGGATACCAACTCCATAATTTCTCATTGTTGGTCATACTTGGTGTGGAAATAGAAGTACAAAACATCTAAAGGACAAATGTTCCCCCACCTCAGCTCAATTTTCTGCTTTTCCACCTTCTGTTCTCTCTGTCTAGTGCACAGGTATAATCATATTTTCCGATGCAGCAGTGGTAATCTGATAGGATAGTATATGTAGTCCACAAACCATTATTCCCCCCTCCACACACTTTTTTTTGGCAGAACTAGACTGTTATACCTACTTACATCTTTTGAATTATTTTAGACTCCATGTTCTTACACTTTCTCACTGAAAAATCAAAGGAGGAACTGAGTTCGGCTCATGCTTCCCTTTAATCTTGTAAGTTATAATGTCCGAAGCAATCCTTAATTAATTCTCCATCAGAAGATGAATTTTGAATTAGTTTTTGGATTACAGTTCTCAGAATCTCATGCCCAGCATAAACACTAGGGGATTCTTAGAGTTATAATCTCCCCAAGATTTTTTCCAAGTTTTGCACCAGGAATCAAAACAAATATATGACATTTCACATTCTCTCTTGTTCTCCCCTCACCCCTTTTGATTTTCTCTGATATATACTGAAATATTTCTGAACTTTGCACATATCTCTGGTGAAACTTTTCTCCTGGAAATCTCCTTTCCTGATCTTAAGAGCTAATATGGCCATGATTAGAGATATTGCCTTTTCATTAGTAGAATCCATTTGTGGAATTCAGAGATGTTAACCTGGTAAAAACAATATTATCTTTTCAGCTCAAACAATAATTATTGTTATTATTATTATTATTATTATTATTATTATTATTATTATTATTTTAAAAATTCAAATGTTGCTAAATGCATTTCAAAGCATTAATAAGTATTAATGGTGACAAAAATAAATAAATAAATAAATAAATAAAAGCCCTTGGGGAGTGGAGTGGTGTGAGGGTCAGCATTTGTACCATGGCCTTTGTGTTGCTCATCCAGCAGCTTTTTAGGCAGGATCACTCAGGGCCCTTGTCTCCCAAATCACATGGCAATGGACCATAGGACTTACATGACTCACATTTACATGATCTGGATAGTGGTTTGAGTTCAAATCTAGAGCTGGAACTGAACTAGTGTTGGTTTCCTTAGTGGCAAATCTTTTTCAGGAAAGGGAGAGGGAGAGGGAGAGGGAGAGCCACTATGATGTAATGGTTTAAGCATTGAACTACATCTCTGGAGATCAGGGTCTGATTTTCTGCTTGGCAGTTGAAACTCACTGAGTGACCTTGGGTGACTTGCACAGTCCCAGAAAACCACATGATAGGTTCACCATAAGTCAGAAATGACTTGAAGGTACTCAACAACAACAAGAAGAGGAGCACAGTTCCCCCACCTGGGGAAGGAGAAGACAGAGCAGAAGTCCCCTTACAGAGTCCAAGCCATCCAAATGAAGAAGACAGAACTGACAACATCAACGGCTGCAACCCACCAGCTAGCAGATGGCTTTGTTGTATTGCTGACTCCACAGATTCCTTGATACCTGGCTTGATAGATCCTTAAAGGCAAGCTATATGGGAGGGCTAACACAGGCATTGCAACACAGGGAATTTCCTTAGTCATCTCTGTCCTTTCCCCAGAGTCAGGCATTCAGGAAGCACTTCGCTCTATATAGCATAGAGAGCTTTCAGTGCTGGAGTCTTGAGTGTGAGGACTGAGGCTCTTTCTCTCTTCTTGATTCTTAGTAGGGAGGGAGCAATAAACTAGGTAATGTGTACCTTTGGAGAGTTCAATGGCAGCTCTTCAGAGTGGAAAGGGACCTGCCAAGCTGGCATAGAGAGCAGAAAATTTGCCATCTAATTGTTCTGCAGCCTGAAACAGCCATTTCATCAGGGCTCATGGCAACGCCAGTTCTGTTGAAATCCAGGATAGAAAGAAATCGATAGTTGTTTTATATAAATGGATGGATGAAATAGGAAGTAAACAGCTCTTTGGGTCTAGGCAGGCTTTCCAAACAAAGAGACAGACATAAAACAGGCAGGAGATGATATGAGTTTACACACAAAAAGAGGCCTGCCATTTTTTGTAGAAAGTAACTCACTATCACAAGGTTATGCACATCTGGTCACTATTAAATCTTGTGTTTTGTGAGACAAAAATGGCATAGGATTGCAGCTACATAGTTTTATATTCTTATTTTAAGAAAGAAAGTTCATTACTTCAAGGTAGTACAGACTTCAAGCACTTGTACAAAGTAGGGAGCAATATTTTAATTGTTTTTAATAATAGGTTTACTCGTAGTTTATCATCTTTGAAAACAAGAAAGCTGCATTCATCCTTCATTTTAGCATGTAAAACTTTTAAAGCATAGATTCAATATTAGAAAGAAACTGTTCCTCTTTTATAGTCCAATGTGTCTCTAAGATTGTCTCTGAAACCCTTAAGAAACTTGGGCCTATAAAAGTTGTTTTCATGGTGACTGTCACAATATTCCTCCTGGAGACTAATGAAAAACAATAGCAACAGCCCAAGAATGCTGTAGAAATTTTCAGTTTGTCCTGACTTTACATTTGTGCTGGTTTTAAGAAGTGAAAGTAAGACTTATAAAAACAACTATTATGTTACCAACTGTTAAATTGGATTTTACATGAATTTTCATTTTAATCTGATGTTATGCAGAATGAGTATGATCCAGACTTAAGTCACAGTTGGATTGGATTTTTGGATCCAATCCTTTGGAATTAGTGGGACTTTGGAATCAGTTGGCTTTCTCTATGTGTAAATTCTGAAATGGATGAAACCAAATGATTTTTTAACAATGGATCATAATTTCAAATGAATAAATATTTGCCATCTTGATCATCAAATAGTGGTTAATAAACAGTGATAGGGTGAAAATGGGGAAAATCAGAGGTTTGCTGTCTATCAACAACAACAGCAACCAGCATGTGATCCTGAAGAGTGCAGGCTGCAACAGAAGATGCAAAGTGGCAGGGAGCTGCTATTCCCCCCGCCCCCCAGCAAGCTGCCTTCTTCCTATGAGCCTCTGTGGTAGTTTTGTGGGCCTAGGAAAAGGCAGCCAAGCAATGGTTGGGGGGAGATACTGCTTCATGGGCATCCATCCTTGAAGCCACAGGCTTCAGTCAGATCTGCCCATGAGGTATTTATTGGGATGCTCCCTGTTCGTTCAGGAATTTAGTCTTGAACTGCTTTCCCAACAAGCCACCTTGTGGTTATTGGTTGATAATATTGTTCTTTCTTGTCACAGTTCTAGGATGATGTGGTATAGGGCAACATCCAGCTGTTGGGATGAAACAGGACTGCAAGTTTTTTAGTTCCCTTGAAGGTCTCCCTTAAGGGACTATGAGTGTGTAGGCAAGCAAGGTTACACTCAGCTTAACAACAGAGGCCTGCCCCATGCCCAGGTGATAGGGAATCACACAATGGCAATTTGTCCATGTGGCTTCCTCACTATTACCCTGTGGTCAACTCCTGACATTTGGGCATGGCAATTCGGTTTGATCAAATGGCAGTCAGGTCTTTCAGTCAATGGATCTGATCTCTGGCTCTTTGCCTTGTGCCAGGCCATTGTATAAAGCCGTAACATTAATAAAGTTGTAGCTTTTTTCTTCCAAGCTCTTGTTGTGTTCCATTGTACTCACAACATCTAGCATTACATTCCTGCTGCTAGCCCTGCAATAACATTATTATTATTATTATTATTATTATTATTATTATTATTATTATTATTACTATAAAGTGCTAGGAGCTATCAACAACACCTTTCAATTATTTTTTTTAAAGAAAAAGCTAATAACTGTTGGTAAATTAGTTCACCTCCCTGCAAAAAGTATTTAAATTTACTGCAACCTGAGTTAAAATTTCATTAAATTTTCAACGATAAACAGAAACATTCCAAGAATTTGACTGACAATGGTGAGTGGAGATCCTAAATAAAAAAAGGAACACAGTTAAAAACAAATTATTCTGGTAAACACACAGCTGTACTTGTTTAATCTCTATTATTTTTAGTCAAATAAGCAGGGTAAAATGCACATTTAATATTATTCTGGATTAAATTAAGGGTTGTTATTTTATTGTAGATGACTATTTGCCCATTTGCTGCCCCATCCATGGGCATGAAACAAATGAGAGTAAATAAAAACACGTTATAGTGGGACATACACACATATGGTATATTAGAACAATTTTAATATTTTAAGCATTCCCCCACAAATAGAAAATTTTTAAGTAAGTGATGGATTTTTTAAAAAAGCATTTATTTCAATTGTACACATTTTCTTACAGTGAAAAAAGAAAAAAGGCAAGTAAAGGCCAAACAAGTACAAAGTCTGCTTTCTTCCTTGCTTACAACTGGTACCAGTGGCAGTTTCTCTACAGGAATCAGTAGCTCTTATCTATTCATCAAATGTGTACTGCAGCAATTCATTTATGAGCCTGCCTTGGTTAATTAACAGGACAATCCAGTGGCTCATTTTGTTGTTAATTGCTCTTGACTCAGCCCCGGCTCATGCTACCCTATGGATGAGACATCTCCAAGTCCCCCTTTCTTCCACTGCTCTGCTTAAATCTTGTAGATTCATGTTTGTGACCTCCCTAATTAAGTCTATCCATATGGCCTGCAGTTTTCATCTCTTTCTTCCAACTTTCTTAGCATTATTGTCTTTTCTAAGGAGTCATGGCTTATGATGTGATCAAAGTATAACAGCCTCAGCTTTGTCATTTTGGCGTCCAGGGCGAGAATCTGGTTTGAACATTTTTTTGTCTTTTTGGCCATCCATGGTATCCTGAGCACTCTTCTCAACACATCTCAAATGAATTGATTTTTTTCCCCCCTTATCAGATTACTTCATTGTCCAGCTCTCACATTTGTACATGGTGACGGGGAATACCATGGCCTGGACAATTCTAACTTTAGTGCCAGTGGCCCATACACTAATGCAAACCCTGACTTGGGGCCTCTACAGCCAGCCTGTTTTGGGTGGCTCTGAGCTGTCCCTGCTAGCGATGGACTGGTGCCATGGCAACCCCATGCTGCAGCCCTGATCCTCCCTTTTGCTGTCTCCAAAAGAGCAGCAAAATGCCCCTCCTTTTGGGGGCATCAAAAGGCCACCCTAAGAGCTGGTGCTGTGGCTCTTCTATGCCAGGAAGATGTCCTGACACCACGTGCTGTGCGTATGGGCACGTGGCATCAGGATGGCATCGAGGTGGGGTTGGGGTGGCTGGTGTGTGGCTGCTCCATCCCAACTCCACCCCCAGACTGGCCCTTTAGAGCAGTCTGCAATGCCCCTCAGTGACACATCAGTACAAGAGCCATTCCTGCTGCCTCATCAAATGCACACTCGCAAAATTGATATCTCTTACCAGAGCAAGTTCCACAACAAACTACAATTCCCAGAATTCCATAGCATTGAGCCATGGTAGTTACAGTGGTGTCAGCCTGTATTATGTCTGCAGCCAAGGATTGCCCAATAAACACTGTAATTGAAGTGCTTAATAAACATGTGTTGCCCAGATTCCTTTCAGTGTCTTATGCATGGGTATGTTCTCATATGGAAGTAGCTAGTTTTTTATCTAATGGAGAATGTTTGTTTGCAGTTCAAGGTTGGTGAAATGGAATTTTGTGCATTCTGTACCAATGCCAGATGGATGCGCCTTCCACATTTTGCATGCATGCATGCATGCATTTGGTTTTGCATCAGCTGCACCTTTGCTATCTTGATTCAATTGTGTGACATTGCCATTCAACCAAGGGACATGTAACATAACTGCTGAACTCCACATGTGAAGATGTGCGCTATGCAACTGCAATCTAAAACCTGTCAATGTGTCTGGTTTCTTTCTTTCTTTCTTTTTTTACCGTGTGTTACCAATTTTCAAACTGCTCAATTGTTTTTTTCCAATTGCATATTCTAAAAAACACCGAACACTAAAAAACAAACAAATGAATAAACAAAAAAACTGGTTAACATATGGCCTTTGCAGACTGCCAGAAATAGTGCACATTAAATTGAGGCACTGCCCTGGCTTAGTGCTAGGGAGTCATGGGAACTGTAATTTTTTGCTGAGACATTGAGTCTTCTCTGTCAGAAAGCTCTGGTGCCACAATAAATTACAGTTCCCATGATTCTCTAACACTGAGCCAGGGCAGTGCTTCAATTTAATGTGCACTATTTCTGGCAGTCTGCAAAGGCCTATAGTTAACATGGCTAAATTTTAAACATAATTCAGTAGTGACCCACAATTCTCCTTCAGGAAGAAATATAGAGAAAGATACAGTGAGAAACTGAGAAGAAGAAAATGAGATCTTAAGGTATGGTTTAGACAGAGCAACTTCCTTTGAAGAATTAAAGTACTCTGACATCGCTTTAACTGCCATGACTCTGTCCTGTGGAATCCTGCTATTTGTAGTTTGGTGAGGCCCCAGAGATCTCTGACAGATCAGGCTGAATACCTCACCAAAGTACAAATTCATGATTCTGTAGGATAAAGTCATGATAGTTAAAGTGGTGTCAAAGTGCTTTAATTCCATAGTGTGGCTACAAACATTGTTTCATAAATTTAGAACTGTTTATATTACAGGAACTGAAGGTAAGTCTACTAATATATTCTTGGAGATGGAGATATGACAAGACAAGGCCCATGACAAAGCAAAACAAGAATCTCTGTTTATCTCCCAAATGGTCTTATTCAGCTATTCCAGCTGTTCATGAGATACTTTGTGGTTCCAATTTAACTTGGATATTTGTCAAATATTTCAAAAATGTTCTGAAATGAAAAAAAATATTTGGTTTTAAAATATGTTGGTTACAGTAATAGTAATAACAATAATAGCTCAGAAACTAAAGACTATTGTATTCAAAATAAGACTGGGGGGCAATGTAAATAGGTGTCCAATGCAGAGGAAGTATCACAATTTTAAATATTAAACATGCCTTTAATGTGCTAGCTCCCTGCACATTGATACTGAAGCACTGTTACCACTGGGAATACTGAAGAATATTTTTATAGACAGCACACAGCCAAACTAGGAGAAAATGGCTTCTATGATAGAAAATATCTCATTACGAAAGTGAATTTTGGTTGCTTGCTTGTTAAAGGGAACTGCACTCCTGTTGATTCTCACATGGTTACTGCATTCATCTATTTATATAATGCATATATTTGTGCTTCAAAATCAACATCTTTCAGAACATAGCAAGTCATGTTCAGTAAAGAACATTTGTGCCATGTTTCATTATTCATACAGCATAAAAAAGTTGCTCACAGAAATACAAAAATAAATATATTTTCTTTATTTATTCAGATTAACAACACTGGAAATTTATATCATTCTGGGGATATGATTCTGTTTGCTACTAAACTTCTCTCCAAAGCATTTGAATCCAGTTTTCATAGCTCATAGACCTATAAGCTCAACCCAACCTAACTAGAACTTTATAAACACCCTGATTTGCTGCTGAGCTGGGGTCACAAGACCAAATGGTGTGTCATAAGGCACAATACACTAGCCACTATACAGGGTTTCTGAGCTGTATTTTTCATAGTGGGTTGAAAGTTGTGCATGCCTACCTATATACCAAGTTTCCATATAATAGCGCTGTGGTTAGATTGCACTTTTAACAATGGGCAAGTTCAGTGTTAGCCCACTTACTGGCCTAGGGTTGCAAGAGTGAAAACCTGAGAGAGAATTCTTGTTCCACTAACAGTGGTGTTGAAATGGAATTTTTTGTAGATGTTGCTCGTGAAGCAACCAGGTAACAAGCAACACCTGCTGAAACTCTTACCCAACCATTAAAGATACAAGAGCCCTTTCCATTTTTCATTTTGGCAAGTCTGTACTGCACATCTGAACAGGGCTGCCTGAAGTGAGAACACTTTGTGGGCTGTGAATGGCAACTAGAAATGGTGAGAAGTAATGTACGTTTGTCCATCCTATGCAAGAAAATAACATAGATGGTTGAAGTTCCAGTACACTTTAGCTGAGTGGTGCAATAGGACACGATTTGTTATAATGCCTTATGCAACAAAATGTCTCAGGCCAGCCATGGTCAAAAGATGAAGCTGATGAGTTCTGTTTAATAATAATAATAATAATAATAATAATAATAATAATAATAATAATACAGTTGTACCTTTTGGTTAGATGTGCTTCCGTTGTCTTTATGATTTGGGCAATAACACACAAATTGCAAAGCAGACATACTTAAAAGTTACAAATAGCTGGATAAGCTGGACCATGTCCAGAGGAGTGCAACCAAAATGGTGAAAGGTCTAGAAACCATGCCCTGCGAGGAGAGACTTGGAGAGCTGGATATGTTTAGCCTGGAGAAAAGAAGGTTAAGAGGTGATATGATTGCCCTGTGTAAATATTTATAGGAGTGTCATATTGAGGATGGAGCAAGCTTGTTTTTTGCTGCTCCAGGGAGGCTAGGTGGCCATCTGTCGGGGGTGCTTTTGTTCTGTGTTTCTGCATGGCGGGGGGTTGGACTGGGTGGCCCTTGTGGTCTCTTCCAGCTCTATGATTCTATGAAATAATACAATTCTGGATTCATACTTCCTTTTAAAAGTAGGGTGACTTAATGGAATAATAGAAAACAATGTATTCTCTCACCACACAAATTGAGTGAGATAGACATACAATCATGCACACAACACCACTTACTTTTGGGGCTAGGCCAGTTATTATGTTATTGCCCAAGTATATTTTCCTAAAACTAGAAAGAGAAAAGCCTTGATCAGGCATCATTCTTCACATTTGAAAACCAAGGAACTTGCTTGTATGGAAACCTCTTCTCTGTCAGGAACAGGAACCTCTGCTCTTCAGACACAAAACTTTGCATGTGAAAAATGTCATGATAGAAAGGGTGTGGCTTAGTGTTTTTCTCCTCTCATGTTGAAGAAAATGTGGAGATTAATGCATGAACAGAGCTGATAGGCAAACAATATGCTGCCAATGTGAATCCAGCAGTGTACTTCCTGAAACAATATGAAGACTCAGCCAAAGAGAAGCAAAACAAATGTCAGCTACTATCAGGATCAAAATTTCATTTGAGTGACACAGCATCATGGAAAGATTAAGTACCATTAACATTTTAGTAAATTTTAAATGATGTGTATGAAATAGTGCACTTGCATAGTAAGAATTAAGTGAGTATTGATATGGTGCTGTTAGGTTTGAGGGGCCCTCAGGGAGGTGTCTTCCTCAGGGAAATGGTGTTTAAGCTCTCTCTTCCACCCTTTGTGATGTAACTGTGGAAGCTCTTCCCTTCCCACTGCCACTGCCAAAGAAAAGCACTATGGCACTGGTGGTCACTTAGGGCCTTTACAGACTGCCAGAAGTAATGAAGATTGAGGCCACTTTAACTGTCCTGGCTCAGTGTTAGGGAATCATGGTAATTGTATTTTTTTTCTGGGACATTGAGCCTTCTCTGTCAGAGAGCTCTGGTGCCACAATAAACTACAGTTCCCATGATTCCTTAGTACTGAGCCAGGACAGTTAAAGTGGCCTCAAACTGGATTATTTCTGGCAGTCTGTAAAGGCCCTTAGTTAAAGCTTCATCTCAATCACACATTTTAAATTAAAGCATTTTCCTTGGTTAAGTTTGAGTACCAGCAAAGTGAAGCAATCAGCTATTGCTTTTGTAAATATATGGCTGAGGAGAAATCAAGACCAGTGGAGATCTTTTCACTGGTCTCAGGTCCTGACCTTTTATCTTAGCAGAGTACTGTATACATTTTGTTGTTTGACAGAGGATTATGTGCCCCTTCCTCATATTCAAATATGGGACCCCAGACTAGGCCCAACTTTTTCAATGCCACTGCTTTTAAATGTTCATTATGCTCCATGACTTTTATGTCTAAGTTATCTTTCTAACAATCAGGACAATCCTCTCCAAATTATACTGATGCTGAGAGATAATAGCTTACCTAAAACTACCTAGTGAGTTGCATGCAATTCATAGCTGGAGAGCAACCAGGACTAGGGTATTCCTGACTCACAAATCAGATCAAATGATTATATTGAACAGGTTATCAATCTGGTGCACTATGTTCAACATTTCTTTATTAACTGGATAGTTTGCATGTGTTTATGAATGTTCACAACAAATACTTATTTAGCAAGGTTGCAGTCACTTACACAAGAATGAGTTCCACTGAACTTAATGGGATTTATTGATGGACCAAACATAGGAGGTTTTTTTTTAAATTAAATGGGGCTACTTAATATCTATGGTAGAAGGGGAAAATAGGAGGGTTTTTTTTAATTAAATGGGGCTACTTAATATCTATGGTAGAAGGGGGAAACAGAAGATAAGAAGATCAAGAACAGATGTGGACTCTTTAAAGGGT
>CM034701.1:264075119-264099366 GCA_020142125.1 Phrynosoma platyrhinos | reverse complement strand
TGTTTGTGTTATGGATTGGACGGAGTTGTGTTATAAAATTCAATAAAATTATTTTTAAAAAATATCTATAGTAGAAGATCAGAGTCAAATGCTTGTATAACAAATCACTCTGTTAGCAGCAACTTTATTACTGTACTTTTCCCTCATTTATTCAACTATATTTTTATGTTTGCACTGGTTATAAGTCACTAATAATGATGAATGGAAGGTCAGTGTCCTAGAGGATGTTCACCAACAGAGAAAGGAATAAGATAAGCAGAAATTGAAGAGCAAGTTGGAGAAAGTGGAGGAGAGCTTGCAAAACTGATTCAAAAGTGAGAAAATAGGCTGTGTTATGTTGGGACAGGCTGTGTAGGAAAGCAAAAACACAAGCAAAAAGGGCTAAAGGGCAAAAATATAGTTCTGGAATTGCATTAAGAACCACATCATTCTATTTTGCACCAAGCATTCTTATGGACCTGTAAAAATAGTAACAGAATGGATTTATTAATTGAAGGTATGATATATATTCAAGGTTTACTCATTAGAGACATCCATCTTTTAAAGAAAGTTCTACCTAGTTGTGCCAAAACTATAGGAAGGTGACAAATACTCTCTCATTAGAATTAGAACCTTAAGTGTATGTTGCTCAGGAAGTCATTTGAAACAGAAGAATACTTATGACCCAAGAGATTATTTAATTTTAAAATATTGATGTTCTCGGCTTAAACAAGTGACATTTTTCTAGGAAAGAACATTAAAAGCCGTATTCATCAATATTTGACTCAACTGCCTGCATTTCTATTTCTATAAGCACTCAATATGGATGGATAGGTGAGTTAGCAGGAATGCAAAATTATACTTGAAATGCCAGCCACTTTACTGGAATCTGAAATGGGGGGGGGGGGGCAGGCTGGAACTCACTGTTTGGATTCATAAGGAACAAATATTGAGATGCTTTCCTTATTGGGAAAATGAATATTGAAATATACAGATGATCTGTAGCTATGGCTTACATTCAGTCTCTAAGAGAGACATAGCAATATATAAACTTGAATGTGCATGACCCTCCAACTGTGTGGAAACTGTCCTGGCAGCAGAGGCTCACCAGTGCACATTAAAAATAAGAACCAGGAGTTGTATTGGTTAGAGCATTGAAATGGCACTTGGGAGATCCAGATTCTGAGCCATAAATGTCACTGACCAGTCATTGTCTCTCAGTCTGATCTACATCACAGAAATGCTGCAAGGATACAGTGGAGAGAAGGCATATATTTGAGCTCATTGGTGTAAATGTGGAATATAAATCAATATAAACAAACAAGTAAATAAATAATCATAGACGGGAGAAGGGGGAAAACTTTCACAGACTAGGGTATGAAGACCCTGCTTAGGTAAGGCTGTGAGTAAAAAAGGTGTCAGAACTCCTGATCTCTTCATAATCCAACATACTCATGCTTTTCACTCTGTGGACATAAGATAACATATGAAAAAATGTATGGAAACATAGTCATTACTATGAACTGCTCAGTGGACAGGCCCAGCTTTTTCACTGTTACCAGTTGGTGTTGTCACAAGTCCCCACCTTCTATCAAGTTCTCCTCTTTCAAACTGGTTGGTTTTCTAAATTTTCATTTTCTTGAAACCCTTCTTTCAATATCTATTGTCCTTCAGATCTCTGCTGCCTCTCTTTCCTGTCTCCTTTCTTTCCTGAGTACCATATATACTCTACTATAAATTGACCTCATATATAAGTCAAGAACAAGTTTTGGGCCCAAATTATGGATTTTGATATGACCCATGGATAAGTTGAGGGTAAAACTTAGGGGTATTTAGCCAAACATCTAAAGGATGGAGCAAAGGAAAATGATGCCAAAGAACCTAAATTTTTGGCAGGCATAACTGTTTGTGCTCACCCTAAAGGCTGGATGGATGGGAGTAAAGGGCCTCAGTGCTTCCTTTAAGTTCTCCAGGGAGGAATTAAGATATCACTTTTCACCAAGAGATAGTTCCTATTTTGGTAATAGTACTTAAATTGACCTATGGATAAGTTAGCCCAGGTTTTTTGGGGTTAATTTTTTATTAAAATTTCTAGACTTGTGCATGAGTATATACAGTAGCTTCCTGCTGATTCTGCCCATCTTTCAGTTTTCTTGCCCCTGCTTCTCCAATATCTTTCCTTAAAAACAATTTGTTTCTCAGATATAAGCTTTTTGGTTTTTAACATGATTTCCCCTATACTTTCAACTGTGATTTAGCACAAATGTCCCCAGGCAGTTGCATAGTTAAACTGTAGGGAGGGTACTTACCCCACGTTGAAGTGTGTTGGCCATCTAAGGCACAGAAGGATTCCTTGGGATCAGCATGGAGTCACTCCCATAAACTAGGTAGCAAGAGCCAGTCAGGGTTAGTAATGTGCCCTATGGGCAGGAGGATTCATGGTGATATTGAACTGCACATTCTACTGCAGAGCTTTCAAATTGCTTAATAAAGCTATGACCCTTAGTTCAGATCCCATGCTTGTGTCTGCAGAATGGGGCTTGGAAAGAAATACATGGCTATTATTCTATTTAAAATCTATACACAGAGAAATTGCTTGGCTAGTAGTGAACAATGGCTTGGATCAAAAAAGTTATCTTCTTCACATGAATAAGGAATATGATAACCAAAAGACCTCTGAAACTAGGCAAGAACAGCTAATATATGATCCTCCATATGTTAGATTCCAACTCCTATAATCTCTCTCCAATAATTATTGTTGCATGCCAACAATTCCCAAAGGGCCATATAGTTCCCACCTTTAGCATAACAAAAACATTAGATATAACCCATTCTGTTTCCACATTATAGCAAGATAGGTATGAGTTTGAGCAGTGGTTGTCAGCCTTGGGTTCTCAGCTGAAGAGTATAACTCAAGTTGTCCTAAGCCATTGGCAATGTTGGCTAGTGATTATGTATACTGTAATCCAGCAACCATGGTTGGGAAATGCAGGGTAAAATTTTAATTTTAACCTCATCCTTTTTCTCCAAATGTATTTCATGTAATGTCTATACATATTCCTTTGAGCTATGCCCCACCCTGGATTTAGTTTCAGATCTAGTATACACAATCAGTATATTTTAATATAAATCAACTGGATATTTGGGGATTTTCTCTCTCTTGTGATCTTGTATCATAATGGGAAATAAAACCAAAAACAAGTCTCTTGTCACATAGGATGGTCCAGCTCTTGGCATGATATTACCTCTCTATCTTTCAAACTATTCATTGTTACTCACAATGTCTTGGACCTATACTCCAGTCCTCAGCATGTTACCATGGAGTAAATTGCACTGAAATCAGCAGGAAATACATCCAAATAATATACCGGGACTGGGGTGTTAAATTCTCTGTGACAACTTATATATTTCATCCAAAGCATGTAATAGAGCCTTGATAATAGGCTCTTTGACCAGCACAGCATGGTGTTTTTAAATCTTGTACATGTGTTGAAAATTCCCTGATGGTAAATAAGTTTAACATGAATACTTTTCATATGACATTTTTCATCAAAATCACACAATCCATACACTGTGTAAGCTTTTTACAATGGGAGCCCCAACAGTAAAATAATTATTTGGGGATTTTGAGAACAGTTCTTTTCAGCTGCATTTAGTTTCCTTTTTTTTTTTAAAAAAAGTAGCAGAAGATGCGATCACTGACACAAGAGCATTAAACAGATCATATTTTAAAGTGTCAGGTAAAACATCCACATATGATAATAGCCTCTAAATAATATATCTGAATGCATATTTGGCCTAGATTCCTACTATTAAATTTTAATGACTTTTCATAACAAGACACAGTAATGAAAATAATACCTATGGGGGGGGGCATCTATTGTTTTATTAGTTCATCAAGGTATATAACCTAATGTCTTCTAATATAAAAAGGCATAAATATGGAAAGTTGTGTGTGTGTGTGTGTCTGTGTGTGTGTAGCAAATGAATCAAATTCCCTATTGTCCTTTCCAGCTATCTTAGGGGGATGCAGACGGGCGGCCCTGGGTTGCCCTGGGAAGTGGAGGATTGGGGCCGAGGTTGGCCCATGCCTCAGCCCCAATCATCCCTTTTGCTAGCCTGGAAAAAGAGTGGCAAAATGCCGCTCCTTTCAGAGCCGGCAAAAAAGATACCCCAAGAGTTGCGGCGCAACTCTTCTGCACCCCTTCTGGTGCAGTGCATCAAGACCTTGCGCTGGGAGGATGTTCTGATGCCGTGCACCATGCGTAGGTGTGTGGCCTCAGGACGTCCTCGGGAAGGGGTTGCGGTGGCTGACATGTGGCTGCCCCTCCCCATCCCTGCCTCGAGGATGCCACAAAGGGCCCATCTGCAGAGGCCCTTAGTCAACAAAATACCACTTATTTAGGTCAGAATCATCCAAATACTTCCATAAATAAGTTGTATCATTGCAAATCCCTTGCTCAGTATGAGATTAGATGTTCAAAGTTAAAGTCACAATACACTGACAGTGTAAACCCCAAATACAGTTGTAAGGGAATGCTAGTGTGAAAGTATTCCAATGATCATGTTGTGGGAACCACAATCATTTTCATCTCAACTGTTTAAGAGTAATACTTCAATATCCAATATGGTTTAGTTCCCAGCCTTGAAAGTTAAGGACACCAGATTTAAGAATATATTTGAATTATTAAAATTGACTTCTATTCCACAATGAGTGCAGAGGTAGGAAAAGGAGACCACCTCAGAGAATTACACTGCTACTCCCCTCCCCATCAATTCCTCAAAGAAGAGCCTTTCCTGATACCTATAGCAGAGAAAGGCAACCTATGACTACCTCAATGCTGCTATACTGAAATTTCTGTTACCCTTCTATGTTGGTTATGTTGATGATAGTTGTATTGCAACTATATCTAGAGGGCCACTGGTTGCATACTCATGATTTGTAAGTCCAGTAAAGTTTCCATATTCAGACTAGTTTGAGATTAATAGAGCTATACATTCAGATGGTAAAAAGAGAATAAAGAAAAAAGGGCTCTCTGCTTTGACTATATACTGTTGTCCTCTCCAGTGCAAGATGGGCAGGAACAAAGTCCTAGGAAGAGAACACTTCTTCCTCATTCCTGCTGTTTCTTATTTTAGTTGTCTCTATAAATGCAGAATATTAGTTCTCTTCAGTGATTTGTTTGTTATAAACACCCACCCTCTTTAGCCCACATCTCTGGGAGAAAAGGAGTGGCAGGGAAAGAAGATAATATTCTGTAAGAAATATCCTTCCTCTCATTTTCAACCTGGAAAAAGGAATCTCCACAGACAGTAAAAAATAGTTCTATAGATGATTATCCTTGCAGGTGTTCTCCACAGCTAGCATGGGTCTCTGCAGGACTTTTTCTAATTTTATCAAAGCAACACAGTAGTATATGACTGTGATTCATATATATATAGCAAGTTGTTCAACACACCTGTACACTGTTCATTTTGTGTATGTGTGTTCATTGTTGCTTAGAGCCAAATTCCATTCCAGTTAGACACCAACACTAAGTAATGAAAAATCCTGGGAAGATAATGGAGAAGAACTTTATATTCAAAGTTAACATAACAGATTATGTACTCTAGCAAAACTGTATTCATTGCAATAATGTGGGAAGTACCTATAAGAAAAATTCTCAAATCAATGTCAAAAATCCTGTACCAACTTCTACTTTACTAAGTACTTAGTTAAATGTTCTCCTGGCCTGACTCCTCCTAAAACTAATGGAAACATCATTCAACTGTGCTTTGGTCATTGGCATCTCTCCAAGCAGCTGATGCCCAGGTTGGAGAGGCAGTTACAACTGTAGTGGTCATGAATTCAAAACTGTTACAATTAGGTTATTTTGGTTTTTGTTCAGATCATATAAATCTTTTACCTATGTAGTATCTTAAAGTATTCAATTTTGCAGCTAGATATTCTTGGTCATTGAATACAAGAAGAGCTTTGTTTGCATAAAGAAAAATATTGGGTACATTTCTGAACTGAACATCTCTCTTCCCTTCCTTTTATTGTATAAGGTAGTGGTAAAAGAAGTGGAAAACTATTAAGATATCTGCTTTGCAAGAATAGATCACAAAAAATTGGAATGCTATGATCTCTGAAAAGTTGCACCTGCTGTACATGTCAGAACTGGATAAAGCAATTAATAAATTTGTCTCTCATTGGAATGCTTTTCTGTAATACTGAAATAAGAAATTCACACATAATGATGACAAACCATGCATTTAGGCTCTACTGTGGCTAGAGTTTCATAGTAGTAACTATGAAAGAATACTACATACAATCTTTAATTTTGAGTAACCATTGCTTTCTTTTATTTTCTTAAACATACTTTATGTATTGCATTTGACAGGCTTTCTAATATCTGATATATCCTTCATTGTCCTTATATTTTTTGCTTTTTTTCTTATCTATTTCAGCATTTAAAATTTTCATAAAAGGAAATAGAGAGAAATAGAGGTTTTAAAATAACCTAAGCTGAACATCCATTCATCAATGGGTAAGGATTGGGGGATTTGTATAAGAGGAGATATTATCAAATGTCTTTTCCTTGTCAAGTAACATAAATCTGGTTCCTTGTGGTTTAAAGCATGTTACCTTTTGAACCACATCTCCTAAAATACTCCCACCCACTTTGATCACTGGCTAGGCTGTTTAGGAGATTCTCGGAGTTGTAGTCTAAAAGAAATTTTACCGAGCTTTGACTTCACCATTTAACATAGCTGTAAACAAATTAATCAGGCCTTAAATAGGTCTAGCACTCAGCAGTTGTTCATAAATTCAACCTAATGTAGCCATACAAGGTGGTAGGACCATTTGCAAACTATCAGTTGAAATGTTCACTATTTGGCACCTGCATTAATTAAAGACTAATATTTAATGAGAAACTGTGTGTCACTATTTGGTTTACATATTGTTGATTCAGTTGCCATGCAAACAGATGATTTTATGTACAGGTGGATATGGGCCAGTAGCATATAGGCTTTCCCCAAAGAGGCTATTACCATTATTTGAGTAAATTTTTTATTTCATTTTTATGCCATCTTTTTCTCAGAAAGGGACTCAAGATAGTTCACAAATAAAAATCAGCCCTGACTCTGGAGACCCTGTCTTCATGGATTATCCCACTATCCTTTGAGCTCAAAACCAGAGCAAGGGTCAATCATCCTTGCCTCCAAAAATTTGCATTTCTTGAAGCCTGTGTGCCAGTATGGACAGTATATCCACTACCATGAGCTCATAGAGAGACAGCAGATTCTGGGGGTTCAGGGTAGAGGGTGCCCGTTAGTTCTATGCACTCCTCAGCAAAGGGTAGAACCTGAAAGATGTATTCTCCTAACCCACCCAGAGGACTCATAACCCAAGAGGATGCTTGTTCATGGATTCTGTATAATTTTAGATTAATGCCTGAAAAACCATGAAAATAATGTCTAGAAAAAACAGCATTCACTGTTATGGCTAAGCTCTATATGTGATATCTAGGACCTTGAAAAGGATTAGGTTTGCATCACTGGTTCTAAGAGGAACAATTTTTGTGAAACTGAAAATCTATGGAGCTACTTGGAATAGGACAATAGAGGGGAGGAGCTATCTGCCTTGCAGTTTGTAACAGTATATATAGAAGAATAAAAATGGGTACTCAGTTTGAAGTGGAAATAGGATATACTAAATTTTGAGATCAAATATCGAGAACGAATAATCTCATTAAGAATTAGTGGAATGCATAAAAGGATACACATTACAAACAGCATGAATATTGTTTGCTACCAATTTGTGTAATCATAAACCACAAGACAGGGATGAAATTGTTCAGCCCTCCAAACAGTGTTGGACTATAACTCTCGAGAGGTCTAGCCAGCATAGAAAATAGTAAGGAATGCTGCGGGCTGCTTTTTAACAATATCTGTAAGGACACACATTTTGTATCCTTGCTAGGCCCTCTTTCCTCATGAAAATATTTCCCCAAAAAGGAGCTATTTACCTTTTTATTTAAATAAAATGCTGAGGTCAAAATCCAATTTCTAGTCCCACCTAAAGCAGCTCCATTGACTCAGTTACTGGATGATAATTCAATGCTTATGTAAATGCCACTGATGCCATTGTTTGTTCTACTTGGAACCAATTTTTGGTTATCAAAGAATATTCGTGCTCCAACCCCATGAGCCCTGGCTTCTCTACACGGCTGCACTCAAGCACCCATTCTTCACAAAAGCCTGTAGGTTGTTCACCATTATGGTGAGAATTCATGTTTCTTGACTGCACTCAGCTAAAAAAACATCTGTAATATAATTTGAAGAAAGGCAAAAACATAACAATTTAACTTACACTTTGGAAAATCATTAAATGGAACCAGACCAACTTAAGTCCAATTGTACCAATAAGTTATTTTGATGGCTTCACCTTTAATCTTACTCATTTTGGTGGGGGCTAAGTATAGACTAAGTCTGGATCTAACCCAGAATGCAAGAGGCAAAATTAAAACAAATTGATATCGGTGTAAAACAATGCTAAATTGTATAACAGTAGTGCAAACAGGAAATTTAAAAGGGCAGGGTGATAACTTAAAATATATATATAAATAAAGTTTGCTTTACACTAATCTCTCCCCGTCATCCAAAAGTGTTTACACAAGCCTATAAGTGCTGTTACGTTTAACCTTCCTATGTGTCAGAACATTCAGATGCAGGCTGAGGGACTACTTTGGCCCACCCTGTTCAAGACTAGAGATGTCTTCCTGCTGAGTTCAGTAGGTGTTAGATTGACCACATCAGGCAGAAATTATATGTAATTCAAATGCAAATGACAAAGTGGGAAAAGGAAATGGAGAAACCATTGAGAATAAGTAATAGAAGGGAAGAATATGGATATAATGACAATACCACATGACTGAGGATTTCAAGATTGAGCCCACAGGGCTATTTTAAAAATGTATAAAACACAGTTACTGATATATTATTATTATGGATTTTTATGGATTATGAGGTAGGCTAACTGGTAAAAATCACTTATGTTACTTACTCCCTTATACAAGCCTTTTACAAGAAAGAATATGCATGGACATAAAACAATCACATTTTATTGCATATACCCAGCAACTGTATGAGTGTGCAATGTAATCAGGGACTACATGAAAAACTAGCAATAAAAATGGATGGTAATGCTGCAATAAATCTCAGTGGGTAGAGATTCAATTCAATGTGACTGATATTTAATTTTTATCCTGTGGAACCAATCACAGTCATGATAACATTTGATCAGCATAACCTCTTGGGGAGCAATTTTTATTTCTAGGGTTGCCCTCTGAATGTAATAATTAAGTTAATAAATAAGGATCAATAATTACAATGGTGTAACAGATCAGACATAATTTTTAGAGATGTAGTTAATTTTGTTTTGGCTGAAGTACCAAACTGCATACCATTATTGAAAACAGAAGCTGTGTCCACATTTTGGCAGTGTGAATGCAGTCAGAGATGCTAGTTTTCTGGATCAGTTATCCACCTTCCCACAACCTCTTATGTCTCTCACTTTTCAATCCTGCTCTCTCACTCTCTTTCTCTCTCTCTCATATTCTTAGAAAAGAACAGTAATTGTCTACATCAATCACACAACAATCTGAATGACTTTGGGTGGTCTTGATAGTAAAATTCATTTGCTGGGATAGTGGTGACAGATGGACTAAAATGGGGGAAGCACTCAGATGCCAAAATTGGACTAAAATACTCCACAAATGTATACATCCCCATCCACAAAAAGGGAAATACAAGAGAATGCAGCAACTATAGGACCATAGCACTGCTCTCCCATGCAAGCAAAATCACGCTCAAAATTCTGCAAAATAGACTCCAACTATATGTGGAGAGAGAAATCCCAGGGTTCAGGAAAGGAAGAAGCACTAGGGACCACATTGCAAATATATGATGGCTAATGGAGCGCACAAGGAAATTCCAAAAGAAAATCAGCATTTGCTTTATATACTATAGCAAATCCTTTGACTGCATAACCAAGAAAGGCTATGGAATGCCCTTAAAGACATGAGAGTGTCAACACATCTGATAATCCTGATGAGAAATCTGTACTCAGGATAACAGCATATTGTCAGAACAGAACTCAGAGAAACAAAATAGTTCCCAATTGGCAAAGGGGTCAGACAAGGCTGTATCCTTTCAACCTATCTCTTCAACATGTATGCAGAACATATTAAAAGAAAAACAGGCTTGGGCACAGAAGAGGGAGAAGTGAAAATGGGAGGAAGAAATATCAACAATCTAAGATATGCAGATGACACCATAGTACTAGCAGAAAACCTCACAGATTTGGAATACCTACTAAGGAAGATCAATGAAGAAAATGCAAAGACAGGCTTAATATTGAACATAAAGAAAACAAAAATAATGACCACTGAAGACCTTCACAAGTTCAACCTAGACAATGAAGAAATAGAAATAGTAAAAGAATTATCATATGTGGAATCAAACATTGATAGAAATGGGACTGCAGCCAGGAAATCAAAAGAAGATTAAGAATGGGGAGGGGCAGTCATGAAAGAACTAGAAAAGATTCTAAAATGCAAAGATATACAACTCAGCACAAAAGTGAGAATCATACAAACCATTGTATTCCCTATTACCATGTATAGATGTAAGAGCTGGATAGTTAAGAAAGATAGGAAGAAAATCAATTCCTTTGAGAAGTAGTGCTGGAGAAGAGTGCTGAGGATTCCACGGTCAGCTAAAAGGACAAACAAATGGGTCCTAGAGCAGATCAAGTTGGAAACCTTCCCGGAAGCCAAGATGACCAAACTGAGGCTCTTGTACTTCGGACACATCATGAGAAGGAAGGACTTATTGGAAAAGATAATAATGCTGGGAAAGGTGGAGGGAAGTAGGAAGAGAGGAAGGCCACATGCTAGATGGATGGACTCTATTAAGGAGTTAACGAGTATTAAGGGGTTGCAGGAATTAAGCAGAGCAGTGGAAGACAGAGGTTCTTGGAGATGTCTCATCCATAGAGTTGCCATCAGTTGAGATCAACTCGAGAGCAGTTAACAACAAAAACTCCACAAATGTATTCCTTACAGCTGTTATCATGTTGGCTAGGCATGAAGAAATAATCTGGAAATCAGACAACCCACATGTTATCTGATGACCCCAACCTCCAGTCTGAGTGTTGGAAGCAACCAAGAGGTGACAGAAGATGATTGAGTATGGATGGTAAATTCAAATTAAGCTTTTTACCCTTTTTTTGTGAGTACCTGTCTTACTTTCCAACAAGTAAGTTGTGCAGGCAGTTCCAGGAATACACTGAGAAAAGGATAATTCTACCAGTGGAAATCCAACCCAAACAGGGATACAATCCCATCTCTCTGTTTTCATTAAACTGTAAATAAAGATTCCTGATTGAATACGAAATGCTGCACATTTTAAGGTAATTTTGCCCGTGTGTCTTCCTGACATTTAGAGACACATACTTTATTTTCTAAAGGGTTTGCTTTTCATTTTTATTGCTATTTTGTGATACTATTGAGAGTCTCCTTGGAAAAATTTCTTTATTCTTAAAGGTGGGTTATAAATAAAATCATGTCCATGAGGGGGACTAAGGAAACATATTGATGTGTCATATTTCTAAGGTCAAAGCATCACCCCTATCATTCAAACTGGTCTTTCTTCAGTGTTCCTTCTTCATTGGTTTTTAAATGGGTCGACATGAGTCAGCGTGTCACTTATCTGTGATAGCATAGTTAGTTATTGTGATCCTTGAGAAGGATTTTATTGGCAGCACTTTTTGTCCAATTTAACAAGGGTTGGGAGCATCTCTTCACAATAGCACCTCCCCATTTTCAAGTGCTCTGCAAGTATTGTTCAATTATAACTTATTTTTCTGTGTGATTAAAATGTTGAGTATTCAAACTGGCATCAGTCCAAACATCACAGTTCATTAAATTACTCTGGAGACTCTTGGGCTGCAGTCAGAAAAGCCCATGTGGTAAAATGAAATGTTCTATTCATCAAATTGTACCCTGCTGTGCTATTCATTTGGTAATAAAAACTTTATTTTCTCAACTTGTGTCTTCCCCTATTAATGAGATAAAACATATAGTCAGGTAACTGATTTGTATGATTATATGAATAATCAATCACTAACATGCATTATATATAGGTACCACAGCCAAGCAAGCAGGAGGAAAAAGAAAGAATGTGATGGGTATTTATTTTCTCAGGGCTGAGTGATTGTCAGTATATGCTTTATGTGGTTATCCCCTCTGTTAATGATGTTTTTCTTCTTCATATGCATAAAATACTTTATTAAAATTAAATATGTGTATATGGGGGGATACTGGGAATATTTAGACATTACAGATACAGTCCTATACCAGTAATCTAGTGCAATCCTAACTCAAAGGCTGCATCTGCATTGCAGAAATAATGCAGTTTGACACCATTTTAACGGTTATAGCCCAGTGCTATGGAACCCTGAGATTTGTAGTTTGTGACAAAAGAGGCTAAATACCTCATAAATCCCAGAATTCCATAGCATTGAGCCTTGATAGTTAAAGTGATGTCAAACTGCACTATTTCTGCAGTGCAGACACAGCCAAAGATATGCTGGAGGAAAGTGCTTATGACTGGGCACAAGTTTCTTCTGCTGGCAGAAGTGCACTTTTGTTCATGGCACCCTTTTCTGCCAGCTGATTTCAGAGATCTGGCCTCAGAACTATGCTGCTGGATAAACTCTACTTGCAAAAGAACCATCAAATGGGCTCAGATGAGGGAAGACCAGATTCAGACCTCTACAGCCCAGGGACACAGCCACCCTAAAGCAAGCATAGGCATAAGTAAAGGTAAAGGTATTCCCCGTTGACAAGACTGTCAGGTTTTGTCTGACTGTAGAGGGTGGTGCTCATCTCCATTACTAAACCGAAGAGCCAGCATTGTCAGAGACTACTCTGTGATCATGTGGCCAGCATGATTGCACAGAACGTTGGTTTACCTTCCCACCAAAATGGTACCTATTTATCTACTTGCATTTGCATGCTTTCAAACTGCTATGTTGGCAGAAGCTGGGACTAGTGATGGGAGCTCACCCCATCAGATAGCACCCAGGCCTTGAACTGCCAACCTGCTGATCTTGCAATCAACAGAGTCAGCATCTTAACCACTTGAGCCACAGCATAAGTAGGATGTGAAAAAACATTTGCCATTTTAAAAAAATCCTCAAGAAAGGATTTTGACATGTTAATACAGCTAGTTGAAAAATCTCCAGCTGCTGTTGTCTGCACAAATTTTCAATGGAAAGTTGACAACTAGCATCTTCCCTTGGTGAAGCAAAATCACATGCACACACATACAGCAAGCACAGAAGGAGATTCTGCTCAAAGCAAGGAATGTGAAACAACCCATCCACTGCACTCATATTGTAAATGCCCATGCAACAAAGCATCACCTGTCACTGTTTTACACACTTTCATTCTTATAGGAACTCTCATAGAATCCAAAAGAAAATATCTTGCCATATAGATATTTTTGCACAACCTGTTCCTTGAACTCTCTGGTCTCTGCACTGTTCTTCTTCCTTGACCTGCCTGCCTACTTCAGTTTTGAGAAAGCTGAGGAGAGGAGCAGCCTAGGTGGGGATGAAGCAAAGAAGAAGGGATGAGAAGGAATTAGAGTAGGCAGGCACATCAAGAACGAAGGGAAGTGAAGACTCAGAGTCCAGAGAGTCCATTATCTGGGGGTTCATTAGACTAGAGGGTGAAAAGGGATTGATGATGATTTTTGCTGCATACCTTGGCTCTTCTATTAAACAAGACTAGAAAACCAGCCTCAATATTCCAATATACAATACAGCTGCACTTACTTAATTCTGAGTATCTAATCCATCAATTCCTGAGCTCCCTAGTCTCTTTCTCAAAAGGTTGGACAAAGTGAAATGCTCATAGCTGGAGGCAGGCTTACAACTGTGCAGTTGTTCTTCAGAAAGTTGTGCAGCTGTTATTTATTTATTTGTTTGTATTCCGCCCCCGACCCCACCCCAAGTTTGGACTTGGGGCAGCTCACAATTTAAAAAAGAAATGCAATTAAAAACATACAAAAGTGAGCATTAAAGTAGAATTAAACTACATACAGTATTAAAACAATTCACATTCAGCAAAACACTAAAATGCAGTTTAAAGGATAAAAAAGTATCTTAAAAATGGTGCAGTTAAAAGAATACAGCACCCTCTCTAGCCCATTCTTTAAAAATGTTCTGCTTTAAGAGCCTGTATGAATAAAAAGACTTTTAGCCTACTGCTGGAAGAGAGTTCTAGAGCAAGGGTAGGCAACCTTTCCCCTTTAAGGGCCGAGGGACTTCAGCTCCCAGAATCCCAGGAGCTATTGGCCAACATGGGACTATTGGCCAACATGGATGAGGCTTCTGGGAGCTGAAGTCCCTTGGCCCTTAAAGGGGAAAGGTTGCCTACCCCTGTTCTAGAGTCTAGGGGCATCCATTGAAAAGGCCCTCTCTTGAGTAAAACTCAAGTTCCCAGTAAAACTGCATGCATTGCTTGAAAATACACAGTTTTTCTGTCCTTTGCTAGAAAAGAATAATCCTGAATGTTTTGACACCATGGGAAGAAATACCCATGCCTTTTCCTTGACATTTGTTGGGAAATGGGAAAATCAAGAATTTATATCCCTACTAGCCACATGCTTTTGACCATACTGTGATGTTCCGTGATCACACATGTCCTGATTTTCATCTGTGGCATATTGGAAGCTATGACAGAGTAGCTTTACTGGCAGATTTTTCTATTGATAGGCCTCTGAGGTCAGAACATTTCTAGTGCAAGTGGTTTGTGTCTAATCCTAATGCCCCATACCTAGCTCATTTTAGGATAACTCAGGCCCCATAAGCTAAATAGACAATACTGTTTGCTTCTAAGCAGTCATGCTTAAGATTTTCAACAACCTAGATGTCTCTTGACTTAAATATAATTAAATATAACTTGAATTAATATATGGAACTGAAAGTGAAATCAAAGGTCACAAATCCTAAGTAAGTATTTGAGAACAGGTACACTTGTGCTACTGGCAATTTAAAGAACAGAGCAAAACAGGTTGAGTCTCCCTTATCTGAAATACTTGGGTCAAGAAGTGTTTTTGGATTTGTTTGTTTTTAAGGGAGATTTTGGAATACATATGTGTGTGTGTGTGTGTGTGTGTGTGTATCTCTGAGACATCAGATTAGAGATATCAGATGGGACCCAACTTTCAACATGAAATTCATATATGCTTTGTATACCTTATACATCTAGCTTGAAGGTAATTTTATACATAATATTTTAAATAATTTTGTGAATGAAACAAAGTTTGTGTACATTGAACCATCAAAAATCAAGTATCACTATCTCAGTCATCCATGAAAAAAGTTTTGGAATATTTTAGATTTCAGAATTCTGGATAAGGGAGACTCAACCTGTATAGCAACAATAATCTATCAAATTGGAAAACATATTTACACACCCATTTTTGGCAATTGGAAGATTAAAAATGTTATTCTGTTTAAATTTAAATTACATTTAATGGATAATAGGATTGGGAAGTTGAATTCCAGAGTAAATGGAAATTGTGTGATTGACCTCTCAGTGTTAAAAAGGGAGGTAATGAATGGATAATAGCTATGTGGTTGTAAACCTTTTTTTGGGTATATATCATAGAAATATTATGGTTCTATATATAATGTTAGATTATAGATATAAGTATATTGTTGGCGATAGACCAATAAGTAATCTAAGCTTGTTAAGTAAGAAATTACTAAATATATATACTTTTCTTTCTTTTTTTATTTATATCATAGATAAGAAATATAGATAATATATACTATAATTGTACGGGAACAACAAAGAAACAATGTTAATGAATAATCTGGTAGTTTGGGAAAAGGAAGAATATTATATGTGAGAATATATAGTTGGTGAGAAACTTTTTAGATCTAATGTAGTGTGACTGTTAATGTACGATTAGTCTTAAATGTTTTTTTTTCTTGTCACTGTTTTTCTTTCTTCTTCTTCTTTTTTTATATATGTGTATGTAAATGTTTTCGTTTGTAGAATGTATGTGGATTGTTTTATGTTATATGTTTTTTTAAATAAAAATTAATTTAAATAAATAAAAAATAAATTACATTTGATTTTAATGGTTCTAATATTACATATTTGCCATGTGGTGGATATTTTATATATTCACAAATTTGCTATAGTATGGATCTTCTTTTCCTATTTTAGGCCCAGAAGAAACTTTTAATGTAAAGGTAAACTAGAAGTTGAGTTTTGATTTACCGGTATTTGCTGGTTAAATAAAAGATCTCTTCTGGATCTTAAAAAAAAAAAAAAAGCCCTGGGGACAAAACAAGTGAAACTGCTCTGGTAGGGCATGTGTGTTAGAAGACATAGTAAGTGTGTGGAAACTGTGAGCAACAATTGCTATGGTCCATTAGCAAGATGGAGCTGCAACATGTACCTATCCCCCATCAGTTATTTAGGCATGCTTATCAGGAAAAGCTCTTTTTTTTAAAAAAGCCATTTCTTTTAAGTGAATAAAGCTGGATTATGCAAAAACTCAGCAGGCCTGCATGATTGATACTAACAAAGGCAGTGTACAGTACACTTTGATTAAAGAAATATTAAAATATGAATAAAATGGCAAATTACATTGAAAGTAGCCAGTACATTGGCAATAGTCTCTGTTACAAAATCTCATAGAAGCACAGAAATGAAAGATGAAAAATGAATGTTCACAGAATCCCATCACAGATAGAAGCTTTTTTCTATTACGGTGGGCAAAGAGCTGAAACAAAATGAAATCAAAGAAAACATCTAATGCAATATTTTAACATTGCAGTAAGCGCACAAAATTCCCAAATCAGACAAGGATAACTTTTAAATAAATATTAGTCGAGTTGAGTTTATTCCATCAAAAAAACCAAACCCCGAAACATAATTTTCTAGCTGCCCCCAACAAAGTTGCATCTTTCAAAGGGGAATTTCATTCTTTTTTCCATAGTACTAAATGTCTAAATATCCTCCCCTCATTTGCCTTATTCCCTTCAGAGACATGTTTTGGTGGAGATGTGACAGATGACGTTATCTGTTGCTACTCCCAGGTTATAGATTTTTCATCTTTCATTTCTGTGCTTCTGTGAGATTTTGTAACAGAGATCATTGCCACTGTACTGGCTACTTTCAATGTAATTTGCCATTTTATTCATATTTTAATATTTCTTTAATCAAAGTGTACTGTACACAGCCTTTTTTTAGTATCAATCATGCAGGCCTGCTGAGTTTTGCATGGGCAGAAAGCAGCCTTCCCCCCATTGTCCTTCCACTGAGAGGCAAAGTCTTGGGCTTTGAGCAACTGACTGTTTGCTGAGGAAGGGATGAGGAGTGTGTGAGATGTGTGTCTTCAATATGTTCATGGGGTTTTCTTGGCAAGGTTTGATTAGAGGAGGTTTGTCATTGCCTTTGTCTGAGGCTGACAGCATGTAACTTCTCCAAGGGCACCCAGGGGGTTTCATGGCCAAACAGGAATTGAATCCTGGTCTCCAATGTCATAGTCCAACACTCAAACCACTACACCACACTGGCTCTCAAGGAATGAGGTGTGCACTTTTTATTTCTGGTTTTAAATTGTTTTAAATATTTTACTTTGTTTAATTGTGTTTTCATATTATAGGGTTGTTTATTTTTTGTGGGTTTTTTCCATCTGTTTCTTTTAATTTGCAGTATACTCCATTGATTCCTAGCTTTGGGAAGCAGTAGGATGCAAATCAAATAAATTTGAATCCAGCCTGATCTCCAGATCAGGTGTATTCTGATGTTTGTACAGAGCTGTAATATGGACATGCTGACCTATGTGTGTCAATCAAGGAAGCAGCAGTCACAGACAGAAATGGACACATGCATGGAGGTGGTCCTTTATTCAGCCATTCGGTGTGGGGAACTTTGCATGAAGGGAGTTGCCTCTGTGTGTTTGTTGGAGTCTCTGCATTGACTTACATCTGAATTTGGCTCATGAGTAGAAATGTAGACATTTATAACATATGCACCCTTGGACTTTCATCTCTTAATTGTGTCTGCATCTGCCCTATTTCTAGTTTTTTTATTTTATTCCTAGTTTTACAAAATGAAATCCAGCCCTGATTTTTGTGTATTTCTCCCCAAGCTGTGGGTATTTTGTGAACATTTTAAAAAAAAATGGAACATATTGCATAAACACCCCCTCCCCTGCCAAAGTGAGTTTTAACAGCAGTCAGTGCACTTTTGAAATGTGTAATTTTTCTAAGCACACATTTCAAACATGCATTTTAAAAAATAGATAAATCCATGCCCATCAATCTGATGATTCTGCCACATTCATTCTGGAAAGTTTGGACCAAGAGAAGCCGATTAATCAGACATCTCATCCTGTGATCCAAAAACTAGACAGCAGAAAAAAACTTCTACTAATCTATAAAACAGCAGATGAAAATGTATTGCAATAAACCTTCTCAGTACATTTATTTTAGAAAATAAAAAGACTTTTTGCATGAGCTAGCCTGGTGGGTCTCCTCTAGCAAAGAACTCCAAAGGGAGAGTATTTGGCAGGCAACATGCCCCTCACTCTGATCTAGAAAGATTCCAGAGAAAATGCTGGACACACTTAGTGTGATCTTCTGAAAAGCTGTCACTTTTTTTATTTAAAGCTGACATGTACCCAGGTGAACATACCTACACTCAACAGGAAGTAGCAGGGGAAGAGAAGGCCAGTCCCAGGAACCTCTGTGTGAGTTTCAAGCAGAAGTATGGTCAAGGCTGTTCAAAGTTCAGAGGAAAAAAGCAGAAGTGAGCAGAGAAGGGGAGTGCCAGAAAAATTAGAGAAAAGGTATGCACAAAATGACAAAGAGCCAGAAGTATCAGATAGGGTCACAGAGAGGATTTGGAGCAGTTGTCCACAGCAATGGAATTGTGTCATAGCATCTCTATTCAAAGCAAAGCAGGGTATTGCCTGACCCAGGTCTCAACAGGGCAATATAGCTCTGCTCTTCCTACAAATCGGGAGCTACTGCCTGGAATGAACTAATAATAATAATAATAATTATTATTTGTATACCGCCCTATGGCGAACCAATCCAGGCAGTGAACATAATAAAATACAATAGATACAATCTAAAACAACACCATTCCCCCCTCCCCCCATAAAAAATTATTAAATCAAAGTCAATTTAAAAAAGGCTATAATTAGCCAACAGTATAAATTATAAAAATTTCATACAAACCAGTAACCCCTGCTAAAGGGAGTTTAGAAGTATTTATTAAAGAGCTCTCGGTTGCAAGTCTCAAGGTCTCAAGGCCGGGTAGTTTAATCTGGAAAGGCCTGCCAGAAGAGATCCATCTTGACAGCCTTTTTAAAGCTATCCAGAGATGTTAATTGATGGATCTCATCTGGCAGACCGTTCCAGAGTCTGGGAGCGACAACAGAGAATGCCCTCTGGGAGGTCCCCGCAAGCCTTGTTTTTTGAAGCTGCAGCAAGTTCCTCCCAGAGGATCGGAGAGCACGAGGACCCTGATATAGCTTGGACCCAAGCCATTTAGGGCTTTAAAGGTGATAACCAACACCTTGTACTGAGCCCGGAAAACTAGACTTTGTCTTTACCAGTGCCAGGTCAGAATGGTAGAGTCTTCTGATATCAATTGGGGCCTGTCATCTTACCACTCATCATCTTCTTCCTTATCCAAGATGGTCTCCTCCAGCATGCAAAAAGTTCTTGTAACACAGTTGAGACTAACTGAAATAAATAAATTGGCAGCATGAGCTTTCATAGACTTGAGCCTATTTCCTCAGATACATCTACAAAAGTTCAAGTCTACAAAAGCTCACATGATCATCTTCTTTCTTTCAGTTAGTCTCAAGGGTGCAACAAGATCTCTTTGCATGTTGTTTTTCCAGACTAACACAGTCTTCTCCTGATAAGACATGGCATCATTCTAGCATAAACTGTCCCTGATGTTCTTTGCAGTTTTAAAACCAGCAGGTAGTTAGGCTGTGGTCACTGGGAAAAGGTATTTTTAAAGACAAGGAATGCTTCATTTCAAAAGCATCCACTATCTTTGCTTAATCAGAAACCACCCTAATGGGACATAAGTCCCATACATGTTTCTAATGCTTTTTAAAAAAATGGATTTAAGCTAATTCTAGAGATAGAAAATTTGACAGGCTGATGGTTTGAAAAATTTAATTTCATGTCACTGAGAGCCTTCTGGTTCTGACTTTGTGTAACAGTGCAACAAATTGAGCCAGATTTGTGTCCTGTATTTCATTCTTGTATTCATTTACTGGGAATGGAATGTTTTTACCTTTGCAGGTTGATCCTACATAAGAAGACAGTCCTTCTGCTTTCTGCTAACATAAGGTCTCTGAAAATCTCAAAAGCTTAAATTCTGTTTTTCCCTCAAGGAAAGATTTGTCTAATACATTTTCCTGTTTTAGATCTCAATTGTGCATTCTTGACCAGAAAGCTCTAAATGTAACTGCATTTTTGTCTGGCAAAGCTTGGGGGAAGTTTTTCCATTTTCCAACTGTTTTAAAGAAGGTAAAAAACACCACCCAACTAGATTACTGTCTGGGATGCTTTACTTCCTCCCCCCACTGTCCAATGTCCTAGATATTGACCATCACTTTACTGCATTACTCTTAAAAATCTAAAATGATATTTCCCATTGGTAAGTGTTTGGCCAAAAGAGTAGAGAACAGCTGGTCACAGATACTCTTAGGCTGAGTGCCTGAGCCAAGTGAGTTGACCAGAGTTGCTAATAGGGGCATTCAACAGTTAAATGCAGCAGGCTGTTGCAGTGATATGAGCAATCTTCAAAAGAAAGCAGGGAGAGGCAGTTGACTGGTAAAAGGAAGAATAAAATTGGCAAACATGATAATTTAAGGACAAGTATCAAAGTATTAACACATTTCCACTGAATTAACAACTTCACTCAAATGCATTTTCTGTTTAAGCAGCCTACCTGTGAGGGGTGAAAAAAAGCACAATATATGTGCCGCTGGTTGGAACAATAGATCCATGGTGGTTTTCCCCCCTGCATACGAAGGAGGGATGCTTTTCAGTTTATTGATTTGGGAATTAGTTGGGAAGTTTCTGTGGAAAGCAATAGCTGTTATTTAGTTAATTCACTGCATAGTGCAATTTTTTTTAAAAAAGATCAACATCTACATTTTCAAATTCACACAGAGGGATTTAGTTAAGGATTCTTATTACTCCACTTAGTCTTTTGCCTGGTGCAAAATGTGTTAAAGAATGAATATCAATAGGAAGGCATAAAGATAAAACCCTAAATGTGTTTCAGCATTTGCACCTACTTGTGATTAATTCCATTTGGCAAGACAGTTTGTTCCAATAAAATGGAATATTCCAATTTAACCCTTTTCTATGAAACCTAGTAGAACTTTATACTTGCTCAACTATTGGGAATGAGTTTACTTCCAACATCAACATTTGTTTCAGTGTTTCTGTTTTCCTGGAAATAACAGAAATCCCATCAAACCATATCCTGCTCCTCTCTTACAAGTGTTTGGGTATGTTATGATTAGTGGTTCTGATTGGTTTTGATCTCAAGACCTCTTTTGGGTCTCTGTCATGGCCCTATGCTGAAAGCCATGGGCTCAAGGCTGAGCCTCACATAGGCACTCCAAACAGAGCTGAATCTGCATTTACAACCATTTGCAGATCAAAAAAGCCAAGCATAGGAGCTGTAAAGCAGGACATTAACACCTAAAAGATTTATGAACCAGGCAGAATGTGACTGGCTGAAAAAGTGAGATAGCATCAACATCTTATCTCCCCTCTTTTGGAAATTGTCTACTTCAAAGCAAAGCATTGGAATATTTGATATACACTAGCAACTTTTTGCCTCAGTCTAGTCTTAAGGGTATAAATGCTTCCTACCAAAATCTTGGGAAGGAGGGAGGTCTGGATAGATGTCATGATGCCTGCCATTGTGAGCTCTAACTAGAGTTCTCAGCTCTATTCTTTGTCCTTTCCCTGTTATAATGGTTGAGTCTACCTCTTCATTCATCATTGGAGCAGCCTCCTTTCAGGTAACTATCACCATTAGAAAGCCTTGTGTTTCCTATTCAAGCTACTCCTGAGTTCTTGTGTGTGTGCATGTATGTTAGAGTGTTTTTGTATGTTTGATCCTCTGTATATGTGTGTGCTTACTCATTGATTTATTTTTCTCTCTTAATAGAAGTACCATTTTTTTTTTGACAAATGCTGTCTCTGCAGGAACTGTTCCCTCCAGCCCCCTGCATACAATGGGTTGGATCCTATTTACTATTTTTGAGCTAATTATAAATTCCCCAAGGTCAAGTTCTTATTACAGGTAAAATGTAGGTCTGACTTGATAGATTCCAAATGTCTTTGAAATATATCTTATGACTGGAATTCCATTGTCTATTCATCTCTGAGCAGCCTAGCTGGGATTTTTATCAATGGCTTTAATTTCTAGAAAATTTAATTTCTCTACAACTTTGAGTCTTGGAGATGCCTCATCCACAGGGTCACATGAATTGTAGTTGTCTCAAGGGCAGTTAACAGCAACAAACTTCAAAAAGTAAGTTTTCTAAGCTTTTGTCATCCTGATTTGTCTCTTCTCACACCAGAAGGACAAGTGACATTGACTGAGCTACCAACATATTAAAGCCTCACAAAAGGTGGCATCTAAGGAACCATTCATATTGCCATTCCTACCAACATTGTGCCATTTAACAAAATGAAATGTTCATAAGAAATAAGAAATACAACTAGGGAGTGCTTAAGTGCACTGATAAGCAGTACAGAAATGTACTTACTATTGCTATTGCTATAGCTACAGCATGATGTTTTCTGTGTATGCCACAATGGAGCCACATTAAATTGGATTTCTTCCAATGAGTCATGTGTATGTTGTGTGATTGTCCACATAACAGTTGTATTAAATGCTAGAACTGAATCATAAATCCTATTTTAAAGGAACCTCACTCCTGCTGTTATAGTTTCATAGCAGCATGTGCCGAGCTGGTAGGAATACCTTTGGATCTGACCTGGCTTTCCACAATCTTTTATTTGAAAGCTGATCAGCAAAAGATTCAGTCTGAGGAACAAAAAGGCATGGCTGATCATTTTGCTTCTGGAATGCTTTGAAGTGGAAACAATCTGCTAATTGGACAAAAAACAAGTTGACAATATTTTACACTTGAGTAACTGAAAAATAGGCCCTTGTTGGCTGTCACTGGGCCACCTACAAGTTTCTGACACTGATAATTGCTGACAGTCTGATGACATATAAATTAATGTTATAAAGGCAAAGAGGCAATGAAATCAAACTGACTAGTGATGGTTTATATTAAGACTTCTCTGATACCCTGTTATTCCTCTTTCACCTTCTCATTGTGACCATTATTCCAGTTACTCTTGTGGTACTGATTTCATGGTTTAGCCACTTACTTTCTTTAGAGGGCTATTGTGTGAGGTAGCATACACATATAGCCTGCACTAGATAAAGGCTGGAAATGTTATCTTTGTCTACAAATCCCAGAAACTCTCCGATAGCATGCCCAATGGCTGGAGATACTGTGTTCTGTGGCCCTAAAAACAATGTTTCCAAGCTTTGTCACTAACACCCTGTCTTCACTTGCTAGAATATTCTGGGGTTCCGAGATTTTCAGTTCTTGCAGCAAATGATGGGTGGCTGTCTTGCCACATGATTCCCATTCATCATCTGGTGCTGCTGCTAAGGTCAGAATGAGGGGCCCAACCATGTGATCAATTGTTCCTTAGAGAAACTCACACCCTCAGTGGTGGCACTGGGTGGCTGGCAGAGATCATCATACACATCATTGCTGCAAAGAGATCTGAAAATCTGCAGCAAAAGTGAGTTATTTAAATGTGGGTTATGGAGAGGAAGCCCCAAATTTAATGCAAGTTTTGTGAAGACAGTCCTCACCTGATTTGGAATTTTGATGCTGCACCATATAAATAGGACACAGTGAGCCTGGGGGGAATTCAAGGTTATTTGTTCATGTAGACAAGTCTTACCCACCAGGTCCAGACCATCAGAAAGACCACATTTGGAGGAATATATATGAGCCTAGCCAAGTTTTAGGATTTTGGATGAAAGGCTTTCTCAGGGCCTTATCAAACGCTGGCCAGGAAGCGAAAAATAAGCGAAGGCTA
>CM034701.1:264018520-264028943 GCA_020142125.1 Phrynosoma platyrhinos | reverse complement strand
GATGTGAAAAGATGTTACATCTATCAAACCGACTGGAGGGGCTGAGGGAAGTTGCTGGAAAGTTGACAGTTCTTGTTTGAGAAGAGGAGAGTTGTGGAGAGAAGTGGCAAAAGGGATGAAGTTGTGGATGTTTGACAGCTGAAGATCTAGTTTCTTTTTCTCCTGTAACTCCAAGTCCCAAACCTGACAAGAGGCTGTAAAAAGAAGATATTTTAGCTGTCAAAGCAGCTGAAGCTTGGAAGGCTGGAGGGGTGGGGGGAGTAGCAGGGGAAAAAACTAGAAATTAGATCATCAGGTGTCAAATCTCTACAACCCCAACCTCCACCCCAACCCACCACTTTGACAGCAGAAATATCTTTTTTTTCAAGCCCTTGTCAGGATTAGTGCTGCAGGGGGGAATAAATTGCAGGAAAAACATAAACTAGATCATCAGCTGCTAAACATCTACAACTTTCCCTCCCTACACAGATTCCCTCCACAACTGTCCCCACCTACCAAGCATTCACAAAATTTCTGGTTAGAGGCTGTAGCTCTCCAAATAAGAGCTCTCAACTTTCCAACAACTTCCCTCTTCCTTCTCAACCCTCAGCTGGTTTGATAATTGTAACATCTTTTAACAGCTGATGATTTCTGTGCATCTTTGCTGCTGGGCAGGGGAGAAGGGAAGGAAAATTGCAGAAAAGCAGTACCCAGCATGTATCACCTGGAAAAGCTGCACACTTTTCCATGAAAGGTGTGCCTTCTAGAGAAAGTTGCACACCTGTGGGGGGGGGGGAGGATTTCCTGCCCCTCTTGACAATGATGGAAGAAAAATGTATGGATTTTTCCTGACACCCATCAGGATGGAGAAAAATAGATGGGAAAGATCAATAATTACTATCCCTAGTGCGCTATAATACACCATGTGTTTAGAATCAACTTTAGCAGAATAGGGAAAATATTGTAGTTCTCCTCCTCCATTTTTATGGTTCCATGCTCATGAATTTGAAGGTGAACATCTCTGTTTTACATCTTATTCTGCACTTGAAGGCTGACTGTATGATCTAGAATGATGGTGTTCCAGGATTCTAGATTGTGTGTGCAGCCTACATAAGTATAACAAGCTCCTTGCTACATGCATTCGCCCTCCAGCTTCTTGAAAGCTGGGAGGATGGTGATAGAAGTGCTAGGATTAGCAAATGCATTCCTGTTCTCTTTTTGATGACCCAAGTCTAAATATGAAATTCATTTATGTTTCATGTACACCTTATATACTTAGCCTGGAGGCAATTTTATATACAATTTTTTAAATAGTTTTTCACATTAAGCAAAGTTTGTGTACCTTGAACCATCAGACAGCAATGATATCAGTATCTCAGTCACCCATGTGGACAATTTTGGATTTTGGAATATTCTGATTTTTGAATTTCATATAAGGGAGACTGAAACTGTACTAATGTTGTGTTTCTAGGTGTGTTCTGATATCACCTTGCCCATTTCTACCATTATCACAGACTTGTTCAAAAAGATGTACAACAGTCATTGCATAGCATTGGTTTCTTCCAAATGCCCACAGGAAATCAGTAGTTTCTTTGAAGGACAAACATTCATGTAGCGGTCTTTGTGAAAGAGTTCCAAGTGCTTGCTTATAATCCATTCATAGTGATCATCTCCAAATGCTTAAACCCATCATTGTGGGTTTTAGACATTATCTCCAAATGGGCTAGGTTCATGGGAGCTGCCCAAATTTCCTGAGAACATTTACATGCTTACAGCCCAACTATCCCATAGGGATGAACTGTATTTTCAAATAGCCATAAAAATTTACTCTCCTTCTCAATGGTCACAGGGAGATAGGCAAGTTAGTAGAAAAGGGTTAATGTGGTTAGTTAATTGTTAGTAAGCTTTTTAAAAGCTTTATTCAATTACATTTACATTTAACTATTAAGCTTTTGTTAAATTGCCATTTAAATGCAAGTTAAATGCCTATACTTAAAGCCATACAACAATGAAGCTGAAAAATGTCATCCATGAGTTTTACTCCGTTGCCCCTGTTCCTTGTTTCAGCTTGGAAGATGAGAAAATAGCAGAATTAAAATCTGAACAGAACCATATTCTGTTCCTCAAAGAACATACTGTTTTGCAGTTATCCAAAGAAAACAACATGGTCACCAGTATTGTTCACATATTGGGCATCCCACCCCAGCAGCCCATTGGCTCTGTTTACACAACTCCCCTATAGGAGTTTTTTGCCCTTTGAATTACCATAGGAATCTACTGTCCTGCTAAATGGTAATAGAATACATAGAACTGAGGCTGGTAGTCTTTCACTTTCCCTGAAGAAGAGTAGGAAACCCTGCTCTCAAAGTAATAGCTTGGCTATTCTGTTTCAACGTAGAAAGTAGGGAAAGGAAAAATATGAAGGAGAATCAGGCCATATCTTCGAGACTAATTGATTTCTTTTAGCATGAACTAACAACCTGTTTCTTCAAATGACTGAGGGGCTTTACAGACTGCCAGAAGTAGTGCAAATTGAGTCCACTTTAAGGGTTAGGGTTAGTGCTAGGGAGTCATGGGAATTATTTTTTTTCTGAGACATTGAGCCTTCTCTGGCAGAGAGCTCTGGTACCACAATAAAATACAGTTCCCATGATTCCCTAACCCTAATCCTAACCCTAACCCTAAAAGTGAACTCAATTTGCACTACTTCTGGCAGTCTGCAAAGGCCCTGAGTCAATCAACTCACTGACGAGTTGAAGAGAAAGACTAATATGGTTTCATTTGGACTGACATATAACTCACTTGTATCTGTAGAATGGGTGCCTTATTTTCAGGGAATTTTCTTCAGATCCCTGACTCAATTTTCACTGGAGTTTATGGAGGAAGGAATTCCTTTTCAGAGTACAGTATTAAAACCATAGATATTAAAGCAAAGTTGCACATTTGTAGAAGTGAGACAAAATATAGTATAGAAAGGTGAAAATTGTAACCCTGGCCAAAAATCTTTGAAGAATTGTGTGAGATGATATAGGCCAGGGGTAGGCAACCTTTCCCCTTTAAGGGCCGAGGAACTTCAGCTCCCAGAATCCCAGGAGCTATTGGCCAACATGGCAGAGGCTTCTGGGATTTGAAGTCCCTCGGCCCTTAAAGGGGAAAGGTTGCCTACCCCTGAACATTGACCTATGAAAGCAATTAATCTGCTTAACAAAAGTCAGCTTCCTTCAAAACTTCATCTGAGGAGATTTCTTTAGTTATGTGTGCAGTTGTAAGGACTTGTGTACTAATATGTTGTGTGCCAAGAAACCTTTATGGGATTTTTTTTATATACCTCTGTTAAATTATTGGAATTTTTGAATATATCCTATTTTTCCAGTCTTCAATTCAACTGCTCATATTTTGAATCCAAACTTTATCCTAAAGGGGATCAATTTAAATCAGGGGGTTGGCAACCTATGGCTCGCGTTCTGGGTCCAACCCCCCAAGGCCTTTGGAGTACTGCGCAGGAGTACTGCGCATGCACAAACGAGTCGTGGCCACCATTTTGGAAAATAAAATGGTGTCCACGATGTGTGCGGTGGCGGTGTGGCGGCAGTGCATGCAGAGGCGGCGGCGGGGGTCAGCGGCGGGGGCGGGGGAGGGGGCCAAATGCACGCACATGAGCGCACGCACCGCCATTTCTCTCCTTGGCTCACAGAAGACCTGGAGGCCTGCGGACCGGCTCCAGGTAAGAAAAACTTGCCAACCCCTGATTTAAATGAATGACAGAGGTGGCCACTGGAAAGAACAAACTATTTTATAGAATCAGAGAATTGGAAAAGACCTCAAGGGCCATCCAGTCCAATAGCAATAGCAATAGCAGCTTCATTTATATACTGCTTCATACTGTGCTATGTATTCTTTATGCAGTTTACAGTGTGTAAGCTAATTGCCTCCAATAAGCTGGGTATTCATTTTAGTGACCTCAGAAGGATAGAAGCCTGAGTTGAGCCTGAGTTGAGCCTGAGCCCTGGCTGGTACTGAACTCGCAACCTTCTGGTTTGTGAGTGAGTGGCTGCAATACAGAAATTTTGATTATATCCCAGCCTTTTTCAAGTCTTCAATTCAAATCCAGTCCAACCCCCTGCCATGCAAGAAGAAACAGTCATAGCATCCCTGACAGATGGTCATCCAGCCTTTGTTTTAAAAATCTCCAAAAACCACCTTGCTGAGGGAGTGTGTTCCACTGTTGAACAGCTCTTACTGTCACTAAGTTCTTACCAATGTTTAGGTGGAATCTTTTTTCCTGTAGCTTGAGACCATTGCTCCATGTCATAGTCTCTGATCCAGCAGCAAAGATGTTTGCTCCATCTTCAGTATGACATCCCTTCAAATATTTACATCTGGTTATCAGGTCATCTCTTAACCTTCTCTTCCACAGGCTAAACATACCCAGCTCTCTAGCCACTCCTCATAAGGCACAGTTTCCATTTCAACTTATTATTTGAAGGCCCAGAGGAAGAATGTGAACTACAAATGTGAGTAGATGTGACAGAGCTCCATTTACAAAACAAAATAAAGTTGTAGATGAAGGAGCTGTGGTCAAAGAACCTATGGGCTGCTTTGGTGAGTCCCTCATATACATATATGAGTAACACTGGAGTCTCTGATGTTTTCTGTGAACAGCTGGGGTACGTGCGTGTGGCGTATTGATCTCAATCCAAAACAAGGAATGGATTTTGAAAGAAACTAGAATAGGTCACAGGGCTAGATTACATTAACAAGGGGAAAGGAAAGAATGATGAGAACTAGCAATGACAGGCCTTGACGATGTCTCTAGGGCATAACATCCCAGTCCTTGGAGTTGTCATTCTACTCCCAGAATGAAGTAAACCTGGACAAATGTATTCCAGCTACAGGACCAAAAGCATAGACTCTCTGTTCATAAACATATTTACTTATTTCATTGTTTTATGATCTGTTGTTAAGATTAGACCAGGAGGATGAAACTGTAAAACAGAATATGATAAGATGGGCCATTGACCTAAAGAAGAATATACCACTCCAGCAATGGGAAACAGCGTGGTCGATAGGCATAAAGTATTCCCTTAGTTATGATCTAAGAGAAAACTTTCAAAAAATGAAGCATCGCTGGTATTTAACACCAGTAAAGCTTGCGAAGATGCACAAGGGTATGAGTAGCAGGTGTTGGAAATGTCATAAAGAAGATGGTACCTTTATGTATTTATGGTGGCATTGCAAATTTGCAAAAAAGTTCTGGAGTAAGGTACATAAAACAGTCAACCAGGTTATTAATGTCAGAATGGATTTTGACCCAAAGTTCTACTTGTTAAGTACGTTGGATGAACACAAATTAGAAAAAGAACATGGGAAGCTAATATATTATTTAACAACAGCAAGAATATGTATGCTTCTAAGTGGAAAACGGATAGCACCCCAGAGACTAGGGACTGGCTTCATAAGTTGACAGATAGTGTGGTAGCCAATAAACTTACCCTGTTTTTAAGGGGGAAATCTAGGGAGGAGATAGAAAAGACCTGGGGCCCTCTGGAAAAATTCTTGTGAGAAAACGAGTATAAGGTTTATTAATAAAAATACAGGAATGAACTATAATTAACAGCTTTCTAACTATTTAATGTTAATAATATAATAATAATGTTAATAATATACCTCTCGGGGAAAATAAGGACCAAAGTAATGAAAGTTTGAGTTTGAAATATTTGCTGATACTGTGATAGCTTTGTGGTTGAGTATGAAGCTTGATATGCAAATATTCAGTCTGAACTCTGGAAGCCATTTAGTTTTTTTGTTGTTGTTGGTACCTGTAGGTGGAGGAACGGATGTTAGAGAGTCTCTTTGCTTGTTTTGTTTGTTTGGGGTCTTTTTGGCTATTAGTGTGTTTAGTTTTTTATGTTGTGATACATGTTGTATTTTTTATTTTGTATTTGTGCTATTTGCACTTTTCATATATAATAAAGTTAATTTTATAATAAAAAAAAACATATTTACTTAGAAACAAGTCCCTATTGAGTTTCTACTGTTTGCACAGTTTCTGGGGTGAGAAGCTTACAATTGCTTTTCCTCTGAGGCCATTTGCTCATGTTTTTTCTAATTGCTTCATTCCAGTTTAAGAATGTTTTGGTAGCCATTTCTTCTAAGTGTTCTATCACTGTGAACTCATTCTGCTTTCAGTGCAAAAAGCCTCCTGATCTGGCTGAGTTCAGTTAGCAGTTGTTGTTCCCACAAGCATAGCTTTAGATGTGCTGCTTTAAGCAACCATTTATTGAGACTAGTAAGTAGACAATATCGTAGGACTTTCAAACAATTTGAAGGCAAAATTCATATACCAAGTAGCTGAACCACATGTAAAGTTGTATGGAAGTGATCAGGCATTAATTTATATCCAGGTAGCATTTAGGGGAAAAAAAGCAGTATGGACAGCATTTTATAGATGCAGAGGGGAAAGCAGGCTTGTAAAATGCATGTCTGAGATACACACTGATCATCAAAACAGTCATTTCATTAAACAGAGTCAGCAGTATATTATTACTATTTACCCTTATTCTTTAATGCACTGGGGTTTCCTGAGTGTTATAAAAAAATAAATCACCTAACAGTTACAACTTAAGAATAAAAAACAAAACAAATTAGGAGGAAGGGGAAGGAAAAAGTGCGGAGAAGCCTATTGGGATACACCTGGGTGAACAAATGGGTTTTAAAGTGTAACTGGAATGTAAAACCAGTCAATATATCAGGGAACAGAGTATTTGAATAATTAAAACATCTATGGGCAAAGGGATGGAGGTGGGAACCAGTAAGGATGGTCATAAAGTGAGGAAGTTTGATCACCAGAGAGCAAAGAGAAAGAGGAGTGTGAACAGGAGCAAAGATAAAATGATGTGACTGAAAATTTTATCACATTAGACTTTTAAACCACCATAAATGTTTGATAATAATGCCATTGGCACTCCTGTCTCACTCCTACTACCATAGTAGCTTTATTCCTGAGGTTTTAATGTCACTCTGTACTGCATCTGAAGGAGTGGGTTTATATTTATGAAAGCTCATGCAAAAATACCACATTCTATTCCCCCCTCCCCCATTGCTCCTTTTTATGCTGCAAGAGACTAACACAGGTACTTCTTTGAAAACTACTACAATAGAGTGCATGTGCATTAAATATGAAGTTGACAAATGCCCCCCCCCCCGAAAGTGTTTTTGTTACATTAATCTGTGGGGCAGTACTGATAAATCTAAGGTAAATTCTATATGAACCACATCAATTTTACATTTTAAAAAATGGTAAGGCTACGTCATGGCAGACACCTTAGCTATGGCAAAGAACTGACTAGAGAATCTTAGAATCATAGAGTTGGAAGAGACCACAAGGGCCATCCAGTCCAACCCCCTGCCATGTAGGAACTCAAAATCAAAGCATCCCCGACAGATGGCCATCCAGCCTCTGCTTAAAGACCTCCAAGGAAGGAGACTCCACTACTCTCTGAGGGAGTGTGTTCCACTGTTGAACAGCTCTTACTGTCGGGAAGTTCCTCCTAGTGTTTAGGTGGAATCTCTTTTCCTGGAGCTTGCACCCATTGCCCTCTGGGAGGTTGCAGAAAGACTAGTTTTAATAGGCTGAAGAAAGTTCCTCCCAGAGGATCAGAGTGCACAGGGCAGATTATAAGGAAGGAAGCAGTCCCGAAGATAGGTTGGACCTAAGTCATGTAGGGCTTTAAAGGTAATAACCAACACCTTGTACTGAGCCCAGAAACTGATCGGCAGCCAGTGGAGTTTTTTAAGGACAAATTCCGCATTAGGGGTGCTACTACAGGTGTGAGATGTGGCTTGCCAGTGGACTTGATAAAAAGATCGGGCAGGTGGAAATCTGGGGCTTATATGGGCTACATCTGCCTGTGAATGGACTCTTCTTTGGCACTTTCTTGAGGGTGGGATTACAGCTAAATAGGGTTGGCGGAAGGTCCCTCCCCCAGGGGGGACTGCCTTCAGTGGCGAAAGCATAGGTCTTGGATTTGATGGGTGTGGTTTCCAGGACTGTGTAGCACTGGATTGAGAGTCCAACGGGGACCCGGGGGGTGCTGGGAAGGTTACAGTGTTGCCATTGCTTTGGCAACACCAAGTCAGCACCCTCTGCTGACAAGGGATGGAGATGTAATGATTCAATCAACCGGTTACTAGAGATGTAGATGAGCAATTAACTGGTCACTCCTTTTTGTCATCCTGAAACTTGGCCATGACCAAGCAAATGGGTTCATCAATCAATATAGGATTGGCTGATGACAGATCCAGAGCTCATGCTGTGTGGGCCAACCCTACATTACAGCTGTTAACAATAAAGTTGTAGCCTTTTCTTTCTAATCAGAATGCATTGTGATCTTTTTTGTGGTGACTCCATAGCAAAAGAAGCTGCCCAACTTATCAGGCTGGCCTTGTTGCCACTGTGAGGAGGAAAAGCCACTGGCGGCAGGGGGGAGGGGGCATCCCTGCCCCAGTGGAGCTCCGGCTGGCTGGGATTGGCTAAAGGGAACAAATTGGGTGGCACTTCCTGTCCCAGCACCAGGACTCCATTTTCCATCAGGTGCCAGGGAGCTGAACTGCCTTCTCATTGGGTAGCGATGCAGGCTACAATGCCTGTAATTGGTGGAAGAGCTGGAAAGGGTGGAACCTCCACCCCTCCTGCCTCCTGATTGGTTCCAGGCCCTATTGATCGCCATGTGGCACCCGAGGATGGCACCATTCCAACTCGGCTCTCCCCACCCTCCCTCCCTCCCTCTATTAGGAACAAGGGCTGTGCTGTCACAGCTCCCCTCCATGGCAAAAAGCAATTAGTAAAATGACATGTCATGGTTCTTTGGGCAATAGCTCTTACATTTTTTAAGCATACATTCTTAATACTTCATACATGTGATATTTTCTATTTTGCTTTAAGCAACAGGCTTTGCCAGCATCATGAATACAGATTCAAATCCATCCCTCAATGAATTACATTAATGAATTATATTATTAATGACAAAAGTAATATATTTACTTCAAAATATATGTTTTCTTTAAGTATCCTCAATCTAAGATAATTTATTTCATTTGTACCCACCTTTCCCTCCATATAGCTCAGAACAAGTGTTATCTACCCTTGCAAAAACCTTATGAGGCAAGACTGAAAGAGATTAGTTATTCAAAGTGACCCAATTAGATTCCTTACTGAGTTAAGATGTTAAAACTCAGGCCTCCCTGGGTTTAGCTCAGCTACACTCATGTTCAGCTGGTTGGGGAGACAGAGAGATGCAAGTAACTGGCTCAAATCTGCAAGGAGGAATTAGTGTATAGCACTAAACAGTCTCTCCTGTCCATTGATTTTTTAACAATAACAACAACAACAACATCTGAAATATGTCTTCCAACCCCTCATTAGCATTTTGAAGCAAGGACAGGGCTTCAAAGGCCGTACCTCTGCCCCATATTTATCTTAAAAATGTGTTTACCTTGCCACTATCCCCATGGCATAGGAACCACAGTGGGTCTGCCTAAAGCCTGAGGCAAAGAAACAAATGGTGCTTCTCCACATCATGGTGCATAGACCCCAAGGCAGGTTAAAATATCCAAGTACTTGAGGCAAAAAAAATAAAAATCCAAAAGTAGCTCTCTCCATCCCCAGCGGTAATAATATGTCACCAAGATCATTATTATCATCATGAACAACAGCATCAGCTACTCTTTCATTGAAATAAAATAAAATAAACTACCCTGTTGCCTGGGATAGCTGCTTCAATCCCAGCCTAATGCAGTGGGAAACTATAGATGTTAATGGGCTGTCACTCTAAGCCAGAACAGGCAATGCTGGAAAATGCTAGGAGATGCAGTCTGACATCAAGTGGAAAGCTTCACTTTCCCCTCTCTGGCTTATTCCTCGATCTGTCTCCTCTGTGCTGCCAAATCTAGGGAAATACCCAGTCATCACAGGAGTATATCCTCCAGCTGTCCCAACCTGGCTGAAACAGTCCCAGTGATTCTTCCATTTTCTCACTTATTCAGCTGCTTTTAAAATATCCCAGTTACTTTCTTTCCCTCTCACTTTCCCTCTTTGTCCTCGGTTTACTTCACTTGCTACAGACTGAGTTCAAAGTTCAAAAGTAGTTTGCGCTCAGCTCAGCAGAGGGGAAAAGACAGTGGAATCTTGCTCTTCCCAGTATCCTCAGGCAAACGCAAACTATATGTTCCTCTTCATTAACTGTTGCCATCTTGACTAAACTCTAATGTTTGTCCACATACATCCTGGTTTTCATCTGTGAAGTGTTGGAGGCTATGCAGGAGTAGATCATTCTGTACCTCCTTCCCAAGCCACTGCTTTATTTTCTTTCAGTCATTCCATTATCCATGACACAAAATTTGCCTTAGAAATAACATGACTTCCAAAGTCTGCAAATTTTGCTTT
>CM034701.1:263989899-264005023 GCA_020142125.1 Phrynosoma platyrhinos | reverse complement strand
TTGCAGGAATTAAGCAGAGCAGTGGAGGACAGGGGATCTTGGAGATGTGTCAACCATAAGGTCGCCATGAGTCAAGATCGACTGAGGGCAGGTAACAACAAATGGGATTGTTTATTTAAACAAAGGTAAGTAACTACTTAGGTCTGAATCCACTCAATGACCTCAATCCAACATCCCCTCAATGTAGCATAAATATTTTCACGTGGACCTATGCTACACTGAGCCTTGTACAACTCCCCATATTGTAAAACCCTAAAGATACTTTTCATGACCATTCTATGCTTTGTGGTGAGCAAGCAGGACTAAAGAGGGTTCTTTCTGTCTCCCATAACTGGATGCACAAGGATTTCAGAAGCACTGAAATCCCCAAAGGACTTGCAACACTGTCAAAGCTGATGTCATTGTTGGGTGTCTAGCTATGGGGAGGTAGCTTGGTGAGTTTCCAATTTTGCCTGCTTGCCTTGAAACATGGAATGAGGCAGCTTTAGGGCTTTAAAGTAAGTCAGGAGTGTTATTTTGGACATTAGTCAGGAGGGAAGGGAATACCAACCTCCACAGAGCCTGGAAAAGAACATCCATATGCATAAGGGACACACATGTGTGGACATCTGTAACTGAATTCTTGCCAAACTTCCTACTATTCTCCTGGCTCTCTGTAGGATTGTGCCTTATCCTTTCTGCCTAAACATTTACATCCATTTTCTTTTTATCTGTGCTCCCAAAAAGTGGGTGGGACCCTGAAATAGAGTTAAATAAGAACATTGTGCTCCCCTTGGAGTCTTATGGAAGCATGATTGTCCATTGTGGACCTAAATTTAATTATGTAAAAAGGAGGTTCTCAGACTTTTAGAAGAACATACTGGAGAGCCTTCTAACAAGCACCAAGGGGCTTAAATTGCACAATTCCTGATCCTAACCTACATGGGATTGTTGGATAGGCAATCTGGACTGAAGCCATGCTGCAGGGGACAAAGTTTTATTCATTCCCTCAGCAGTCATTCTCACCAGTAAAACATAGGAAAGTAGCAAGAGAGTGAAATCAAATCCAAAACATCATTGTCTGCCATTGTCAAGCATTTTGCAATATGCTTTATATGCTTAAATAATGGGTTCATTTTAAAATATATAATCTTAATCATTTTGGGTATTTCAGTGAATTGCAAACCAACATATACCCTCATGAATAAACAAACAAATGCAAACATGATAGAGATAAGAAGCATATTTATTTGTATCAGCATGCTGTTTAAGCAAAGATAATATGAAACCTGTATGGATGTATGTTAATATTACTGAAACATATAAAGAGGCCCTCCTTCCACTGCTCATTCATTTTGCTAGGGTCTTGAAATGCAAGGGGTGGTAATAAGGACACCATTGTTAACAATTACACCTATTACAGGACAAATGTGCTATAAGTACAGAATCTCCAATAAGCCCAGTGAGTACAGATAGAATTAACATTTGAAGAAAACATGTACATGCTTTCTGTGATAGTGACTATAGCTCAGCTAAGGAATATTAGTTTCAATCCCTCAGTCAGCCAATTCAGAATAGAATTGTTCTAGCGTCATATGCGATTATCCAAAAGTCTCATGTGAACTGAGGATACTGTTAACCTTGGTTTACTGGTATAAATTTAACATAGTTTGTGGAATCTAGGCTCTGTCTTTTATTGGTAGAAGGGCTTCATTGACAGAATGTACCTCCATCTGTTTGGGGGGTTCTTCCCATCTATACCACAAACTGCTCTTATTCTTTGGGATCCCCTGAACCACCCTGTGATATCTAGGGGAAAAGATCTATTGGTGAAGAGGGAACAAGCAGGTCCCCACCTGCTACTCTACTTGCATATGGATGAAATCTGGAACCAATCCATTATATGAAAAAGATCATGTTTTGGAATCAGATGGAAATCTTTCTATTTGATGGCCTGATCGGTAGCATTTTGCTTTTACTGTCAGTTGTGCTTTCTCCATCGGATTTCCCTTCCCCTCAGTTGTTTCTATCCAGTCTATGAAGAAGTTAGAAAATTTTGGTAAATTGTTATTTAAAAAACACACAATTGGAATGAAATTCACACAAACCTAGCCTTAGTCGACCCAGGGACAATGTACCAAAATGAAGGATTTGGGAAACAAAATCAGTGATACTTCACTTGCAAGGCTGAGCAGAGCTTTGAAAATCTTCCTAAGCACTCAACAGATGCTACTAACTGTTAAGAAAGAGCCTGTAAACATTATAACAGCATGAAGTGCAGTCTGTTTTTCAGTATCATAAAGCAAATTCAGCCCTTGGAATTTAAATGACTTTGTCTTCCTGACTTCTTTCTTGTTTTAGGTAAAATTTATGTATTATGAAACCATAAAGACCACCATTTAGACTGGAGATTGTTCTGTGGTTTTTACAAGGCAGGAAAAAGGGGTATTGTTGTTGTGAACTTATCATGGGGTTTTCTTGACAACATTTGTTTAGAGGAAGTTTGTCTTTGCCTTCTTCTAAGACTGAGTGTGTATGACTTGTCCAAGGTTACCCAGTGACCAAGCAGGGACTGTCTAGAATCATAATCCAATGCTTAAGCCATGACATCATACTGAATCTCTAGGAAGAAGCCAACATGGTACATGAGCACACAGTTTTAAGAATGTTTGTTATAAAGAGAAATTGACTGAAAAGAATATGTGTGGGCAAACAGAGCTGCAGCAGTTGTAACAGCAATAGGATTGAAGAAGGACAGATGGAACAATCCATCAAAGATTTTACTCATGAAAACCAAGCAGAAGGAAGAATCTGAGGCTAGATCTACAACAGAAAAATAATACAAAGCTTAGACACATCTTCATATTTAGAATGACACATGATGTCCACTCTGTTCTGGAGTGGAATTTAATTTTTCTCCTAGTCTTGATTTATTTTGTTCCTTTAATGTACATTAAAAGAAACACCTTTTTACCCTGGAATTTTAAAAACAAATCCAGTTTTGTCTTGTCTTCATCCCTGGTGTTGCAATCAGTTCCCAATCATTCAGCATTTAGGAAAGGTAAAGAACTGGGATTTGTTCTTGCTCACAACTCTTTGTTCTCCCTGTTTGTTGTTGGTAAGTGCCCTTGAGTTGTTCTTGACCCATGGCAACCCTATGGATGAGACATCTCCAAGACCGCCTGACATCTATATGTAGTAATAGGGAATACAAGGCCTTGAATAATTCTAACTTTTTGCTGAGTTGTATTTTTTGCATTTTAGAATCTTTTCTAGTTCTTTCATAGCCACCTTTCCCATTCTTAATCTTCTTCTGATTTCTTGACTGCAGTCCATGTTTCTATCTATGATTGATTCCAGATATGAGAATTCTTTTACTATTTCTATTTCTTCATTTTCTGGGCTGAACTGGTGAAGGTTGTCAGTGTCATTATTTTTGTTTTCTTTACGTTCAACATTAAGCCTGACTTTGCACTTTCTTCTTTGATCTTATTAGATGTTCCAGGTCTGTGAAGTTTTCTGCTATTATTATGCTGTTATCTGCATATCTTAGATTGCTGATATTCCTTCCTCCTATTTTCACTCCTCCTTCTTCTGTGTTCTGCATACAAGTTGAACAGATAGGGTGAAAGTATGTAACCTTGTCTGACTCCTTTGCTAATTGGGAACCATTCTGTTTCTCCATGTTCTGTTCTGACAGTAGCCTCTTGTCCAGAGTACAGATTCCTCATTAGGACTATCAGATGTGTTGGCGCTCCCATGTCTTTAAGTCCATTCCCTAGCCTATCATGATTTATGCAATTAAAGGCTTTGTTATAGTGTATAAAGCACATGCTGATTTTCTTTTGGAATTTCCTGGTGTGCTCCATTAGCCATCATATGTTTGCAATGTGGTCCCTAGTGTCTCTTCCTTTCTTGAAGCCCACTTGGACCTCTGGGATTTCTCTCTCCATGTATGGTTGGAGTCTATGTTGCAGAATTTTGAGCATAATTTGGCTTGCATAGGAGATCAGTGCTATGGTCCTGTAGTTGCTGCAGTCTCTTGTGTCTTCCTTTTTGTGGATGGGGATGTATATTGATCACTTTCAATCTGTTGGCCATCATTTTGTTTTCCATATCTGTTAACTTATGTTGGTTAGCAGGACAGTTGATTCTGCCAATGTGGATTGCAGCAGTTCAATTGGAATATCATCTGTTCTTGGTGATTTTTTTTTTCCATTCTTGATGTTTGGACTGGCAATCAGTATCTCAGTATATCATCTTGTCTTGCCTTTGTAGCTTTGGTTATTGTGACTGCTGGCTTCTTGTGATAAATTCTGGAACAATTGAGACCTTACTGTGGCACCTCCCTTCAGTTTTGCAAACTCACTTGATTGCCTGTATGTGACACAGATAGACTTGATTCACCCATACATTTTTCTCCCTGCCTCTTCTGAAACTTGCTGGTCACAGGATAATGTAATTGCTAGGGGATGATCGGTATTTAGCAACCATTGAACAGGGCAAGGAAGTAATTCTGTCTGTTTGCACCACTGGACAGGTACATTCTGTGGCATTTGACTTTTTGGTAACAACAATTTTTGAGGTTGTTGTTCTCTTCTCTTTGCACTTTATGTAACAACTTGTTGTGAGATGCGTTGGAGACATTGGCTCATATCAAAGCCCCTCATAAAGGCTCTTCAAGTAGGGCTTCAAGCCACCAGCCCATTGGTGTTGTTGCACAAATCAAGATTTATCATTGAATTACTATTATTTATATCTCAGGGTCATCTGTCACTCTCTGACTTGTAACAGGAGAATGGAACAGGCAGGTAAGGAAAGCCTCAAAGACTGCTTTAACTAGCTGCAGGGAAATGTGACACCAAAGGCTTATGGGCAGGATCCTGGTGACGATATGCTTTGATATTTGCTTTATTGTGATTTTATAAACGTGCTTCAATTTTACCTCTCAGATGCTTTTAAAAGGATTTTATCACTGATGTTGACATTCAAATGAATATAAATGAGTTTAATAAATAAATAAATAAATAAATAAATACATAATAAATATACAGCCCTCAAAACTTTGGATAGAGGAAGTAGTACACAAAATATCTCTCTTGGCAGCCACAATATTGTTATTTCTGTTTATTTATATGGCACCATCAATGTCTGTGGGAACAACAAAATCCAGCCAGCCCTGTCAAAGGTGTATACTCTAAAACAGGAGTCGGCAACCTACTGCCCGCAGGCTGCACCCGGCCTGCTGACCCCCGCCAACCGGCCTCTGCTGACCCCCTTCCCCATGCGCACTGCTGCCATGCTGCTGCTGCGCCGCTGTCGCCATTTTGTTTGCCAAAATGGCATGCACAAACGAGTCATGGCCGCCATTTTGGCAAACAAAATGGTAGCTGTGGCACTGTGCGGCGGCAGCACAGCGGCAGCAGGGGTGCATGGTGGGGGTGTGAGGGGGCCATTTCCCCCCGGCCCAGCAGAAGACCTGGGGACCAGCAATCGGCCCCAGGTACGTAAACTTTGCCAACCCCTGATTTAAAATATATGTTCACAGAGAGAGAGAGCAAGGAGGGGAAGAAGAATTAATCCAAATATAAAACTGTTCAGTACAGTTTCAGGTGTATGGAGCAGTGAGTGAACAGGGATGAAGCCGAACCAAGAAGGTGGAGACTCTTGCTTGACTGAGAATCCTAGAGTTCCTAAACAGCATATCCGAAGCAGAATGATAAAGGAAGTGAGGGATGAAAGATAGAGAGAGCTACATCATGTAGAGCTTTGAAAACTTAATTTCAATACCAATAAGAATGGAATACTATTTTTGTTTTCATAGAATCACAGTATCATAGAATTATAGAGCTGGAACAGGCCTCATAGGCCATTGAGTCCAACACTCTGATCAGTGCTGGATCTCCAACTAAAGCATCCAGTAGGTAGCTTTGAATGTATTAATGCTTCTGAAAGGTCTGTTTTGGAACTAGTGTCAAATAGTCACCCAGTCACCCTAGCTTATTTCCTATGTGATTATACAACTGTACTATGTGATTATACAACTACTGGATGAGGCTTCATCATTTTTTGTGGGAATGTCGAGCTTGCATACAGCAATTTTATCCATAAGAATACAGTGAGAGTTTTGTCATGCTTCTTTTACTTACTGGTGTTAAATGGGCTGTCTCAAACCACATCTTTTCCCTTTCCACTAATATGCATTAGAAAGGCAAGCAATTAGTCAATTATCTTTTTTTTTACCCCCTTTGCTCTGCTGTTCTCTTGTGCCCCTTCCTCATTGTTTGGATTCTCTTTGTGATATTTGATAGAAAAGCAAAACATTTCAAATGAAGAAAGACCAGTCTTTACCTTTTCATGGAAAATCAATATCTTTTGTGTTTCTTTAGCTTACTTAGACTCTGTCAAATGTTGAATATGCCCCAGAAGCCCTTCCAGTGTCCATCAATTATTGTTTTACTCAAATCACAAGAAGAAATAAAATATGCTTTTTACTTGAAAAATTAAGAAAGAATACTAGTCACTTTATTATGATGCACTTAAGATGTGAATGGTTTGGGAATGAGAGGAAGGTTTGTCAGCATTTTTGTAAAGCATCACATGATTGCACAGATTCAATGTCCATTTGGAAGCAGATGAGAGAAGAAAACAGTATTGATTTCTTAACTATGCAATCTTGTGTTGCTAGTGTAAAAGCTTCTACTGTGAGGTGACATTTCATTTAGAGCACCACTTAGTTGGTAAATAATTTCTCATCATCTGAAGACTGCAATTCCTTTACACCCATGCTATGAGAATAAGTCGCACTGAACTCACTTAGGAGCTTATTGCATTACCTTTTAAAGCAGAAAAAGCCTCCTGGGATGCAGGCAGGATGCTGGATGGGGGCAGGAATTATCGCACAGCAAGTTGCTGTGAATCTTTGGGTGACTGCAGCCCAGGTCTGAGCCAGGCTCAGCTGGTCCTTTTTAGAAAACAGAAGCTTTCCGTTTTCTAAAAAGGGCTGACTGAGCACAGCTAAAACCCAGGTTGCAGTTGCCCAGTGATTCAGTGGTGACTTACTGTGTGATAATTCCTGCTCTCATCCAGAATCCTGGCTACATCCTGGGAGGCTTTTTCTGCTTTAAAAAGTAATGCGATAAGCTCCTGAGAATCAAGGTACAGTGCCATCCTAAGAATAGTTACACAAAATAAGCACTTAGGTTTTTTAAAAACAAACAGATAAAATAATAATAAATTAGGTCCACAGTAGAAAGCAAAGGTAGTAGTCTCCTAACAGTCCACTTTTCTAGCCCCTTCTGTAACAAAAACCAGCTGTAGAACATTGGAATAAGGAGTGAAGAATACCGTACTAGACTATTGGACCCTGAGTGCTTTATAGTTACAATATCCCTTATCATATATAAGGACTGAATTTCTTCCACACATGGGTGGAGGGCAGCTGTAAGGTGAATGGTTAATTGTACTGTTTTTAAGACCTTTTATCTTTTTAAATGGAATTTAATATTTTAATTTGTGATGTGATTTTATACTGCAATAACTTCTGTTTTAATAGTCAGTTTTTGTATACTTTTAATTGTATTGTTCATTTGAATTGTGGGCTGCTTTGAGTCTCAATTTTTTTAGGGAAATAGGATATAAATAAATATAATAACAGCAGCCACGAAGTGGGAAGAATTTAAGCATTCAAATAAATTCTTCCTTCATTCAAATTGTCAATTTTTCATTAAAATAAAATGAAAAAAGCCTCTTCTGTGTAATATTTTGTTTTGTCTACATGCTTTCTTTTCTATTTTTATTTCAGACAATGTCAGGTTAGATTCAGACTTGTACCTCCACAAATAAGTGGACTCTGCTTATCTTTGGAGAGAACTATAGATGTTCCTCACTCAAGGAAGGGGTGAAGGCGAAGCTAAAAGAATTTTATTTAGAAAGATTTTAGCTACTTACTTCATTTATATGCCACCTTTTCCCCAGAACAGGACCCAAGATGACAAAGATGGATCTTTCTTTAGATATTGGAGAACTACTGCTAATCACATTGCACAATTCTGGGCTACACAAACAAATGGTCGGACTTAATATAATGTCACCTCTGGCATCCTTGAGTCCTGAGCAGAATTTCACGAATCAGCAAGATCATGCTGAAACAACTCCCCCTCCCCCCTATTAATGTGGAGATGTTTAATTCTGTTTCTTTAGTTGTTTCTTCTGAATAGACTTGAGACAGGATATTTTATAAGAGTTAAGCCATCTCCTTCTCAGTTTCGATTTTGAACTTAGTGATTTGTGAGAGGAGAGAGGAGGTATGTGGCTGATGAATCATAGCTGTGATATTTTCTCCTGTGACTGAAAATAAATCTGAGCTCAAACTCCAGGTTTTTGTTGCTCAGTCTACTTTTAATGAGCACATTTCAACTGTACTGGATTTTAGCCTGCTGTAGCTCTGTGAAAACACTTGAGAGCTAATGAATACTGAAAGCAGAAGACGTTACTTTAGCTTGAAAGGGATGTAACATTTGCCATGCCTTTTAACATTCATTTTTTTATCGGGAGGCCTATTCAATAAGTATTAATGTAATTTTGTCATAATTTATAAAATAATATTTAACTTTTTAAAACTCAGTGCTTCAGACGGACAAAAAATAATGAACACATATAGGAGCCAATAGTTTAGAAAGAGGATAAGTTTGTTAGCTTGCTATATCAGTGTCAGAAATTTTTCTCTGTTATATTATCTCTTCTGAGGGAAAAAGAAGAAATATATTCAATGTGACCCTTATGGGCTAATCCTAGATGGGTTTACTGAAGTCCCATTGACTTCAGAGCACCTTACTTACAAGTGTCATATAGAGGCTAAGATTGCTCTTCTCTTTAGCTGTAAGTCCAACTGAACACAATGAGACTTCTCAGTTAAGAGGCAACTATCAGAAATACCACACCACCTGAGTGCTATTCTTTAGCCATATGGAAATCCTTTGCATTCTACCAGATATAAAAAAGAAACAACCAGAGACTGGAAAAATTAGATGTTGTAACTCCCAGAGTGCCTCACCCAGTGCCTCTGCTTCAGGAGAAGTCTGGGAATAGTCTTCCAAAACAGAAACTTTTCCAGGCTTTGGAAACTGGATTCTCACATATAGCTTTCATGGCATGAGAGAAAGAACAACTGGGGAAAAAAATGCGGGGAGAAGTATAATAATGGAAAATGTGAATTCACTCTAAGTTTACCCTACATTCATACCCTGACGCCTTGTCTGCATGAGCTAAAAGGCCCACCATCTCCCCAATCTGGCATTGTCTTGTTTGGATAATGGACTGTCCAAACCCTGGTTCTAGTATGAACAATCCAAACAATGTCTGGCATGTTCATTACCAGAACAAGTGTATAACACCCTTAATATGCTATTTCCACAGGCAGCCTGCTGAGCTGTCTGGTACATCTGCCACCATCACCAGTCACCCACTCTAAGATCAGATCAAGGTGCCCAACCATGTCTTCATCACTCGGCATTTCATTTTGATTTCAGAAGTAAGTGATCTGCAGCAGCAGCAGATGTGCTGGGAGGTTCAGTGGGATGCCAGCTGAGACAGCCACCCTGACGAGGGAACTGGGGAGGCCAGGACAGTTTTTAGGCAAGGATACTCTGGGCTGCCCCCAGAATATCCAGGCCAGTGCAGAAAAGGCCTTAGAAACCATAAAAATGTACCATCAGATTATTTTCTATAATTTCTATATTTTTCTATTTTCTAAAGCTATAGCAGTGTTGGTCCACAGAATCAGTATGTAGAGAGATCTTGTAGCATCTTCCAGACTAACTGAAAGAAAGAAGTTGGCAGCATGAGCTTTTGTAGACTTAGGTCTACTTTCTCTGATGCAATTGCAGCCAAATGTATCTGAGGAACTAGACTTAAGTCTATGAAAGCTCACACAGTCATTTTATTTCTTTTGCTTTTATTTTTGTTGTTGTTTTAATGGTTTATGTTTTTAATGGTTTTAGTTTTATGATTGCTTAATTGCTTTTTAACTCTTGTATGTTGTAAATTTTTAGTTATGTTTAACTGTTGTCAGATACTTTGGGTCCCAAACTGGGAAAATGTGGATAGTGCAAAGAAGATAGCATTATCCATAACTCTTGAAAGTAGGAGAATAGTTTATGTAGGGCAGGGAAGGCTGATATAACAAAGATCTGATGGTAATCAAATGGCTTGACTGAGCTTTGTGAGCCAATAGTTTGGCGTTTTGTGTTCCTACTTTAGCTTCTATAAAGGCAATGGCTAAATAGAAATTGCAGAGAAAAAGTCTTAATGAAGGAGCAAAGTCAGAAAGGTGGAACTATGTTGAAGTAAACAATTTGTTTAAATATGGAAAGACCCTAGTGAGTTCACGCTAAGTTAAACATGTATGAAACATGTATGAAACATCCTCAGCCATGTTCCAAAACATCTTGACATATTCTTCTAATATGGTCATAGTTACAACACCTTTCCCACATCTTTGCATGGCTCCTCTGATAGGGCCAAAGTGCACTGCTAAAATCCTGTGTCAACAAAATAGTCTTTTTGAGAAAATGATGCAGCACCATTGGTGATAGCATTTCCATAAGCATATTCTATTATCATGGAAAAACTATGGAAGAAATACAGTATCTGCAAGACTATGCCCCCCTCCAAAAGGAGAATGCTGGTGGTGGTGTTGGAGAGATGATTTCTTGGGATAAAAAATACTAATATATCAATGGAACATAGTCCAGTTTTTTGTAATATACGCTCCTTTTTCAAAAATTGCAAACTACGTCACTGAAAATTAATTGTAGTGATTTTATTATAATAGCTTATTTCTAATTATCAGTAGGATCTATCTATAGAATGATTATTTCAGTTTTGTTCAAATTGGTTGAAAAATGTTTTACACTAAGCACTGCCAGGCATTCAACTTCAGTTTAATGTCCTGTTAAATGGGTGCCAAGACAAAATCTCTTTGCCTTTTTTACTGTCCTTTCATTTTTTTTAAAATTATGCCTTGCATATTGGTTCAGTCTCATTTGTAAGAAAATGGGTGTTGTAAATAATAGTCCTTGCTGGAGCTATCTATCAGAAATTATTGGAAGGCACAGTCATTGTAAGACATCCCTGGCTATGGGCACACAACCCCCCTTGCAGCCTTATCAAAGATCAACCTTAATATCATGCCAAGTGGGGCAACAGTCCCAGGTAACATATAGTGGGAATGAAGTAGCAAGCCCAGAACAATTTCTTCTGAACTTCCTGGCCATTTCCCTCTCTTAGGGGATTATCTGTCTTTGTTGAGCCTCCTGGCCATTCCTCATACACTAGCCTGCTGCCTCCAAGGATTATGGAAGATGCTGTCCTCTTCCCATTGTTGCAATAAGAGTCAATTCATAGTCCAGTTACATTCTGTATGGCTGCATCCACACTGCAGATATAATCCAGGTCAACACCACTTTAATTGCCATGACTGAATGCTATGGAATTCTGGGGACTGTCATTTGTTCAGGTAACAGAGTGGTTTGATAGAGAAAGCTAAATGTCTCACAAAACTACATTCCCCAGGATTCCATAATATTGAGCCGTTACAGTTAAAGTGATGTCAAACTGGGTTATTTCTGCATTGTGGATGTAGCCTAAGTGGATTTTTTTTGGGGGGGGGGGTCGTCATTTCTCACAGGCAATAAATTTTCTTGGGCCAAACCTTCAAGAAAGTGTAGAAATGAATAATCTTTTGTATTTGGAGAAACAGTCAACTCTTCATGAATATACAGTAATTTATTGAAATCAGTCTCCTTTGTTTCTTAGATTTGCTTTTTTTTTTTTTTAAAAAAAAAACAACAACAACAGTAAAACAATAAATTCATCATCAAACACAATTATCAATTCACATTTAGAAGGGATTTCTCAAAATTAATTTCTAGCTCAGGGGTCCATAAGTTGTTTCAAACAGGAAAGCAAGGTAATATCAAATTGTTAAAAAGTCATGGGTGGTATTAATTCCTTTTATTTCCTGTAAATTACTAGTATGTTTTTCTGACAAAATAATTTCCCTTCTGCTTTTATATATTTGTAAAACTTGAGTTCTTCTCCTCTCTGCCTCTTTGGCAGAAACTTCTACTCACACCTTGGCCATTTCCCCTTTTGACTCATGAAATCTCCTTTCTTTGGTTTCCTTGTATTTATGAAGAACTCTGCTCCCCAAGTCTTTTGTTACTTGGATTTTATGATTATAATCCACTGTGCTATACCCTAAACCCATATAATTGTGGGATTTTTTAAAAGCCTGAGGTATTGTACTGTGGGGTGGGCATGGTGTGGCTTTCCAAATGTCATTACACAGGAACTCTCAGCATTCATTGCCATTGGTTCTGCTGGCTAGAGCTCCTGTCCAACATCTAGAGATCCACATTCGTCTTAACCTTGTTTTGGTTTATTGTCCTTTCCCCATTTCCTTTTTCCTTCCTTTGCTGTCTTCTGTTTCAAACTGTAGTTTTTCCCCCTTTGTGGCAAGATCTGTGTCCTTTTGTGTCTGTGAATTTCTGATTGCATTGATGGTATTATATAAATAACAATGGTTAAATACAGGTAGGATCTGCAAAAAAAAATTGCATAGAATTATAGAGTTGCAAGAGACCTCATGGGTCATCAAGTTCAACCACTGCCATGCAAGAATACAGCATCAAAGCACCCCTGACAGGTGGCCATTCAGCCTCTGTTTAAAAATCTCCAAAGATGTAGACTTCACCATGTTCCAAGGGAGCGCTTTCTGCTGTCAAACAGCTCTAACTGTCACAAAGTTCTTTCTAATACTGTAGTGGAATTTTTTTTTCATGTATTTCAAATCCACTGTTCTGTGTCTCAGGGGCTATGCAGCTGGGCTGCTCTGGGCCGCCCCTGCTAGCTGTAGATTGGGGCTGCAGCAACCACACGCCATGGCCCCAATCGTCCCTTTTGCCATCCCTGAAAGGAGCAGCAAAATGCCACTCCTTTCAGGGGCACAAAAGGCTGCATAGAGTGATATGAAGTGGTATATAAATGAAGCTGCTTTGCTTTTTGCTCTTCTGCCACAGCACATCAGGACTCTGCATTGGGATGACATCCTGACATCACGCAACATGCGTAATGGCATGCGGTGTCAGGATGTCATCGAGCTGGGGTTGGGGCGGCTGGTGTGTGGCTGCACCTCCCCATTTCTGCTTCAAGGACGGCCCTTTGGACTGGTCTGTAAAGGCCCCAGTCTCTGAAGCAGCAGAAAACAAACTTGCTCCATCCCCAATATGACATCCCTTCAAATAGTTAAACAGGGCTATCATATCACATCTTAACCTTCTCTTCTCCAGGCTAAATATACCCAACTTCCTAAGCTGTTCATCATAAGGCAAGGTTTCCAGACTTTTCACCATTTTGGTTACCTTCTCTGGACACGCTCATGATCAGGTTTCCAGCTCAGCATGACTTCAAGATATCCCAAATTGTTTCTCTCCCTTTTTCTGGTTCCTGCCCTTCCCACTCTTTGCCAGCTTCTTGTAGTCACTCAAGATTCTCAGTCCTTATTGGGCTACTTTGTTGCTATAGCTGTTATTGTCCCATATACTTTATGTTTCTGAAAGACTTGTAATATTATACCTTTACACATCATGGATGGCTCCTATTCTGCTGATATCTATCTCTTGCTGGGGAGGGAGAACCATATTTTTAGCTACATAACCCTCTGAATTCTAAGGACTTTACCACATGAGGTAATAAACTGCAATAACAGCTGGTTAACAGTGTCATTTGCTATTAATTGTTGATAGATTATGGATAATTGTGTAGTGCAAGATGGAAAATGATGATATGTGATATGATGTGTGATTTTAACCAATAAATTTCCCCAAAAAACAACAACAACCAGTGTCTTTTTCTGGGACTGGCCACACAACATTGCATCCTTTATGTCCTTATCTTGATTGGAGAGTGTTTGACAGGCATTTCTTTTGATTCAGACAAAACCTCAGTGAATAACCTCCTTTCTTGCTTCTGTAGTGCTAGCATTTGCAAAGCAATTTATCATTTCTGCTTTAATTATGATTTTCGGTGTCTGTAGATGGGCTTTAGGTGTTGCTTGCCCTTTGCTTGTGATCAGGGATGAAGGGCCATATACAAATTCAACCTAGACAATGAAGAAATAGAAATAGGAAAAGAGTTCTCGTATGTGGGACCAAACATTGATAGGAACAGATACTGCATCCAGGAAATCAGAAGAAGATTAAGAATGGAGAGAGCAGCTATGAAAGAACTAGAAAAGCTCCTAAAATTCAAAGATATACAACTGAGCACAAAAGTTAGAACCATATAAGCCATTGTACTCCCTATTACCATGTATTGATGTGAGAGCTAGACAGTTAAGAAAGATGATAGGAAGAAAATCAACTCCTTTGAGATGTGGTGCTGGAGAAGAGTGCTGAGGATTCTGTGGACCTCCAAATAACCCAAAACAAATGGGTTGTAGAGCAGATCAAGCCGGAAATCTGTCTGGAAGCCAAGATGACAAAACTTAGACTGTTGTACTTCAGAGACATCATGAAAAGGCACAATAATGCTAGGAAAAGGGGAGGGAAGTGGGAAGCGAGGAAGGCTGCATGCTAGATAGACAGACTTTATTAGGGAGGACATGGGTATGAGTTTGTAGGAACTAAGCAGAATAGTGATGGACAGAGAGTCTTGGAGATGTCTCATCCACAGGGTCACCATGAGTTGAGATTGACTCAGGGGCAGTTAACAACAACAACAACAACAACAACAACAACAAAAAGGGATGAAGGAGATCCTGAATCAAGTATATAGGATGAATCAGTTGCAGATTAATTACTTTCATATGACAGTAATTAGTTTTTCCTGAATCAGGAGGTCTCTCCTCCACCTTGGAAAAAAGTCCTTTAAAAAGGTAATGCTCTTTTAAATTTATATTGATGGGGAGGTTTCTCTGTGTGCCAAGCTGGGTGGTACTGGGTGGGCAGTGCCAAATGTTGTGCATGATAAAAATTAGATTATGAAGGTGTGATAAAGAAGAGAGTAGTCCCAGTTACATAACACTTTTGAAAATAAAGAAGCCACCCCGACTCATCGGGAGGGGCTCTCAGTTGCGTCGGCC
>CM034701.1:263966969-263989799 GCA_020142125.1 Phrynosoma platyrhinos | reverse complement strand
GTGTTTACCCATAACAATGTGTTGAGTCCTTTGTGCCGATGCAACATGATTTTAGTAGTACCGTAGTGGTGTGATAGTCCTTAGAATGAGTTTACCATTCATTCTGTTTGTATATGCAGTAAATAAATACATTTGTCCAAAGGTACTTTTTTCCACTGAGAAGCTAAAAAGATGCAAACCCCACCCCCTTTTTAAAATGCTCCGATCGCCTGTGGGAGTATACTTGCACAAAAGCAGTTTCCACTCTTAAGATTCTCTTGCTGGATCAGAAATCACTTGTGCAGCCAAGCTGCACAAGTATCCTAAAATGCAAGCATCTAATCTTCCCCATTATGATGTAAATAAATACACATTATGGGAGTATTTATATATGAATTGCAGTGAAGATGGGATGGCAGATCCCCAACTGCTATTTTGGGCTGCACATCCAATGTTGCATGCAACCATATCTGGACTGAGGCCATTAGCAATGGTTTACTCAGAGCTTCCTCTTAAACCAGAAGGATGAAACACAGCTTGCTTGTGCTAATTTCATTTAAATGTTTCTGGAACACTCAAAGATAACCAGCTGTAGGAAAAGAATATTATGAAAAGTGAGGTCCCTTTCTTTCTGATGAATATGCCAAAAGGTTGTTTTTTATAACAATAATTGTCTTACATTTCTTAAGGATGACTCTGCCATCTGATATTTTGCTTTTATTTTGACTTCTCATCTCTGCTATCATTTCCCTCCTTTGCTACCAGGTCAAGCAAGCAATAAATAAATGAATAAATAAAATGGACAGTGCCTAGATTCTGTGTTAAAATTCATTAAAATTCATACATTGAAGTGAATGTAACAGTTGCTATGTTGCCATTTATTTGGGGGTGAACCCCATCAAAAAAAAAAAAAAAAAAGCCAAGGAGAAATAGTTGTTGTCAAAATATTGAGAGTAGAGTGGGGGCTTAATTTTGGTTAAATTATACATTTAAGGTGTGGAAAGTCATATGTAAATTTGGAGTATTAATTATCTTATTTAAACCAAAAAATCTTTGAATAGGAGGTAGTCACAAGGGCTATCTCGTCCAACCCCCTGCCATTCAGGCATTTGCAACTAAAGCACTCCTGAAAGATGCTGATCCAATCTCTGTTTAAAGATCCCCAAGAAGAATCCACCACCCTCTGAAGCCATTTATTCCAGTGTCAAACAGTTCTTATATATAGTAAAAACATTCTTCCTAATGCTTAGGAGGGAACCTCTTTTCTTGCAATTTGAATTCATTGGTTCTTGCTCTGGTCTCTGGAGCAGCTGAAAACAAGCTTGTTCCATCTTCCACATGACATCCCTTCATGTGTTAAGGTTGTGTATCATGTGTATCATGTCTTAGCAAAGCTAAACATACCTAATGCCCTGTACTAGTCCTCACAAGACTTGGTTTCCAGACCTTTGTCTATTTCGACCACCTTTCTTAGGAAATATTCCAGATTGTCAATATCCTTCTTGAATTGTGGTGCTCAGAACTGGACACAGTATTTCAGATGATGTTTGAGCAAAGCAGAATAGAGTGGCACTACTGTTTCCTTTGATCTGAATACTCGTATTCCTGTTGATGCAGCCTTATAATTACATTAGCTTTTTTTGGTCACTGCATCACATTGTTGAATCGTGTTTAGCTTGTGGGCTTTTAAGACCTCCTAATCCTTGAATGTGTACTGCATTCAAGATAAGTGTCACCTATCATGTATGTGTGCATTTTATTTTTCCTGCATAGGTGTAGTACCTTACATTTATCCCTGTTGGAATTTATTTCGTCAATTCTGGCCCAGTTCTCTAATCTGTCAAGGTCAATTTGAATGCTGATTTTGTCCTCTGGACTATTAACTACACCTCCCAATTTGGTGTGATGAGCAAATTTGATGAGCATAGCTTCTAATTCACCATCAAAATTATTTATAAAAGTGTCAAACAACAGGCCCAGGACAGAACCTTGAGGTTAATGACATCTCTCCAAAATGAAGAAGTAACCATTGGTGTGCATTTTCTGAGTTTAGTCTGTCAACCAATTACAGATCCACCTAACTGTAACACTGTCTAGCCCATAGTTCACCTGGTTGTCTTTAAGAATATCATGGAGGAATATCAAGAATATCATGGGGAACTTTGTCAAAAGCCTTACTAAAATCAAAGATATATTACATCCACAGCACTCTGAGCTACTAAGCTTGTAACTATCAAAAAGGAGATACGTTTGCCATGACTTGTTTTTAAGAAACCCATGCTAGCTCTTAGTAATTGCAACATTCCTTTCTAAGACTGAATGTTTAATGACCTTTTCTTACCTGTTATTGATGTCAAATTGACTGGTTGGTAGTTGCTCAGATCCTCTTTTTTGCCCTTTTTGAAGATGGTGACAACATTTACTCTCCTCCAATAATAGAATCATAGAGTCAGAAGAGACTACAAGGGCCATCCAGTCCAAGCCCCTCAATCAAAGCATCTCCAACAGATGGCCATCTAGCCTCTGTTTAAAGACCTCAAAAGAAGGAGACTCCACCACTCTCTGAGGGAGTGTGCTCCATTGTTGAACAGCTCTCACTGTCAGGAAGTTTAGGTGGAATCTCTTTTCCTGTAGCTTGCATCCATTGTTCTGGACCCTATTCTCTGGAGCAGAAGAAAACAAGCTTGCTCCATCCTCAATATGACATCCCTTCAAATATTTAAACAGGGCTATCATATCAGCTCTTAACCATCTCTTCTCCAGGCCAGACATACCCAGTACCCTAAGTCATTCCTCATAGGGCATGGTTTCCAGACCCTTCACCATTTTAGTCACCCTCCTTTGGACACTCTCCAGTTTCTCAACATCCTTTTTTGAATTGTGGTGTCCAGAACTGGATACAGTATTCCAGGTGAGGCCTGACTAGAGAAGAATACAGTGGCACTATTATTTCCCTTGATCTAGACACTATACTTCTATTGATGTACCTAAAATCACATTGGCTTTTTTAGCTACAGCATCATACTGTTAACTCATGTTCAACTTGTGTTCTACTAGGCCTCCTAGATCCCTTTCACACATAGTCTCATCAAGCCAGTTGTCCCTTATCTTATATTTATGTATTTCATTTTTTTTTTTTTTTTGCCCTAAGTGCAATACCTTACATTTCTCCATGTTGAAATTCATTTGGTTAGCTTTGGCCCAGCTTTCTAATCTATTCAGGACATTTTGAATTTCCATTCTGTCTTCTAGGGTATTAGCTATTCCTCCTAATTTGGTGTCATATGCAAATTTAATAACCATGCCCCCTACTCTTTCATCCAAGTCATTGATAAAGATGTTGAATAGCACTGGACACAGGACAGAACCCTGTGGAACCTCATTGGTCACTTCTCTCCAGGATGAAGAGGAGCCATTACTGAGCACTCTTTGGGTTCAGTCATTCAGCCAATTACTAATCTATCTAACAGTAGCACTGTCTAGGGCATGTTTTACTATCTTCATTGCAAGAATATCATGGGGGACCTTGTCAAAAGCCTTACTGAAATCAAGATATGCTATATTTACCGCTTTCCCTTCATCTACCAAGCTGGTAATTTTATCAAAAAAAGAGATCAGATTAGTATGGCATGCCTGTGGCCCGATCACTGGACAGTGTGGTAAGATTCATAATTGACAATTAAATGCATATCTATTCCATCAGTGATATTCACATGCAATAATCTCCCTTCTTACCAGTGCCCAGTGTCAATGCAAAAAAGAAACCCAAATAGATGGTGGGAGGTCTTAGCTCCTAGTTGTGTTCTTTCTCACATGATTCCAGAGAAACAGAAGAGGAAACAGAGTCTCCAGTCACTTTTCAGCATGCCTTCAGATGAAAAAAAATATCTTAGGATGCATCAAGATTTTCCAATTCTTTTTGGTTTGATTTTACCTTCATATTCTTTCTTCTGGAGAGTGACCCAAGGAGGCTCACAGATAACACTGGTTATAAACTTACCAGTACAATTTTTAAAATAATTAAAATTATTTCATTTAAACAATATAAAATTATATTAAAATACAAAATTTAAAAACAGGCAGAGCACACACACCAATAAGAAGCCTTCATGAGAATGATTACATATTTAAAGCCTGCTTGATCAAAAACATCTTTGCTGGCAAAAGAACAGAGGGCATCACTGTGCATCTGCACACTGTTAGAGGCAGCAACATTATGGATGTCACATCAGCCATGTGGCCTGCATTGGCAGTCACCCTGCAATCCACAGGCAGAGGAGCTGGCACAATGATGCTCCTACTGGCCAGAGCAACATGGACGATAGGGATGACAAAGAGGAAACAGAAGACACAGCTGCTAGAGTGGGTCCCACAGTCATTCTGCAGTGTACTGCCACCACTGCCCTCCTGATGCCAATAGAAACACCCACACCACTGATGGATGTTCCCCAGAAACACTGACTGGTGGGATGGGTTTGTCACATACTTCCAAATGCCCCATGCCACCTTCCACAGGCCAGTGGAACTACTGCAACCTGAACTGCAGAGGTCACACACTGTCATGAGAAAACCCATCTCCAGTGGACAAGAGGGTCACCATGGCCCATCTGGGCACTCATCCACAAAGGCAGCTACAAGCAGACTTCAGAGCAGTTTGGGGTTGGCCCTACCATTGCGGGAGAAGTGTTGGTGCATTCACCCTGGCCATGGAGAAGCTACTTTTCACATGGACCATGTACCTGGGGGATGCCCATCAGGTAAGAAAAGTCACATACTCTTGTCCCGTATCCTCAGCATCCTTGTGCATCTGCACCAATTGCATCATTATTTGGTGTACATTCTGTCATTATGTGTGTGCAAAGGGGAATGACCAGGAGTGCCCTCCAAGTGTTCCTGATGTTAAAGTTGTCATTAATCTCTCTGCTTCTCCCACCTTCTTGTTACCTGCAAGTCATAGATGGCTTTGCCTAGCTCAGCTTCCCCCAAGTAGTGGGTGCCGTAGATTGGTGCCACTGTCAGATCGTGCAACCCTTGGGGTAGAGGAATGAGTTTGTCAACTGAAAGGACACCTACTCTGTTGTTCTCCAGAGGACATGTGGCCACAAAGGGCACTTTGTGGACATGGAACTGGGGTGGGCAGGGTTGACTCACCAAGCCCAGCAGCATCCTCAGAGGACTACAGACTGGGGAATTCCTCCCCTGCCCAGTAACATCAGGGCCATCTGTGTGGCAGAGGAGGAGCGCAGAGGGCATAAAAGCACAGGGACCCAAACCACAGCACAGCAGCAGCAATATCACCTGAAGCGTCCTTGGAGGACTATAGGCTGTGGAATTCCTCCCCTGCTCAGGGCCAGCTGTGTGGCAGAGGAAGAGCGCAGAGGGCTTAAAGGCTACCTGTGACTCTTCCTGGAACACCAAGCCCAGCAGTGTCCTCAGAGGACTACAGACTGTGGAACTGCTCCCCTGCCCAGTAACATCAGACCAGCTGTGTGGTGGAGGAGGAGCACAGGGGGCTTAAAGGCTTAAAGGCTACCTGCAACTCTTCCTGAAACACCAAGCCCAGCAGCGTCCTCAGAGGACTTCAGACTGTGGAATTCCTCCCCTGTCCAGTAACATCAGGGCCTGCTGTGAAGTGGAAGAGGAGCGCAGAGGGCATAAAAATGCAGGGACCCAAACTGCAGCACAGCAGCAACAACATCACCTAATGCCACAGACAGAGTACCTGCCCCCCACTCCCTCCCCCTGTTTCTCTACCACTCTTACCTCATTACTGGAGGTAAGTGGAGGCTTTAAATCCTGTTTCCCCCACTGGAAACAATGCCGAGCAGCAGGGATCCAAACTACAGTACTGGATTCTATCTGAGACATTTTGTTGTCTTATTTACAACTTGCCTAGAGTTAAGAGATTATGTACCAAAATGAGATGGGCTATGGTCCTGCTTTACTTCTCTCATAGGAGGGTTGCAGACTGCCAGAAATAGTGCAAATTGAGTTCACTTTTAGGGTTAGGGTTAGGGAATAATGGGAACTGTATTTTATTGTGGCACCAGAGCTCTCTGACAGAGAAGGCTCAATGTCTCAGAAAAAAACACAATTCCCATGATTCCCTAGCACTAACCCTAACCCTAAAAGTGGATTCAATTTGCACTATTTCTGGCAGTCTGCAACCCCCCATAGTCTTCTAGACAAACTAAAACAACTCTAATGAGGGATAGCAGAACTTTTATCTGCATATGCCCTAGAAGTGACAAGATGGAGGGAGAGGGGAACGATAGGGAAAGTTGTTCTCTAGTCGACTATTGGGGGGGGGGGATGATAGATTTAGAGGAGGGTGTGGCAATACAAGTAGTGTGGGTTAACAGAAGATACAGCGTTAACAAGGTGAAATATCATAACAGAGGAAGGTGGGATTGATGTTTGATATCCATCCCATCTTCCACTCACCCTGTTACTCCAAAGGAGCTAGAGAGCATGTCTAACCAGCCACTGAACCTAACCTTGCTCTTGTGTAAATCCAGATCAGTAAAGAACAAGTTCCATATTGTTCACGATTTGTTGGTGGACCAAGAAGCTGACCGGCATGCATTACAGAGACCTGATAGCTCTGTAACTTGGCTTCACCGGCTTAATCAATGAGCAGGTTAGGAAATGTGGGCGAGGGGGGGAGTGGCTATGGTCCACAAGAGTAATCTCACTTTGGCTAGGATACCTACCATAAAATGGACCATGTTGAGTGTATTTACTTTAGCCTGAAGACTAGGGAGAGTCTGGAGATTTTGTTGGTATACCGTCCACCCCATTGGCTAACAGACTCCCTAGTCGAGCTGACACAACAGGTCTTGGAGCTGCTATTGGAATCACCCAGGCTGTTAGTCGTGGGTGATCTCAACATCCCTCTTGAGGCCAGTTTAACAAACTTACCTGGTGCAGCTCAGGAGTTCATGGTTTCCATGACAAATATGGGCCTTTCCTAGATAGTCTCTGAGCCCACACATTGTGCAGGTCATACTCTCTACGTGGTCTTTTGAATGGAACTGGTACATCCATGGGCAAAGGTAGTCAACATCTCCGCATTGTTGTAGATGGATCATTTCCTGGTCAAGGTTGGGCTGAAGACCACTACTCCCCCCGTTGGGGGTGGAGGACCTATTAGAATGGTCCATCCTCGCAGGCTGATGGAACCTATCAGATTCCAAGAAGCCCTAGAGGGTTTAATGGTTGGCAATACCAGCAACTCTGTTGAAGCTGTGATGGACATTTGGAACAATGATCTTACCAGAACTATCGACAAAATCATTCCCAAGCATCCTTTCCAGTCCGCTTCAAATCGTAATCCCTGGTTTACGGAAGATCTCAGGCAAATGAAGCAGACTAGACAATGACTAGAGTGTGGCTGGCAGAAAACTTGACTCTTATCCAACAAGGCATGTCATAGGACTTTTCTTAAAGCCTATAAAGTGGCAATAGAGGCAGCTAAGAAGTTAAACTAGTGGTTAAACTAGTTTAAAAAAAGTCTTCCATAGACCTCCTGGACAAAAACAACTACAGGCCTGTATCACTTTTACCATTATTAAGCAAGGTTATCAAGAGAGCGGTTGCCATTTAACTCCAAGCAGTCTTGGATGAAACTGATTTTCTAGATCCCTTACAAACTGGGTTTAGGATGGGATACAGAGTTGAGACTGCCATGGTCCCCTTAGTCCAGGGGTAGATAACCTTTCCCCTTTAAGGGCTGAGGGACTTCAGCTCCCAGAAGCCTCAGCCATGTTGGGCAATAGTCCCATGTTGGCCAATAGCTCCTGGGATTCTGGGAGCTGAAGTCCCTCAGCCCTTAAAGGGGAAAGGTTGCCTACCCCTGCCTTAGTCGATGATCTCCATCTGGGCATTGGCAGGGGAAATGTGACCCTGTTGGTGCTCTTGGACTCTCAGCAGCCTGATACCATCAAACATAGTATCCTTCTGGAACTCTTGGGAGATCTGAGAATTGGAGGCTTTGCTTTGCAGTGGTTCCTTCCTACCTCTCAGGCAGATTCCAGATGATGATGCTGGGAGACAGTTGCTCTTCTAAAAGAGAGCTAATATCTGGTGTCCCCCAGGTTGCCATCCTGTCTCCCATGCTGTTTAACATTTACATGAAGCCACTGGGTGAGATCATCTGGAGACATGGGGTGGGGTGTTATCAATATGCTGATGACACTCACATATATTTCTCTATGTCTCAGACTGATGCAGTGACTAAGGATGGCATCTTTCCTCTGAATGACTGTCTTAGGGTGGTAATGGACTGGATGAAGGAAATTTCAAACTGAATCCAGACAAGACGGATGTACTTGCTATAGGGACCCCCAACCCGGGAATGGAAATATGTTAGCGAGTTTTGGATGGGGTCACACTTCCCCTGAAGGTCTCTGTCCACAGTCTGGGGGTGCTCCTAGATTCACCGCTTCACCTGACTGCTCAGCTGGATGTGACAGTCAGGAGCACTTGTCATCAGCTTCAGCTGATTCTCCAGCTGAGACCCTTGTTGGAGCCAGGTGACCTAGAAACAGTGGTACATGTGCTGGTAACCTCTCGATTTGACTTCTGCAATGTGCTCTACATGGGCCTACTCTCGTGCCAAGTTTGGAAACTTAAATTGGTACAGAATATGGCAGCTAGACTAGTCACAGGGACATCTAGAACTGACCACATAACACCTGTTTTAAAATCTGTACATTGACTGCCAATTAGTTTTTGGGCACAGTACAAGGTGTTGGTCATAATCTTTAAAGCCCTACATGGTTTGGGTCCTGACTAGCTGTGGGAGCACCTTCTTCCACACAATCCACCCCCCACACTAAGATCTTCTGGGAAAAATCTTCTGCAGCCTAAAAAGTCTAGATTGGCTGCAGTAACCCAGAGGGCCTTCTCGACTGCCACCCCTAGGTGATGGAATGACCTGCCAGAGGAGATCAATCACATCGCCACTTTAACAGCCTTTAAAAAGGCACTTAAGATAGATCTCTTCCAGCAGGCCTTCCCAGAATAGCCCTCCCTCCCGTGTATACAAACATAATGGCCCCTCTACCTTGTGATCATAACTATCTTCTCTCTATGTTATCCTGCTAGTTTTAGCTGACATTTTAGCCATTTGGGGGGATAATTTTGTAATTGATTTTACTCTATATTTTAACTGTTTTGGTTAATGTTATGACTTGGGGGTTGGGAATGTGATTGATTTTTGTAATTTCTTTATTATTGTTTTCTTATTGTTTTCTTTTATTTTTATGCTTGTAACCCACCTTGATTCCCTTTGGAAATAGGTGGGCTAGAAATAAATCATATGATGATGATGATGATGATGATAATGCCAGGGTGGCAAGGAACTCCATCATCTTTGTCATCATTTGTCGATGACATCTATGTGCCAGGGAATCCCACCATCACTCTGAGAATCCAGCAGATTGGCCCCTTTCTGCTTGCTGATAGCACCTACCCCATTCGGAAGTGGCTCATGAAACCCTACCAGGGCACCACCTATGCCAAGCAGAAGGTATTTAAAAAAAAAAAAGCTGAATTATGCCAGGAATGTGGTAGAAAGTGCATTCAGGTGGCTGAAGTCTCAATTGGGGTGCTTAACTGCCCCACTTCTTGTGGCAGAGGAGAACATCATCCCCATCATTGCCTCATGTATCAGCCTCCATAACTTCTGTGAGGCCAAGGACAGGGTGCTGGACAAAGGACTGCTCTACAGGCACCACTTTGTGCTGCCTTCACTGACCAGGTAGCTGTGAGAAGGGTAATGACCAGCACCAATTGCCCTAACTAAGGGTATTTTCAGCAGGCCTCCTCTGCCCTTCATTGCCAGACCATGTTCAAACACCTGAAGGGGGTCTTGAAGCCCTGGATGATTATAGGGAGCACCAACTGATTAGGAAGTGGCCACCCTTTTATGACCAACTGCGTGACTTGTGGCTGAGAGCAGGCCACCCATGGTGGGAGGATTGTCATCCCTCAGGTAAGTGTTGGGCCCCTGCCATGCTTACCCCCATCAGCTATGCCTATCCCTCCCCTCCCTTCCTTTCCACATGTGTCCATCCTAATGGTGTCCCTCCTGTCCCCAACTACAGGCATGGAATGGCGGTGGCATCAGAGACAGAATGGGGACCCAGCCAGCTCCCACTACTCCTCTGCCTTGAAGCCAGGCAGAGGGAATCCCTGCCATCCAGTGGCAGGTACAGAAGCCTCCTATGGCAGAAGGTAGGTCCCCAAGGGGAGGGGTGATGGCTGCATGAGTACAGCCTCTATAGCATTTTGTTCCTTCCCTCTCCCACCACTTCCCATAGCAGCTGGGTAACTTGTTTCTCTCCCTTTCAAAGCAGGTGCTGATGAGGAGGAGCCTGGGCCAAGTCACTGTCTGGCAGGCCAGAAGGGAATGGGGCTCTGAGTGCCAACCTCCTGACCTGCCTCCTGGAAGCCTGGGGACAAGACCAGTAATGAGGTAAGAGTGGTAGAGAAACAGGGGGAGGGAGTGGGGGGCAGGTACTCTGTCTGTGGCATTAGGTGATTGTGTGTACAGCTGTCTCCTAACCCCCCCCCTTCTCTTTTGTTTCTCCTTGTAGATTGCTGAATGGAACAGTGGATGGCTGCCATGGAGGACAATATGAAAAAGTTGCAAATACCATGGCAGCTGTCCTTGAGCAACTTGGGCACCTCCAACCCTAAGCCCCCTACCCCTCTGCCTTGTAAATAGTTTGTGTAAATAGTTGTAATTTTAATTTTTTTAAAAAAAAATTATGATGTGTTCTGCCCACCTACACAGGATCAACACAGGATCAATTGTGCATTTTCCCCTCCCCTCCCCTCCCCTCCCCTCCCCTCCCAAACAGTTGATTTTAAAAAATTATGACGTTTTATGCACTGATGTAAACATTCAACACAGGATCACCACAGGAAACCAGTGAGGTGGGCATGTTGGGGGTAGTAAGGAATGGGTTAGACTTGGGAAGGGAGATTTGTTTTGGGAAGGTGGTAGTGACCGCTATGTCACTGATTCTGGCTACTAGATCCCCTTCCCCCTCTAGGTGTCCCTTGCCTTTGGCACCTTGATCTCTCACTTGGGGGTGATGATAGGGTTGTGGCACTGCCAATTCACTGAACAGGCTGACAGATTCATCTATGGAGCATTGCTCAGGGATCTCCATCTCCATAGCAACTCCCTCCTCCAGGGCTAGGGAGCTGGCCCTCCTTCCTCTGCTCTGTTCTGCAGCCCCCTCCTGCTGGAGTGTGGGGGTGGCCCTCCTTCTTGCATCCTGGTCTACACCACCCCCTCTGCCACCAGTGCCATTCTGGGCTACCCTCCACAAGATTGCCCAGCAGACCAGTCTGCACTTCCAGGGTGGCATTGAGGCACACCTGCTGCTGGATGGATCTTTCTAGCAACTACCTCTGCTGTCTCTGGTGCTCTGCCTCACTCTCCCTGAGCTGATGGGCATGGTCCCCCTGTTCCAGGAGGTCTGAGCTATAATTCATGAGCCGATCCATGGCACTAGTAATTGTTACGGCTGCCGAGCGATGCACTCTCTTCTTTTGGATCTCAGCTAGGTGGGCCGTCGGTGTTGTTGTGGCTCTGGGATTAGCCATTTCTCATTCTGTTTCTCATTATATGGAACATATATGGCACAGGGCCCAATTTGAACACAAAACATGCCCTGCAGGGACCAGGGGAGAGGGGAGAGATAAGGGCAAGGGAGAGTTGTGTAGAAAGACTTGATATTTGCAGTTGGTGCTCATGCAAGGGACACAGTCAACATGACACACATAGAAAAGTTACTCCAGGAGCTCCCCCAAGCATGCAAGGATGCAAAGGTGGTGTGCAGTTCATATGAATATCTGAACACATACACAGAAGATGTCACAAAAAGTCATCCAAACTGCCATGCCTATTGGATGCAAGTGTACCTGTGATGGCATGCATTTATTGTCATTATAGGGAAAGGTTGTACCATGTGCGGCCTGGACCTGTTGAATCAGCTTGGTGAATTGTCCAGGACTTGCCCTCTCTTTGCCCTCATTGTCATCACTGGCTGCTGCATTTATTCGCAGGAGAGGTGAGCAGTCATGGTAGCTACTGATTGTGGAAGATGTAGAAGTCCCCTTCCCAGCATGGGATGGTGTTCTCATGGCAGAGATGTCCACAGCTCTAAAACTTCAGGATGTCTCATCCAAGTCTGGGTGTTCATCCTGGTCATCTGCATAACAAGGGGCGAGGGTCATGTCTGCCCTATGCCCACCCTGGTGCCATGTTCTCCCCTTGTCCCCTGCATTCCTTCTCAGGGACCCTGATGCATCTTACCTTGAGAGGGCATCAAAAGGTCCTGGGGGCATTCTGTCTCAGAGGTTTTCCTCCACAGCTTCATCCCTGACTGGCTGGCTGACTATGACCCTGGCAACTTCACCACTGGTATATAATCTGCTGGGTTGTATGCTGCCATCCTTGTGAATGAAGGCATGGAGCTTCTTGTAAAAGGGCATGGTGGTGCCAACCTGGCCACTTTGGCCATTGTGATCCCTAACCTTCTTGTACTGTGACCTGAGGTTTTTGGTCCTCTGTTGACACTCCTTCCAAGTATGTTGGTGACCCTTAGCCCTATGCCTTCTGCCACCCCCTTAAATGTACCAGAATTCAAGTGGAAGCTTCTCAATTTGTCTAGAATATGTGATTGTGACTACACAGCTATCAGGTCAGCCATCTCTTCATGGGACCACAACGTCCCTCTCCCTCTTTTTGGCTCACTTGTGGATGGTTCTGCCATTCTACCCAGTGTAGAAGATGAGTGCCAATGGAGCACAGTTGGAGAGCTGTGCAGGAACACTGGGAAAATGACGCTGGAATGTGCGTGGGGGTCCAGCTTATAAGTGAAAGTCACACTTATCGCTATATATTTCTCCTGCTGGAGCATCAAGTAACAACACCTTAAGTGTCCTGCAGTTGCTAAGATACATGCATAGGGTTAGAGTTAAAGTTGTAATATGCAGGTGCACCTGCAGTGGTGCATCCATACCACTTTATAGGGTGCTTTAAATTGAATCCTGCTTTATACAGTACATACCCTGGAACAGTGTATCATTTCCCACCACATCTGTGGTGGTGCAGTTACAGGGGCATTTTAAATCTCAGGCATCCCTTTTGTGCTGCACTAATGCCAGTGCATTCAGACTCCCTGTGAAGTTGCACACCATTCAGGAAGAAGCAGAAAAAGGCTGCTTCTTTTTGAAGCAGTTTTTCTCTGCATAAGGTACCTAGAGGGTGCTTTCATGTCAGATTTGAGACATGCATAATCTAAACACTACGCCTTCAGGCCACCATGAAAGCACCTCTTTTTGCCTGTGTGTTTAGCCCCACAGTGTTTCAAAAAAGTACACATATGTTTATAGTTTTTGTGGGTTTTTCAGGCTATGTGGTTGTGTTCTATAAGAATTTATTCCTGATGTTTCATGTATGTCATGGACGTTTCGTGAAAACCTTCGACTTCACATTACACATACATTTCATTTTGGAATGTACTCAGTTAATTTAAATTTACCTGAGGATTGGGAATAAGAAGTCCTTGGTAATTCCAGGAGCTCCCAGGAAATACTGCAGAAGGATGAAGAAAATGTCATGATCTCCAAATAACTTGGAACTTCCAGATCCTTTTTTTTTTTTTTTTTGTCATCTGGAGGCACAGAGTAGCAGCACCAAAATATTCAAAAGCAGAAGAGTTTGATGCACAAAAGAAACAATGAAGTATGTCAGATTGCTTTCTTCCAGTTCCTCTTCCTCTTGCAGAGTGATCCCAGGGATAAGCTAGCAATGATTCTGTAAGAGAATAGAAGTTCATTGGAAGAACATCTTGAGTAAAATATTGTTATCACTGGATACCATTTAGTAGTTTACTCTTTGATAATGGTACTGGGATTTGTTAAGTACACTGTAGAAGGAAATGACTTCATTCATTTACTAGCTGCATCTAAAGATACAGTTTTCCTCTATACGGAAATTGATACATGCTGCTTTAGCTCATGAGTGGATTATCAGATTGTAAATGTGAGGGAAGTCGTTAAATTAACAAACATACGGTTTCACCATGTTTCACAGAAAGCATGCTAAACAGAAGTTTGTTATTGTTATTATGTGCCGTTGGGTCAACTTTGAGTTATAATGACACTTTGAATGAGTTACCAAGATCTCGTTACCTGGCCACAATCCTATTAGGTAGTTCATATGCATGATTACTACATACTTCCTCATTTAGGGAATACATACAGACATCCTTTATTGTGGTGCCTCAATCACAATATTGCCACAGTAGAGTTAAATGCTTAACTTCTCATGTTACAACCCCCAGTCAAAACAAGGCTCACTTCCCCAAAACAAACTAGTCCCCTTTTAGTTTTAAAGCTAACTTCAGTTGCAAAGTGTGTGAAAAAACAAATCAAATTTCCAGTCCCCCACCCCAAAATATGCTCACCATTTCAGATTTCTGTATCTATATCCATTCAAAAGGCTTTATTCTCCCCCTACACCTTTTCACATAGTTTTATGAGCCTTTCTGCTCCAATTCACAATTTTAATGTTACTTAAAAAGTGACTCTCAGCAGCTCTCAGATTAATCTGAAAGGCAGAAGACTTAACAGAGCATTGAATGGCCACTGGCTCAAAGATTCTTTTTTACTCTTAAATCCAGATGTTAATATTGACAAAAGGATAATTGGCAATGAGAATGTTGTTGTGACTGTCCCCCTTTGCAGACGGCGCAAAGCACCATCTTCAATCCCATTTCTGCACCTTGTGGGAGTGCTATTTTAGAGCTCCTTCCAGGGCTGGAAAAAGAGTGGATCGGGGCCAAGGCATGTGGCAGCTTCGGCCCCAATCCATGGATTCTCGGGGTGGCCCATGGCCACCCATCTGCAGAGGCCCTAAGTGACCATTAGGTCTCACATGCAGCAGGAAGAGTTAATGACTTGTTAACTGGTCACCCTCACCTTGTTCTCAGTCAACAGCAACTGCCCTTAGCAGGATTTACAGATGCTCATGGACACACCCTCTGCTCCCCACCTTATTGGTGTTATGCCCTGCCTGGAGGAGGACTCAGAGGACTCAGAGGATAAGCCAGAACCTCCTCTGGGTCTTGAACCTGCAGTGGTGGAGCCCCAGCCTGGCCCCAGCTCGGCTTTGCCAGCTCCAGCAGAGCCTGGGGCCTCCCAAGAGGCTCCGCAGCCAAGCCTCCTGGAAGCAGAACTTTTGGGCATGGAAGAGGATCAGAGACTGTGCCTATCTTCAGCCAGCATTGAGCAGGAAGAGAAGGCTTTGTGAAAAACGCCATGGTAATCAGCCCCAGCTGAGCTCCTGCAGCTCAGTGATTTAAGCAGGTGTGGAAGCGCTGCCTCAGTGCCAGAGATTTTCTGAGGTTCCTGGTGAAAGCCTGTCTGTCTCTCCTTGTTCCTTGGCTCTCGGACTGCTGACTTATCTTGGACTACTGGAACCCATGACCCTCAGACTGCTGACTTATCTTGGGCTACTGGAACCCTTGACCTTTGAACTGCCTGGCCACTCTACTTCTCTGGCATCCTAGACTTTCAGACTGCTAGACCCTGTGCTGGCTGACTCCTTGGATTGGACTGCCTGGCCACTCTACTTTTCAGGAATCCTAGACCTTTAGACTGCTAGATCCTGTGCTGGCTGACTCCTCGGATTGGTAAGTTGGACTTTGCTTTGGACTTCCTTTGCTTCTGCTATCAGCCCTCCTGTCAGCTTTCCAGGACAATGGGAGGGGGAAGGGCTCTCATCAGACTTGCCTCCTGACAGGTGCCTCTTACTGGTACTACAGAGCACTGTTGAGAAGGTATCAGTCATCCATTTTCTGCATCTGAAGTCCTCAGTGGCTATTTCAAAACTGTAGGATAGTCTGCTCCTTGCTGTCCTTCCACTAGGATGGAGCCATATATCTAGATTTCTATCTAGATCTATATAAATTCAAAAAGTTACATGGGTGAAATGGAGGTGCTGGATTTTGAGTCATAAGATTTTTATTATTATGATTAATATGGCATATTTATATTAAAGTCGTATTTTAAAGTGCATTCATTGATGTTTTAAAATAATGTGTAATTTCATATTTACATTTTATTGTGTTTAATATGTTCTATGCCACCTTGCATCTGAACCTTGATAGAAAGGCAGAATATGTATGAATGTATAGTATGCATGCATGCTTGTTATGTATAAGAGCCAGCATGGTGTAGAGGTTTGAGTACTGGACTATGACTGTGGAAACCAGGGTTCGAATTCCAACTCAGCCATGTAAATGTACTAGATAATCTTTGGCAAGTCACACTCTCTCAGCCTCAATGGCAAAACCCCCTCTGAAAAAACTTTCCAAGAAACTCCCATGATAGATTCATAAGTCAGAAATAATTTGAGGGCACACAACAATGTTCTTGTATAAATAAGTAAACTGGAAAAGACGTGATACAAGGAAGGCTTCAGCAAATTATTATGCTTACTCTTTTTCCTGACACTAGTTTCAAATATGCCCTCTCCCTAGGTTTTCAATGGCAGAAAATATGCTATTGCTTTCCAGGCTCTCACATAGAAATCTCTGTCATCCTTTATTTCTTTGAGGACAGCAAAATGTCTGAAGTCAGGCCTTACTTCCATTAAGTCACACTTTTGAAAACCAAGTGTGACTTCTGAGGTAGTTATAAACAGGTTAAAAGTGCCAAATCTTTAGCCAAGCTTTTGACGCAAAACCTCGGATGTACAGTGTATGTCAAATATCCATAAGAAGAAAATTCTGGCAAAGCATCTGCTCTCAACCATGTAACTTAGGGCCTCTGCAAATGGGTGGCTCTGGGCCGCCCCGGGAAGTGGCAGATCGGGGCCACAGCAACCCCACACTGCAGCCCCAATCCTCCCTTTTGCTGCCCCGAAAAGAGTGACAAAATGCCGCTCCTTTTAGGAGCAGCAAAAGTACCACAGCTCTTCAGGGCCCTTTTGGTGCAGTGTGTTTAAACGCTGCACCAAGAGGGTGCCGTGACACTATGCTCCATGCGTAATGGCACGCAGCATGACCAAGGTTACCCTTTGGGCTGGTCTGCAGAGGCCCACAGTTTTCTTAGTTCAGGGAAACATGACTTTTCCCCTCTACATGTCACTTTCAACTCTTCTGAAATATATAAAAAGGAATAATGCTGGAATGAAGGCAGGAACTCAACTTTTCACTGTCAACTATTCCTTTATTCCATGTGTGGGGAGCTTTGGCTATCAAAATAAAAGAAACACTTCTCGAAATCTGATCCTGGTTTAGATAATGAACACTTCTGTGGGCCCATCACTAAGCTTAGTAGAGCCAGAGGCTTCAAGACACCATGGTGGAGGCTTTTGAAATCACTGTAAGCTCAACTGGTACAGCATCTGAGCAGTACATGACTCAGTGCCAATGTTCAAAATCTGGGGAATAAAGGCATTAAAAAATGAACTTCCCACTACAAATCATACTAATCAAGAAGCTGACACCACAACATAATACAATGTAACACATACATACAGACAGACTTCTGAGACACTGAAAAGAAAGAAAGGAAGGCTATCCTGTGCTAATATCTTCCCTCTCTTTTAAGCTACAAAGGGGCACAACACAGGGATGGAAATCTTTTTAAAAATCATTACATGCAAGACCAACAATTTCAGATTTTCTCCCTTCTGGGTGAGATTACAAGAATTTCTGCACATTTTTAATTGTTTGCATTGCAATCCTACCTCTTCTTTTCTTTTTTTTAAAAATAAAAACAGTTGGAAACGCTTTTTGTGCAACAATTATCAATGGATGACATAGGCTGTCATTTCATGATAGTAGTTATGAGAACATAAGCTAGACGTACAATTTTGTAACTCATGGGATTCACATTTATGGATGTTAATGATTTAGCATGATCCCAACAACCTACCTTTTTTGTCTTTCAGCACCGCTACTAAAAGGTTTCTGAAGTGCTGCATTAGGAAGTGATGTCTACAGTGGTCACAGTGTGCACTGGGACAAGCAGTTGGAGCAAGACCCTCCAGATGCATGTTCTGAATGTGCTTTATTAACTATGACAGCACTGCAGATATCATTTCCCAGCACCCCAACCAATGCCTTGGAAACTTTTTGGTTGGGGCACTGCCAGGCAAAAAAGGTAGGCTTTGAAGGATGGTATTGGGGATAGGTATAATACAGAGCTCCATTGTCATAGTTATGTCTGAGGATCTGAGCCAATGTTTTTTGCATAAAATACATTTTCTGCATCAAATTTTACTTTTTCTGCAAAAAGGAAGGATATTTTTTTTTTGCACAAAATTTTCATTAAAAATCCTAAAATGCAAAAAAGAAGTCAACCATTTTCTCAACAGGATGTCTCAGTGTGTCTATATGCTTTTTTTCACTGAGGACAAGAAAAACTGCAAGTATTATTTAAAGTGCTAGCAGAACAGTACTATTTGCATGCATGGAGATGCCTCCAAAACTTTATCCTCAACCAGATTACTCCAGGAAATTCAGGGGGAGCTGTGTTGGCCATGCAGCAAAATTCAGCAAAATCCACAAAACAGAGATTATGCTTTGGGGTTGGCCCAATAAAGGTATCACTGCTTTGTGGATTTTGTTTTGAATTTTCTTCCCATCTTTAGTCTGGTACACAACTTTTTAAAAAGGAATGCAAGTGCTCCAAAAGGGGCTAGTTGCCTGTAGAGTGAAAAGTATGATATCTCTCTGTCTTCCCATTTCTCAAATGTTACTGACAATTACTTCTAAAGTTTCCTTTTTTTTTTTAAGGATACAAGCATTCAATGGCTGGTAAAGGCTTTTGGTGCTCACCTCATGGTGTAAAATGTCTTGGGAAACTTCTCTACCCAAATACCAGTTTGGGCTTCTAAATCTAGATTTAAAATAAAAACTTCAAGAAGCCAGTAAAGAATGATTAACCTGAAAGTTGTGTTCAAGTTTAGCGTGAACACAGCTGAACTGGAAGAAAGAACAAGTTGTTAGTGTACTGGACCTTTTGAATAGCTGCATAAATGAGATGGACAAGTTGTAATTTCATTCTTTTTCTGAACCTAAATGTTAATGGTCCATTTGGACTTCAGCTAAGACACAGAGTGACTTGTTTAAGTAGTTATGGCTTTTAGAAGTGGTAAGTGCTGCTATTCTAGCTTGGTAAAAAAATAATAATACTCCGACATATCCTTCCCTGATCTATTCAAAGCTGGTGCTCAAGATTACCTAAGCTATGTAACTCCTCTCCCTCTCCTGAAGTCTAACACTAATCTCTGTTTGAAGGTATTAACTTTTCAGCCTTTTTCTACTAGGAGGAAGCAGATGGGAGGCATGGGGCCGGCCCGGGAAGCTGCAGATCGGGGCCGAGGTAGCCACACTCCTCGGCCCCAAGGCGCAGCATCCCAGGCCCGGGAATGAGCGCTAAAATAGCGCTTCTTCTGCAAGACGCTGAAGGTGCACCGCAAAAGGCCTCAGGTGCACCTTCAGCGCCTCTTCCGCTGCAGCGTGTGCGGACGCTGCAGCGGAAGTGTGTTGTCAGAGCACCGGCCGTACAGAGGGCCGGCCGCTCCGATGACGTTTTCGGGAAGGGGTTGGGGCGCCCAGCGTGAGGCTGCACCTGCCCTTCCTGGCCTCAAAAACGGTGCTTTGCGCCTTCTGCTTAGGCCCGAAGTTACTGGCCCAAAGCAGTACTTTCCTTTAGGGAGGGACCAGATCACCAATGTCTCTTCTACCAGACTTCAGAAAAGAAATTTTATTTCCCCAGACATTTTGATAATCTGCCAAGACAACACTGTTTTTCTGTGGTTGTGAGTGAGTGACAGACTTTGCCTAACTTCTGCTAATTAACCCTTGCACCTTCTGTTTCAATAGTCCCAAGACAAGATGACATTCACAACTCAGTTGCAACAATCAAGCAATTAAATGCTGGCATTACGATCAGGCTTCTTCTAATAACTCACATACACACCCCAAATTATATGGAGATGATGTAGGTTATATCTTAGAGGAAGGAACTGACAAAACCAGCTCTGAGAATACATTAACTAGGAAAATCCTATGAAATCCATGGGATCATCGTAAGTTGACATGACCAATTAGTTGACCAATTACTACTACTACTACTACTACTAAAATTTATTTATATCCCACCACTTTGAGATCAATCGGGGTGGCTAACAACAATAAAATACACATGCAACAATAAAATCTAATTCCCACCCCCCCTAAAAAGTTATTAAATCAAATTAGCAATTAAAACATAATATCAAAACACAACAACAATATTTAAAAATAATTCACAATATGGTGGTTCTTAATTACATATTTTTTTGCGGTTCTTAATTACATATTTAACCTAAAAACCTAGAAGACCTTTTATGGGAGGGATTCCTGAGGCTGGGATTATCTATCCCGGAAAGGATAGATTTAGGGCCTTTGCAGACTGCCAGAAATAGTGCACATTAAATTGAGACACTTCCCTGGCTCAGTGCTAGGGAGTCATAGGAATTGTATTTTTCCTGAGACATTGAGCCTTCTCTGTCAGACAGCTCTGGTGCCACAATAAATTACAGTTCCCATGATTCCCTAGCACTGAGCCAGGGCAGTGCTTCAATTTAATGTGCACTATTTCTGGCAGTCTGCAAAGGCCTTTAGTTTCTGGGTGCAGTACAAGATGTTGTTAATAACTTTTAAAGCCCTTCATGGCTTAGGTCCAGTTTATTTGCAGGAGTGCCTTTTTCCATACAATTCACCCTGCATGCTCAGGTCCTCTGGGAGCAACCTATTATTGCAGTCAAATAAGATGAGGCTTGCTGCGGTTACCCAGAGGACCTTTTCATCAACCACTCCTAAACTATGGAATGACCTGATGGAGGAGATCCATCACATTACAACTCTTGACACTTTTAAGAAGACTTTCAAGATGGAGCTCTTCCAGCCTTCTCTGATTAATCGTTCCATGATACTGATGAAGGTTGCCCTTGTTTGCTCCATGATGCCTCATTTTAATGTTTAACTTTATTAATTGAATGTATTTTATGATGTTGCATTAATTTTAAACTTCAGGTAAGGGAATTAGGTTGTTTTATTGTTGTATTTAATTATTGTTACCCACTTCGATCCTTCAGGGAGAGGTTATTATTATTATAGGTGTGCACTCCTTCAAGTTGTAAAGAAATAACACAGAGAGGTAAAGATTACCATCAGAGCAATTAAAGAACAATTAGAAACCACAAAACATTCAGGAATAGATACAAGAAGCAGAGGTAAGATAGCTCAATATTATATAGCTCAATATTGTAGCTCTTATACCTTCTACAGACATAAGCATAAATCTCCTACTAAAGTAAAATTGAAGACCAAGGATGGGAACTGCCTTTCATATGTTGTTAAATTGCCTGCTCCATCATTCCTTTCCATTGGTTGTGCTGGCAATGCTGGGAGTTGTAGTTCAGCAACATCTGGTGTGTGGGGTGGTGGTGGCCATAACAGGTGAGCCCAGTTAATCAATCACAGGTCATCATATCTCAAACATTCTTCCATTTTGGCATCCAAAGGTCTTTGCATACACAGATCAAATTACTTTCTCACTAATGGGCAATATCTTTGAATGAGCTTCAGCCACTTGCAAAAAAGAAAGAATGCAGGTGTTTTAGGCATTAGGCAATCTTGAAGAACTTTCCCAATGGCTACATGCAGATTGACTGGTGCAAACTGGTGCATATAGCAGTTTGACTGCATGTAGCAGATTGACTGGTACAGGGAGACACAAAAATAAGATGGAATTACTTTCTCCACTCTACCTACGGTTTCCAAAGGAGTTGCCTTGTTAACTTCTTGCAGCTAAAACAACAAAGAGTTCTGTGGCACCTTTAATATGAATTTATTATAACATATTCATCAGTCATCAGTACTGTCAGCATTTCACCCCTCTTGCATTGTGTAATTCTGGACAATATGTCCCAATGTTATAGGCTGGTTGGCATTTTTTTTTGGGGGGGGGGGTTCCATGCTTTGCTAGTCTCAAGATCTGACATGGAATAATGCTGATATGAAAGTGATTATACTGTCCTTGAAATAATGCAGTTTAGGTTTAATAAGGTATATAACTGAGTAAAAGGCCTGTACAAGATTAAAATGTGTGCTGAAGTATTGTTAGCCAGCCAAAGGGTAAACAAAAGATGTTACTGATAATTGAGATAGGGGCATTGCAGACTGGCCTAAAGGGCTTGTTGGTAGAGTTGGTGTGGTGCTTCACAGAGACCTGGCTGGGGGAGGATAGCACGGTTACTTGGGCGCAGATCCTCCCAGCCGGGTACTCTGTCAGTGAACAGGTGAGGGGAAGTGGGCGGGGGGGGGGGCGGTGTGGCTCTAGTTTATAAAAATCATCTGACCTTAGCCAGGATACCTGTCCGGAACACAGCCCACTTCGAGTGTATGTACCTCAGCCTGAAGACCAGGGATAGTTTAGGGATTCTGTTAGTCTACCGACCACCCCGTTGTCTAGCAGACTCCCTGACCGAGCTGACACAGCTGGTCTCTGAGCTATTGCTGGAGTCTCCCAGACTTTTAGTTTTGGGGGACTTCAACATTCCACTCGAGACCAGTTTAACAGGTGCAGCTCGGGAGTTCATGGAGACCATGACAAACATGGGCCTATCTCAATTGGTCAATGGGCCTACGCATTGTACAGGTCATACACTTGATGCGGTCTTCAGTATGGAACAGAAATATCCATGGGCGGAGGTGTAAAATACCTCCGCATTGTCATGGACGGATCATTTCCTGGTTAAGTTGA
>CM034701.1:263916469-263952997 GCA_020142125.1 Phrynosoma platyrhinos | reverse complement strand
CATCTTTTTATTCCTTCCTGGTATTGAATTATGTTATTTTTATTGTCACAGGGCATCCCGGTCCTTTGTTTGACTTTTCCCTTGATTTCTTGAATCTTGTGGAATAAGTCTCTTGTTCTTCCCTTTTTGTTATTGTCTTCTCTTTCTGTACATTTGTCATTGTAGTAATTTTCCTAATCTTTGTGCACTAGCCATTTTACTATTGCATTCATGTTCACTTTTCTTTTGTCTGTTGGAAGTGTCTTTATGCATTCTTCTTTTATTATGTATCTGGCTTCAGGCCAAAGCTCTTCTAGTTCATGATCTATTATACTTAGTATTGCAAATCTGTTCCTTATATTGTCAATGAGTTCTGTGGAAATGTTGTTTAAATTGTATTTTGGTATGATGACTGGTTTTGCTCTCTTCTTGAGTTTTTTATTTTTATTTTTGAAATGAGTAGTTTGTGATCTTGGACACAATGGCTCAGTACATCTTGGACACCACCCAGCAGGCTTGGGGGGAAGGGGTGCTAAGCTAGACTGGCGCCCTTCTGTGGTGGTTAGTTCTGCCCACCATATCCACAAATCCTGGAATTTCCATTTTTAGGTTAGGTGTTTAGAATTCTCACTCAGGCAGCTTTTGCATCTCACCAAACTGAGGATTTCATAGAATGCTGCATTAAAGAGGAATCATGTAATTCCCTACTGTGAAAGGACCCAGTACTTATTGAAAAATGATATGCATCTATCTAGATATTGGAAAATCTGGAAGTTTTGACACATATTCCCACTTCAAATGGCATTGGACATGGCATTGGAAGGATTCTTTTCACTTTAAATTTATCAGTCAATTTTGTGTTTGTTCTGTGTGCGTGCATGCACTCAGCTACAGAAAGGGAAAAAATATTGGCTTTTTGCAGAGATTTTGGTGTAATTGGCAAACACGATTTATTTATTTATTTATTTATTTATTTATTTATTTATTTATCTGGATTATTTATACTCCACTCTTCAGCCACAAAGGCTCTCAGAGCAGCTCACAAATGGTTAATTAGACAGTTTCCTGCCCTGTGGCTTGCAATCTAAAAAAACATGACACAAAAGGAGAAGGGAATGGCAGTGGGGAAGGGGATGAGGTCCAGCAGTTCTTCTATCCCTCTGAGGCCTGGACTGTGGCAGATGGACTGGAAGGAGGGCTCTCCTTCTTAGGGCCTTTACAGACTGCCAGAAATAATACAGTTTGAGGCCACTTTAACTGCTCTGGCTCAATGCTAAGGAATCATGGGAATTGTATTTTTTTTCTGGGACATTGAGCCTTCTCTGTCAAAGAGTTCTAGTGTCACAATAAACTACAGTTCCCATGATTCCTTAGCACTGAGCCAGGACAGTTAAAGTGACCTCAAGCTGCATTATTTCTGGCAGTCTGTTAAGACCCCTAGGGCCTTTGCAGACTGCTAGAAATAGTGCAAATTGAGTCTACTTTAAGGGTTAGGGTTAGGGAATCATGGGAACTGTATTTTATTGTGGCATCAGAACTCTCTGACAGAGAAGGCTCAATGTCTCAGAAAAAAACAATTCCCATGATTCCCTAGCACCACCTTAAAGTGGACTCAATTTGCACTATTTCTGGCAGTCTGCAAAGGCCCTTAGTCTAGGTTAGGCCTGATGAAGTCGGGGCTGCATCTCTCCCTCTGAGGCCAAATGGTATCAGATGGACTGGAGAAAGGGCTCTCCATCTTTCTCTAGGCTAGGCCCGATGGATCTGGGCCTGCATCTTTCCCTCACTGAAGAGATTGCATTCTTTTTTCTTCCCAATCTCTGATAAATATTTCTTTTTCTTAAGATACTTGTCTGCTAGGATGATGCCTCCAGCAGCAGTAATAACAGCAGCACACTCTAAAAAGCAGAAGAAGGTCTGCTACCACACCTATGGTAATGATAATGACCTCAAAGTTGACTTCTGATGTAATGGTGCCTGAGGAGGATTCAGGAACAAAGAGTTCATAATCTTAATGCAACTATGGTGGTGGAGATCAACCTGTCCATAACTCTTCTGATAAGCTACTCAATCCAGCTCGTTGAGGGACATTGGGAAGTTAATAGTCAGCCAGTATGGGAGATTGAAATCTCTCCAAGTCGATGACCATGACATAGCCCAGACTGCAGAGCAGGAGCCAGCCATTTTTACAGCAATTTTTAGAGGCGTATGCATTGGAGAGGATGCCTGCACTACACTAAAGCCTAATAAAAGAGAAATGTAAAACTTGAGGATACACTTGTGATCATTTCTCATCTTGTTCTCTCTTCATAAGGAGCCTGGATAATGAAGAGGCTCCGTTCATCAGAGTGGCCTCGTTAGAAGCAAAATAGAGGTAAAAATAAGCTTAACAGCTGTAAAAGGACATTGAATTGCAAAAGAACTGAAAAAGCTGTAAAATGTCATAAAAAAGTTGTAAAAGGCCATAAAACATTGGAAAAGCTGTAAAAGGCTGAAAAATGCTGAGAAATGTCACAAACAGTAGCATAAAAGCTATAAAATAGCAATGTAAGTGACAGAAAATGCTAAAGAATGTAAAAGAAAAGCTGCTAATAAATAGTGATACTTGGGTGAAAATGAGAAAGAGTGAAAAAGTGAGAATAAGAATCAAACTAATACTATTAAAAACTACCAAGTATTGAATATAAAGAGTGGAAAATAAATGGGGGAAGACTAAAGAAGAAGAGAAAAGGAAAATGGAGAAAAATAAAAATGGACATAGAAACTAAACAGAACAATACAGAGTAGAGAGAGAGAACAAAAACAGTGAGAACAAATAGAAAAATGGATTAGACAGCAATGAGGACATGACGAGATAGAGGTTGGGAGAGACTGAAAATAATTAAAAGACAGCTTGAAGAAGAAAAAGGAAAATTATTCTGAACAATTTACAAGAAAGACGTATTTGAAGATATCTAAGAGATACAGAGACTAGAACATATAAATACTTAATTGTAAGAATTAGGACTCTTAAAAATAAACATATTATTTAAAGGCTATTCAAAATCTCAAGACTTTTTAAATGAGAAGAAGAGATATACTTTCTTTAGGTCAAGATAAAGACCTAAAAAGGGGATAATGGACACAAGAGAAACACAGTGGAAAAGAGAAAAAGTAAGAGAAAAGCAACTTGATTGTACTAATTGATCAAATTAATTAATTGAATTAATTGATTGAACTAATTGATTGAATTAGTTGATCTTTTGATCTTTTCTTCTCTCCTCTCAATTTTTTTTATCGTGATTAATCTAAAACAAAATTAGAATTTAAGAATCCAATATACCTTATGTCAGGGGTAGGCAACCTAAGGCCTAGGCTGGTCCCGCAGCCACCGCCACCTGCCGCTGCCATCGCCGCCTGCCATGATGATATTGATTATTGTTATTATTACTTGTTCTTGGGGTTTTCTTGGTAAAATCTCCACAGGGGTTTTGCCATGGCTTTTCTGGGGCTGAGAGAGTGTGCATGCATAGTTTTTAATTTTTTAAAAAATATTTTATTTTTATTTATTTATTTATTTATTTTTGGTGCTTCAGCCCCCCAATTGTCTGAGGGACAGCAATCTGGCCCCCAGCTCAAAAAGGTTGCCTACCCCGTCCTTATGTTAAGCCAGTATACACTTCATGCTTGTATATGAAATTTTTAGAGGGAAAGTGGAATTGATTGATGAACCCGTAATTTAATTTATAGAAAGAATAAGTTAATTTCCTAGAGGTATTATAAAGTATCATTTAAGGATTTTAATTAATTTAAAGAATTTAAGTTAAATACGTTAAGATTTGGATGTGTGGCTGAAGGAATATATAACATAATACAATAGCACATATTGATAAACAAAGATATTTGTAATTACTCATTATTGTTAGTTACCAATTTTAAATATACACAAAGTAGTGCTAATCTTTATTTTATAATTGTATTTGCATCCACTGACCAGATAGAAAACAATAGAAAAAAATGTCAATAACAAATAATGGTTTAACCCAAACACAAATTCAGGTTATAACCCAAAGGAGAGGTTCAGTAGAAGAATCAATAAGGATTACTGATCCAAATATATTATGCTAGATAAGATCAGGAAAATAAGACAGGAAATTAATGAATTAAGACATGAAATGAAAGAAGATTTGAAAGAGTCCAGTCAAGAAACAAGAGAAAAAATTAAAGAGATAATATCTGAAATAAGGAAAGATTTGAAAAAAGAGCTTGACAATTTTGGGAAAAGGATGGAAAAAATGACTCAGGACATTACAAAAATCCCAAAAGAAGTTGCAAAAAGAAAAGAAAAGACCATATCATTGGAGAAAACTACAAAAGAAATGAGCCAAAACCAAGACCAACAACAAGTAATGGAATGGATGAATGAATTAAGATATAGAGACAGATGTGTCAAAATATGAGGAGTTACAGAAAAAGCAAATGAAGATCTCTCATCAGAATATTACTGGTACTAATGTAATATAATGGATTCTCCAAAGAAAGAATGGAGATAGAGACAGATAAACTCTTTAGAATTAATTTAGCAATAATTATAGAACTAATTAGAATTAATTTGATTCAAGCTAGAGACAGGAAGACCCCATGAGACATAGTGGTCTGCTTTGTTAGAACAGCAAGAGATCTTATTATTCAGAAAAGTTATGCAATTACACTGTTTATAGATAATACTGAAACAAAAATATTCCTCCACAAATAATGTTAGCTTGACAAAAATATAATTTTTAACCCAACTTTTAAAAAGTCTAAAAACAGACTTCAAGTGGGATAGAATTGAAGGTCTTGCTTTCACCTCCAAACAAAAAAGTCATAAGATTGACACGGTGGAGAAAGCTAGGGAAATGGAACAAAGATTAAAGGGCTGTACATACCAGCACTTTAGGCTAAGGTGGATGGTGGAGTGGGGATGAGGTGATCACACCCCAGCTGCCCAGACTCTGCCCCAATGCTGCCGTCATGCTGCCCATCCAACCAGATGGCAGATGTATTTGGTGCAGTGTTTAGATGTGCTGCACAAAGAAATGTAAAAAAACTGTGGCAGCAGACAGCTAAACATTTTTGCCACTCTAAAAGGAGTGGCATTTTGCTGGCAAATGAAGAAAACAACAATAGAATAGCAGGATCCGAAATAGAAATAAGAAGAGAAAAAAGGAATAAGGACCGAGGACTAGAAGATAGATATATTAACACAGAATCAGAAGAAGACAATGAAAGTGAACTAGGGAAAGGCATGGTGAATAATAAGAATAGAGAAGCTCCAGAAAAAGAAGAATTAAAAGAGGTAATGGATACAATTTAAAAACCCTTAATTAAAAGAATAAAATACAAAATTTTAAAAAAGGGAGTGGAAGGGGAGGAAAATTAAAAACACAAAATAATTAATCTGAAAAAAAGAAGAAAAGAAAGAAAAAGAAAAAAATGGTAAACATCATTTCATGGAATGTAAAAGGAATTAATTCAAAATATAAACACAATATATTATTTGATCAATTATAAAAATTAAAGGTGAGAGTATCTGTATTCAAGAAACAAAGATAAAAGAAAAAGAAAAAATATATGCAAATAATCAGAAAAAATTATGCAAATAAAACAAAATATTGCTATACATTTGCAACCAAAAAGAGAAAGAAAGGAATATCAAAATATGTAAATAAGAAATATGAATCTAGAGAAATATTTAACAAAGGCATGTATATAGCCATTGAGGTAAAGCTACAAAATTTAATGATAATGGCAGTGGGAGTATATGAAAATAGAAACAATTATTTTACACAATTACATAAGGAAATTAAAAAAAAATACAAATTATGATAATTTATTACTACTCAATAATTGTATGTAGCCATACAACCAGATTTGGATAGAACATCAAATTTGAAAAAAGAAAAAGAAAAAGAAAAAAAATCAAGGTAAGCTTCTAAAATCTTTTTTCAACTTGTTAGAAGAATTTTCCATGCTAAATGCCTGGAGACATAAGTATAATCAAATCAAAGGATACACCCTTTCCCCCTGGAAGCTCATGACTCTTTTTCAAGAATCAATTTATTAGCAACAAAGAGAATACTACCATTAATACAATCTATGGATATTCCAACTAAAATTACTTCTGATGACAATCCTATAGCCTTAAAACCAGTAGAGAATAGAACAGAATTCACACGGAGACTTCAAAATAATTTACTAAATGATGAAAAAACAAAAAATAAGATAAAAGAAGCTTTACAGCTTTATTTTAAAGAAAATCAAACAGAAGGTATATCAAATAAAATCCTCTGGAATGCCAGTAAGACAGTCATCAGAGGAATATTTATTAAAATGAGTGTAGAACAAAGGAAAGAAGAAAAAAAGAAGGAGAAAATAATAATAGAAGAACTGAAAGTAAAAGAGGAAGAATGGAAGAAAATAGGAGATAAAAAAATTAAGATGGAAGTTAAAATGCTTCGGCACAAACTGAAAACTTTGACAATCAAGGAAATAGAGTCTAAGGGCCTTTACAGACTGGCAGAAATAATGCAGCTTGAGACCACTTTAACTGTCCTGGCTCAGTGCTAGGGAATCATGGGAATTGTAGTTTTCCTGGGTCATTGAGCCTTCTCTTTCAGAGAGTTCTGGTGACACAATAAACTACAGTTCCCATGATTCCTTAGCACTGAACCAAGACAGTTAAAGTTGTCTCAAGCTGCATTATTTCTGGAGTCTGTAAAGGCCCTAAGTTAAAAATAGTTGGACAGAAACACTCTGAATCAGTAAATAAAGCAGGATAATTACTAGCAAATTAGTTGAGAAAACAAAAAGAAAGAAAGATCATCACAGAATTACACCATAATGTGAAGACAATCACAGAACAAAAGAACATCAAAAATTTATTTAGAGAATATTTTGAAGTTTTATATAGGAGTATAGACTTGAGAAAAGACTGAGAAAATCCAAAACTACTAGATGATCAATACCTTATTAAATTGAGTGAAGAATAAAGAAACAGGCTAAATCAGAGCATCTCTATAAAGGAGATATTGAATACAATTAGATCAATGAAACTAGCAAAAGTCCCAGGTCCAGATGGTCTATCAGCAATTTATTATAAAAGGAGGGAGGATACATTAATTTCACCTCTGAAGAATACTATCAATGATATCCCATCAGAGGGTATCCGAGACTCTTGGAAAGATGCATTCATCTAATTGATTCCAAAAGAAGGAAAGGACAAACACAATATTAAAAACTACAGGCCAATCTCCCTAACCAACACAGATTACAAAATCTTTGCCTATATTATATCAGAAAAATTAAAACAGATTCTGATTCATGAAGATCAGAATGGATTTATTCCAAACAGATATATAAAAAATAACATGAGAACTATTTTAAATATCATAGAACACTCTGAACACTTTGATATCCATAGACATGGAGAAAGCATTTGATAGAGTAAATTGGTCCTTTTTGAAAGAAACTATAAAAAGGATGAATATGGGTGAACAATTTATTAAATGGATCAATAACATCTACAAAGATCAAAAAGCCCAAATAATAATAAATAATGAAAAAAATTGACTATGGGGGGATGAAGACAGGTGGCTTTGGGCTGCCCCCGGAAGTGGAGGATCAAGGCCGAGGCTGCCGGACACCTCGGCCCAGATCCTCCCTCTCACCACCTGTGAAAAAAGCACTAAAATAGTGCTCCTTCCGCAAACCGCAAAAGGGGCGCCACCCCAAGAGGTGTGTGCAGACGCTGAACCAGAAGGATGTCATCGGAGCACCCATCGTGTGGACGGGCCGTCGATCCAATGACGTCCTCAGGAATGGGATGGAGCACCCAGTGTCCAGCTGCCCCTCCCCTTCCTGGGATTGAAGATGGCATTTTTCGCCATCTACATCCCCCCTATATCAAGATTTAAAAAGGGAGTAGATGGAGTGTCTGTTATCACCCTGTTATTTATAATCATTTTAGAGGTCCTAAATAACAGGGTAAGAGAGGATGCAGAGATAGAAGGAGTCGAAGTTAAGGGATATAGTTACAAAATAAAAGCATTTGTGGACGATCTCATTTGTTTTTGGGAAAAGCTGTTAAATAGTATAAATAAATTATTATCTACATTTCAGGAATATGGTTTAGTTTCAGGATTAAAAATCAGTCATGACAAAACATTGATTTTTATAAAAAAAAATCTATCTTTAGCAGAAGAAGAACTGAAAGAAATAATAGGTTTTAAAATGGAAAATAAGGTAAAATACTTGGGTATTATATCTAAATGAACATGGATTTATTCCAAAACAATTATGGAAAATTATGGAAAGAATTAAAGAAGGACATGGAAAGTTGGACAAAATTATATCTCTCCTTCTTAGATAGAGTTGCAATTATAAAAATGAATATTCTTCCCAAATTTATGTACCTATTTCAGAACTTCCCAATTATATTGGATATAAGATGCTTTGAAAAATGGCAAAAAGAACTGTCAAATTTCCTATGGGAGGGAAAGCAAGAAAGAATAAGTACTAACAGATGTTAAAGACAAGGGAGCCTGTGCATTACCCAATCTCAAATTATATTAGTTTTCATCTTGTCTATGTTGGATTGAGGATTAGGTGGAATTGGGAAATGATGGATCCTTAAGCTTAGAAAAGCTTAACTTGAGATTTGGCTTACATACATTCATGTTGTATAATAAATTGAGAGATAATAGGGATTTCAATCATCATCTGATAAGAAGATCATTATTGAATTATTGAATATTTGGCTGAAAATCAAAGATCAATTTTATAAAGCACTTCCTGCTTGGGTCTCAACACAGGCCTTTTTTGGAAGAACCAAAAATAACAACGAATCATGGATAAAATATAAAGATATCTTATTACAAAGTAATAGCAATGAAATAAATATGAAATTAATAGAGCAATTGTATAGATAAATGCCAGACTATAATTGGTTCTTGCATAAACAATTAAAAGAATGGTTTAAAGTAGATAAAAATATGTGAGAATAACTGAAAAAAATATGAGATAAACAGGATTATCATGGCTGAAGGACAAAGGACATATAGCTAAATATTACAAAATACTAAAGGAAAGAGATTTAGAACATGAGTCAATCAAATATTCGATGGTAAAGTGGGCATAAGATCTTGGAAGAACTATAGACAGAATATTGGGGGGAAAGCATGGAAGATCACTAATAAAATTACAGTGTGCCAAAACTATAAAGAGAATTTTCTTAAATTGATGTACCAATGGTATATGACACCTGTTAAACTCAATGCAATATCTAAAACAGGGAACATCAGCTGTTGAAAATGCGAAAAACCAGAGGTTTTTCAGCTAGTGGAAATGTCAAAAATTACAAAATTTTTGGAGAGGCATACATACCATGATGATGGATATATTGCAAAAAAAAAAAAAAAAAAAAAAAAAACCATATGATCCTCTATTTTTATTAAATATGACTTGTATACTAAATACTGATATCGAAAAGAGATTCATACATATTATACTTTATATGGTAACTATAGCAAGAATCTTACTGGCTAAATATTGGAAAGTAAAGCAAGTTCCAACCACTGAAGAATGGTTAACAAAGATAAAAGAAACTATGAATATGGATATTCTAACAGCAATGATGAAAGAAAAATAAAAAAAGAAAGTGGAAGAAGATTGGAATTGTCTTAAAATATATGGTGAGAAAATAGGTATAAATTTGATGTAAATAAATTAAATGATTAAGTGATTCAATGTCTTAACGTAGTCACTGAAGCTGAGTTTTATGTTAGAAGTAATGAATTTAGTTGAAAGAACAGTCCTGACTACAATAATGTGTCATATTAATGTAGTTTATTATTAACTTAGGGCCTTTGCAGACTGCCAGAAATAGTGCAAATTGAGTCCACTTTTAGGGTTAGGGTTAGTGCTAGGGAATCATGGGAATTTTTTTTCCTGAGACATTGAGCCTTCTCTGTCAGAGAACTCTGGTGCCACAATAAAATACAGTTCCTATGATTCCCTAACCCTAACCCTTAAAGTGGACTCAATTTGCACTATTTCTGGCAGTCTGCAAAGGCCTTTAATTCAGTTTGAAGACTGATTAAAGAAGGATTAAATGCAAGAAACGTTATCTATTTTGTTAAAGAAAATGATCACATCTGTTTAGTAAGTTAAATTATAGATGATAATAAGAATTAGCAAGATCGCTTTGATTAGTTTTAGTTTTATGTAGAATTTAGTGTACGTGTAAGTATATATGTGTGTGTGTGTGTGTGTGTGTGTGTGTGTGTGTGTGTATTATTTTGATTTTAATGTTGTTTGTATGGTAGTAAGTTGTTTATATATATATATATATATATATATATATTTTAAAAAAGTTGACAAAACAGATTTCCCAATAAGCCTCTTTGAGTTCACACAGTGAGGATGGTGGAATGAGTTTGCTTGATAGTCCATACAAGTGGCATTTTCACTGCACCAAAGACATAGCTGGAGGGAATTGAAGAATGCTTGACAGGCTATCTCACTCTGTCAAAATGCTTGCTTTGACCAAATTCTTGACAGTTACAATTTTTGACTGATCTTGGACTGTTGGACACTGACAGTATCTTGCATTATATTTCAAGCTGGAAATGAACTGGGGAAAATGGTACTCAGTTCACCAACCAAGAGGGATTTGTGCCTCTTCATTCTGAGCTGGTCAAATTGCTTTCAGGACTAAGTAGTTATGGTAAGATGACTTTATAACTTATAGCAACCTTTAGAAGTAGAAGATACTGAGCCTCTGAATTGTTGGGTAGAATTACACATACAGCCTTTTATTAAATGTAATATATGGGAATTGAGAAAAGTTGTAATGGACAGTTTATCCTACATTGTAGAAAGATCACAGTTATTTTATAAGTGATAAGTTTGCATGGTATTTATGAATGAAAATGATGCCAGGTAACCAAATATTAGTATATAAAGAGCCAAATAATAAAACATAGTCCACAATACACATTCAGCATACTTGATGCAAGGGATTTTTTTCCTTGATGGGAAGAGATTTCCCAGATTCATGGTACACAGGAAAAGATATTGCTTTTGATGCCAAGGAACAGAAATAAAATTTAACCTGCAAAATAATTTGTACAAGGGCATTGTCTTCAAGTGACATGATTGTATACTATTATAGATCATAGCAGATTTGAAAACATCTGGTATTCCTCTGATTCCCCCCCCCCCCCTCTGATAATTTCCACCTATAATAAATGAACACAGCACAGGTCTTTTTAAAGTGTACAATTTTCAGTGTGGAAGTGGGGAGTCTGGGTAGCCAAGTGTCCTAGCTCCATCTACTCTTTCAAGTGCCATCAGTGGGTTGGTATCACCCAGTTATAAAGCCAGGATGGGTGGCTGACTTTTCCACTTGCTTTATACTGCCTAGCTTTTTTGTGAATCTGCGTATGATTTTCTTAGTATGGGGTCCCAAGCCTGTCTCATTATCCTACTGATTGACATTAAACCTTCCCCATATATCTGGATGATTGTCACCCTAACCCCACACATACAAAGACTGTTTTTATTGCATATGTACATGGTCAGTGTTCATTACTTCATATTTTGGGACCCAGACAGGATATAATGGCTATTTCAAGGGATAATCTCTTGAAGGCTGGATGGCCATCTGTTCGGGATGCTTTGATTGGGAATTCCTGCATGGCAGGAGGGTTGGTGATCACATTTTCATTTCTTTCATTTTCATGGTAAAATATGTTTTGGGTTTCAAGAACCTGATTTTTTTTAAATGGATCTGGTCCAAAATATACCATGGCACTTTAAATGATTTGAACTACATTCTGCTTGTGTGGGTTTAGCAATAGGCTACAGATTCTGAAGTTATTTGGTGACATCTCTTATGAACATCCCATTATCTTCTGCATTCTAAGATAGGATTAGAAAAATATTTCTCAAATTTTTCATCCTTGACAAGGATGGACTGCATATTCCCTGGATTACCATTCATTCCATAGATTTATTAACTACTTTTCTACTAAAACAAATTTCCCATGGCTTACAGTATTATAATCTAGTCTGTGTCTCTTCATAACTTCAGTGAATGAATCTCTTATAATATTAATCAACAAAAATAAACAGTTGAAAAACTTTATACTGAACAAAACAGGAATACATCTATAGATTATGGTCTAGCAGTTGACTCCCAAACTACTTTTTAAAATACTTTAAATTTAAAAAAAGCAGTTTAAGGCTTTACTTGAGAAGAGATGAAACTTAAAATAAGATTCTTAATTCTCATAGATACTACAATCAGTCTTGGGCTTAAATGAAAGCAAAGAAATATATTTGGTTATACACATCTTTGACAAACTTTGTGTACATAGGAAGCCAACTGTCAAGGCAATTACAGGGAGCCTGAGTTTTAAAAAAATAGTTTGTTCCCAGTGAAATGCTATTTCTATTGTCCTTATCATGTTAATCCATTTGTAAACTCACAGTCGTAGCAAGACAATTTTCATTGTTGGGGTAGAATTGGGGAGGAGGTAAAAAAGTTTCTATAAAGGAGAAATTCATGAAAATGTCAATGATACATAAAAGGACAAAGAACATAGGTAATGACAAAACTTTTTTTGCATTTAATTAGTAACTTTAGGAAGAGGACAATGTGACTATCTGTGGATGTTCATTCAGAAGCAAACCCCATTACACTTAATGGGACCTACAACTGTTAAAAAGGTGATAATCAATGAAATACAACTTTATTTCCATGTGTTCTAGGAGAAAGTAGGAGCTGGGGCTTGCTATCAAAGAGTAAAGTGAAGCCCAGCTGAGTAAAACACAGAGATCTTCAGAGGGTATTGAATTAAGTGGCATTTAGCATGTTAAAATTCTGAGGATTCATCTAGTAAATTCCAGGGAGAGGCTTGTGATTTTCTAGATAGAGAGAAAGAAGATGATGTGCAATGGTGTACCATGAACATAAACCTTCTAGGAATTCCTACAATTTGTGTAGGAATGTTCAATGATATCAAGCCTATTGCTTATGCAGTTTGCAATGTAGGGTCCCAACAATTGGGCATAGCTTCCTACTACTATTTAGTGCAATTTTCCACAAAGTTATAAACACAGACATACACACACACACAACATTACCAAGGGGCATTATGACTGACATAATGTTACTAGTACAGTCCACTCTCAGTGTCCGTAGACCATGGAATACATATCCATGGAATCAACCATCCATGGATGGCAAGCCTGCAGCAGTGGAGGAAGAGGTGGTGGTGGTGGTGGTGAAGGAGGAACAGTCAGGAGGAAGAGGAGGCAAGAGGAAAAGAGGAAGAGGAAGTGGCAGCAGCAGTGGCCTCCTGCTGTCTGCTGCCCACCTGCTGCAGGTGAGAGCCAAGAGGGAGGGAGGAGGGCATCCACATGAGGGCCAGTGAAGTCCCATTGTCCCCAATGGTGGTGTGGCCGCACTTCCAAACCTCAGGCAGCCACTAACTAGTGCTACCACTCAAGTCACCATGGAGATGAGAATCCAATGCTCCTGGCATCCTCTGTCTTGTTCCATCATTCACCTAGCATTGGTGAGAAAGAGCAGGTTGTGTAATTAATAAAACCTTTAATCTCTGCCCTTAAAATCTCTGTCAGCTCAGTCTGCACCCTGTCGCAAGCTGATCTCTGTCCAGTCAGGATCCAGCAAAGACGCCCACTCTGCACAGCTGCCTGGGTACTGCCCAGGCATGGGAACAAATTCTCAAGTATAGAATCATAGAATAAAAGATGGCGCACAAGGGACATCTAGTCCAGCCCCCTGCCATGCAGGAAGATACAATCAAAGCACTCCCCACATTACTTTGAGAGCACACAAATTCTAGATTTGACCACAGAATCACCTAAAAATACTGAGTCCTCCAGCACATCTCTATGGTCAGTTTCCAGCAGAGTTGTGCTGGAGGATCTAGAGATTCTTAAAGGGAACATATTAATCAAATTCACAAGTAATCAAATCCACAAAAGTCAAAGCAGCAAATGTAGAAGTCTGACTGTATAGGTTTTTCATCAAAGGTTCTGCTCTGAAGAAATTAGGCTTCCTGGGACTTTTCAATCATTTTCCTCCAAAGTAATAGTCCTGTTTACATTTCTGCCACAAGGTTAGGTATATACATTTTATTTTTATGAACATGCTAATTCTTATTTAATTTTATTTACTCACGGGTTGCTAACTCTAACAATGCCAGAAGGAGAAACTGCAATTCATTTACACTATGGGGTCACAAAATGTCAGTAGTAGATACTGTCAGATATCTCCTGTCTTTGCTTTAGGACTGCAGGGGAGCCACATCTGTTAGCACAGTGTGTGAAACAGACAAGCACTAAAGAGGAAAAGGATACAGCAGGTGAGTCAGACTATCATGAAATCATGATACTGACATAGTATATCTAAGCTACCTAAAAAGGAAAAATAAAATCTGACTGTCACAAGCCACTGTCCTTTGGTACAAAACAGTATCCTCTTATCCATCTTGTCATCACCTTAGCACCCACAACAGTTCATTAACAGATCATTAAGGAACAACATAAGCCAAATCATGAACCAGCATTTGCAACATTCCATACTCCTCTGTCACCATTCCTGGAACTATGTAAGTTACTAAAAAGTTACAATTATACCACAAATGGAGTGATGTGCTTATGTAATGGTTTAATTAATTATCATTTGGAGTGGTGGAAATGAGAGACAAGTTCTAGTTCCTCTTCACTGATGCCTATTGGAAATTTTATGTATTATATTCTCCTTTCCCTCCTTAGATAGACATGGACTTCCCTCTACCTAATATTCTTTCTAAACATATGACTCACTCTTGGAGGCAGTTTAGCAGACTTTCTCTCAAGATTCTAAACAATCTCTTCTCAGTATAGTAACTGTGTCCTCTCAGTCTAAGATGGAGTAACAGTCTCCTCTGAGTGAGGTTAACAGTCTGTTCCTACTATATCCAAACTATCTGCCTTTACAGACTGCCAGAAATAATGCAGATTGAGGCCACTTTAACTGCTCTGGCTCAGTGCTAAGGAATCATGGGAACTGTAGTTTATTGTGGCACCAGAGCTCTCTGACAGAGAAGGCTCAATGTCCCAGAAAAAAATACAATTCCCACAATTCCCTAACACTGAGCCAGGACAGTTAAAGTGGCCTCAATCTGCACTATTTTTAGCAGTCTGCAAAGGCCCTATCACCAGTTAGGATAGGATTTAGTTGATATGTATTTATTTATTAAAGTCATTATTACGGTATTTGTTTTTAAATTACAAACTGCATGTTTATTGTTTGTTGGAGTAAGTCTTGATTCTTTAGGAAAGCAAATTTAGAATAAATAGTCTGACCCACACTTTTGCTGTTCTGCTGATGAAATCTGAACTCTAACAAGTTTAACTTTCATACTTGCATATTTTTGTTTCCCTTTAAAAGGGTTTACACCCTGGGAAACTCAAATTGCACCTCACAATACCTCTATAATCTTCATTTTGTGATGACTGGCACTTAGGCATCCCATCCTATTTTTATAGAAAACCACTCCCTCTATGGCTCCCCTTCTCATATATCAAGCAATGGAAGTTTTGTACAAGCTGCCTACATCCATTATTGACTCTTTCTTCTCTCATTGTAATCACTTGTCCTTTTGTGAAAATCTCCCATCCCTCAGGACACACCATGTACTTACTGTGTGTGGTGAACTAAATGACAAATATAAGGGTGGGGGGGGGGAGCTTTTCTTTTTCATGACTGGATATAAGATCATGGGTGGCAGCCTGTTAGTGATGATCTAATATCTAAAAGGTGTGTCAGGGTGAGAGCAGAGACATACAATAGTTCTGCATGTGGAACTTTTTACACTGTGTTTCTAGACAGTGGAAGGTGACCATTGTCTGTGTTGTGTTGCGAATCTTCACTTATTCTAAGAGCCCTGGTGGCACAGTGGTTAAATGCCTGTATTGCGGCCATTCACTCATAGACCACAAGGTTGCGAGTTCAATACTAGCCAGAGCTCAGGCTAGACTCAGGCCTGCATCATTCTGAGGTCGCTAAAATGAGTACCCAACTATTGGGGGGCAATGAGCTTACAGTTGTAAACCGCTTAGACATCCCATAGTGTGATATGAAGTGGTATATAAATGAAGCTGCTTTGCTAACATGCAATAATGTTGAAAAAAATCACGTGTTTTCTCCTCACTGGGTGACATGTAGGTTTTTTTTGTGGTTTTGAAAAACAGTTCTGGTTTGTTTTCCATCTAGAGATACTTCATACATGATTTTTCTTTTTCTTTTTTTCATTAAGAAAGGGGGGGGGGAATTACAGGAAGTGATGCTTCTCATATGACCTCCAATTCACTGGAGAAACTGTTCCTCATTTTTAATCTTTGATTCTGTCAAGATGCCATGTTCCTAATCCTCAGGACTATTGCTTGTGCTAGTCTGCATATTGCCTCTAAAACTGCATTGGAGCAGTCCTATTCCATTGCCACAACATTTCCGTGAAGCAACATGCAACCTTGCCCTACAATTATCTATGCACTCAAAGTATTGCTTGTAAAGAGGCGATTCAGATATTTTAGAGTACGTAGTATATGCAAAATTCTCTACTCCTTAGAAAAGGTTTCACACTTCAGCAAGTGTAGATGTTGACAGGCCAGCCAGGGAATGAATTGATATCTTCATCTGTTTATCTAGCCTTCTCTATGCTCATGTTTGCTTCCACATTTGCAGTCTTCAATTATTGATGAGGAAGTTCAGCTCCATAAAATGGTGACTATGGCAGATCAGCCCAAGCCTGGGGTTACCTCAGAAATACCACACAGGATTGACTTGGTTTTATTAATTTATTTTGTCAAGAAAACTTAACGATTCTAACATTGTTTACTGTGCCAAGTGTCATGTCCAATCAGTGTCAAAGAGAATCTTAGAGCTGGTGCTGGAAAAAGAAAGATTGCTTACACCAGGGGTAGGCAACCTTTCCCCTTTAAAGGCTAAGGGACTTCAGCTCCCAGAAGCCTCAGCCATGTTGTCCAATAGTCCCATGTTGGCCAATAGCTCCTGGGATGCTGGGAGCTGAAGTCCCTCGGCCCTTAAAGGGGAAAGGTTGCCTACCCCTGGCTTACACAGTCCATCCCTTTGTAGCTGCTAGCAACAAGCTTAGTTTAGTCAAACTGTACTTGGAATTTCTTCATAAAACAATAACTCTTACCCCCAAAAAGTGGGAAAGAAATGTGACCTACTTTTAATTCTTAAGAAAATGAATAACTTATGAAAATACTTGAGTTTTCTACTACCATCTGTCCCCCGACCAATACTTATTATTAGATTTTGGCCTGCCCTGCATTGTTTGCTGTACTTCAAATGCCCTTTAAAGTGTATTGCCATGAAAGATCAAATGAAGCTTTATAAAGGGTGAAAAACATATGGGTCCCTTCCTGCTTCTGGTGAGTAAGATGGTGACTCTTGAGGGCATCTAGATGATCTGCCACAACCCACTGATTTTAACACACACACACCCTTTCATACTAACTCACTGGGACATCACTGAGAGATCTTGACTTGTGCTTTTCACCCAATCCTGCAGGGCACACACACTGAGCAAAAGGTACATGAATAGACGTGGAAAGAGGAGTCTTTAAAGGAAGCTTTATTCTAAACAGTATCTACATAGTAAAATAATATCTCACATGAAGGGAGCCTGCCTTCAGGCACACTTAGAAGAAATTTTAAAGTTACAAAATAGTCTAGGTAATATTCAGCCAAGACCACAAAAATAACCACAAGCTCTAATGCATCCAATATGTTAGTTTTGTCTTATTCCACTCATAATTCTACTCACAATCAGATGTCATTGAATTTTGGATGTTCCTTGGAGAAGCCGAGAATCTGAACAGCATGGCCCAGGCTTAACCAAACATCCATGTATGGCAGGCACCTAATCCGTTTATCTGGTGGAAAGCACAAATCAAATTCTCTCAGGAACATACCACTGAGTTACTGCAAAGGAGGTTAAAATCAGTGGATAGTGGCAGCTTGTCTAGATACTCTCAAAAGGTCCTGTCCTACTCACCAGAAGCAAGAGGGGATCTGTGAGTGCATGACATAAAGAAACAGAGAGTTTCCTTTATTTTCATTTCCTTGAGAGAATATGTAGGTAACTTTCTATGCTTCTGCTTTGAATACACAACTTCAGTTACAGTTAACGAGTAATAAAAATGATGGTTAATTACAATAAGAATATCATTTATTGGCTAATTATAAAAACATGTCTGTCTGGGATTAACCAACTAGCTCAATCAGCACATGTTGGATAGCCACTCTAGTTCTTCCTGATGGCTATTTTCTTCTGTTATGTATGTCATGTAGCCATCCTAACATGCCCAGATAGAAAACAGAGATGTGAAAAATCTGTTTTTCTCTCTCATCTTTAACTCTCTCTTTCTGACTTTCTCTCTCTATCTATATATTACATTTCCCAGACTTCCTTGGTAATTTCTTACTATTCCAGTTCCATATCAGGTTGTAATGAAAAAATAAATAAATCAATAAATCTTCCACATGAGGATATCTTGATCATTTGGGTACTAATTTTTACCTAATCTATGTATTTTTCCACCATACTAAAACATTTTTTGTGTATTTTAAAAATATATCCATGGTTTTGTTTGTATTTGTGTTAAAATGTATCATGCCTCAGAAATATACAGATTTATGAGAAAATGTGTAATTTGTGCCATTGCCAGCTTTAGGAAATATGTAATGGGTATAGCCATAGCTATGTGAGATATTTGTAGTTTTGTAGATCTTTGTAATAGTCAACCCAACTATTTTATTTTCTGCACATACCAGAAAGGCATTCACACAGTATATACTGGTAGCATAGCTGACAGTTAAAATTTGATGGTCTACATCCAGCAGACAGTTCCAGCTAGAGTTGATCCATTGAATCAATGGGTGTTTTTTTTAAGTGTTATGACTTAACATTCAGCAGTTGATTCAATGTGTTTATTCTAGTTGAGAGTGGTAACTGGATTTGGGCCAGTGAGAGCAAGTAGGCTTTGATTTCACTAATATCATTGGGTTGCCAGATTGAAAACTAGAGAAAGCTCCTGTAGCTTTAATGGTTGTTTAGAAGAGGGAATTTCGGTAGGTGTTATTTGTTATCTTGTTGCATGACAAGCAAATACCTACTGAAATTCTGTCTTCTACACAACAATTAGCAGTACAGGAACCCTTGCCAGTTTCACTCTGGTAAACCAGGAAATCAATACTGCTGAGTTTCTGCTATCTTTGTCCTTTTGTTTGGATTTTATGCTGTTAAAATGTTTTGCTAAGATCCGTTTTCAATACAGGTTGTGTATTTTTCTCCAAGTAATTGTAAAATCATAATTCTGTCAAAATAGAAAAATTTACATTTAGAAAGAAAATGTTCAGAAGAATAGCTGTTTTCATGTTAAGCAAATTTTTCATTAAGCACATAGGCTGGCATCTTATTAGCGGTACATATGTTTTTGTGTGCTTTCAAGCCACCCTTCAACTTATGGTGAACCCATGATTTTCATAGGATTTTCTTAGGCAAGGATTACTCAGAGGTGGCTTGTAGAGATATCAGGGCAGGTAGCCAGGCTAAAAGTGAGTGAGTGGCCTCTATTTTTTTGGCTTTTATAATGCACAATTTGCTCATCTCATTATTGCATGATAACCAGATAAGCCAGTTTCAGTCAAAGTAGTTAAAACTGTTTCCAGTTGGAGCTACAGAGGAAAAGTGCTATGGACTATCCACAGTCAGCTCCCAGGCTGTTCACCAAACTATGAAATGTTGGTTAACACAGAGATACATTATTCTCTGAACAGATGGTTATGACAATGCAAAGTGATACAATTTATGTGAAAGTACGATAATGCTGATCTAATACAATATTTTGGAAATATTGAAATTCTGTAAGTATGAATGTCTATGGCTGCTTCTGCACTGCAGAAATAATACAGTTTGACACATTTTAACTGCCAAGGCTCGATGCTATGGAATCCTGGGTTTTGTAGTTTGTGGACTGAGAAGGCTAAATATCTTACATAACTACAAATCTCAGAATTCCATAGCATGGATCCATGGCAGTTAAAGTGGTGTCAGACTGCATGATTTCTGTAGTGCAGATGCAGATCCAACTAATTAAGACTTATGTGCCTACACTGGAAACATCTATGTGATATGATGACTTTCCTCTATGATGTCTTCAGAAGCTCATGCTACCAACCTCTTTCTTTCAGTTAGTCTTAAAGGCCCTCCAAGATACCTTTGCATACTGATTTTCCAGACTGACATGGCTATATCTTTGAATTCCTCTAAGATGGTGTAACTGTATAAACTGTTTGCTTTCCTATAATAAATAGCTAGAAATTTTATAAAGCTGGTTAGCTCTTCCTGGCAAAAGCTTATGCCACAGTAAATGTGTCCATCTTTTTTTTTTTTTTTTTAAAAAATCACTGTAGGTCAGTCCCAGAAAATAGTTAATGTAGCTTTTTCACAAATATTACTGTTGATCAGTACCAAAAAATACTTATAATATGCTTATCAGAAACATACTTTTTCCCCCAAGGTATTCTGCTATGGTTTCAATTTAGTTCCTAAACTTTACACCATTGGAACAATCTGCAAGTGTCACATGCAGTCATAAAGTGACTGAAAACAGTGGTTCCCAGCAGCTGCACTCTCTCTAATAGCATTCATTACCTCAGGACAGTATGCCTGTTGCTTAAATATCTGAGACTTTCTTTCATTTCTTCTCCTCTGAAAATCCTACAGATTACATTGAAAGGGCATCTACTCACTCACTCCCATATCTGAACAAAAGTTAACATCTGCACATGCAAACATAATTTTCCTGACCTGAAACTCCTTATAAGAGTATTTTAAACCCTTGTCCTCTTATGATACTCAATTTTCTGCACTGTTTTGACCCTGTGAAGCTTTTTGTCTCAACCAACTCAAATGAGTTATCATAGCCACAGAAGTCAGATAAATCATTTGCAAAGCTTTTGAACTCAGGGTTCTTTCCATAATTAGAAATTCTTCATACTCATACATCCTCACACTATTTCACAGGGTTTTTAAGCTTAGTCATGCCATCTCCTAAACTGCTAATTAATAAGCATTGTGTTAGAGAGTCATTCCACGGTAAAACAAACAAAGAAAAACCCCAAAACCAAAGCAAACCATTAACATCTATGAACCATCTACAAAACTGCTGGTACATCTTTTAATTGACCATCAACAGTAATAACAATTAAATACAGTGTAGCTTTGCTGCCTACTGCCACATGACTGCCACATGTCTGGACTTGGAAATCCATCAGACCTGAAAAACCCAGAGTATTTAAATTTATACTTCACAGCAGATTTTATTCCCTTGTTGAATTACAGTATGCAAGAAGAGTGTCCTCTCTCACTTTTACTGTTTATTTTGGCACTGGAGGCCCTATTGAGAGGTACTGGACAAGATGACAGATACTATGGGATGACAGTAAGAAAAGCATGTGAGAACTTATATGGATGATCATGTTATAATGGCACAAATGACTGTACTCAATGGAGCTCTTTTGGGGAAAAAAGCTAAGGTTCTTGGGACATGCTCCACATGAATTGTGACAACACAAAATTGGTGACAAAAAAATTACTTGAGAAGAAAACAATGAATGAGCTGCCCTATCAAATTTTGAAGTGGAAAAAGGATTAAATATTTGGGAGTTATAATTCTGAAGAACAACAGTTTATTAATTCAAAATCACTATGAAAAAGACTGGAGAGAAATGAAAAAGAGATGTAGGAAAATGGGGGAAATTAAATTTATCCTTTTGGGGTGTAGACTGAAGTAACAAAAGCAAATGTTTTGCCAAGACATTTTTTTTTTGGTCTTTCACATGATCTGTATTATAAGAAATGAAATACCTTTTGTGCCATAGCAGAAAGTGATTTCTAGATTTGTCTGACAGGCAAGAAACTCAGAATACATTTAAAAACACTGCAGGATGCTAAGAAAAGGGGTGGCTTAGGGTTCCCTAATTTTAAATTGCATTACAAGGCCTGTTGTTTTGTATAGTTGAAGCAATGGATAATACTCAGATGTGAGACTCTTGGAACCTGAGACCATAATTTAAGATTTGGTTGGCATAGCTTTCTTTGGAGATTAAAGATAAGGCACATGCTAAATTTAAAACTCTTTGTATTAGAAGAGCTCTCTTATTCGTTTGTGAAACAATAAACAGAGACTTTTTTCCCCTAAGATAATACTAGCTACCATACCACAGCAAGCCTTTCTTTAAAAGAAAGAATGGGCTACAAATTGGACATGATTGTGCTATGATGATATTTTGTATTTTGATTAAGACAGCTGTAAACTTAAATCAAAAGAGATAAATCTTAAGGAAGGAAAAAATCTTAATTGGTTTTGTTATATGCACCTTAATCAAAACAAGAAAAATGCAGCCATAGAGTTTAGAGAGAAAATGTATTCTAGGACCTTATCACACTGCTTTCCCCCCAAAAAAAAATTATTATTAAATTTGAATAATGACTTTAATGAAGAAGAGGTGGAACAAGCAATAAAAAAGCTGAAATTAGATAACCAGATGGATATACGGCTGTCTATTACAAAACATTTATAGAGGAATTGAAAAAAACATTGTGTGACACATTTAATTGGATAACAAAAGAAGGGATTCCTGACACCTGGAAAAATGTGAACATAATATTGATTCCTAAAGAGGGAAGAGATGAAATGTGAACCAAGAATTACAGACCGATATCTTTATTAAACACAGACTATAAAATATTTGCATTAATAATGGCAGAACAATTAAAAAAAATACTTTCACAAATAATTAAAAAAGAACAATCGGGATTTTTACCTCAAAGATATTTAAAGGACAATATAAGAACAATAGTAGACGTGATTGAATATTATGAAAAAAATAATGATAAAAAACTGGGACTTATATTTTTAGATGCAGAGAAAGCATTTGATAATGTGAATTGGACTTTTATGATAAAAATATGTGAAAAAATGAAGATGGGAGCAAAATTTTGTAATTGGATCAAAGAAATATATAGCGAGCAAACAGAAAGTTTAGTGATAAATGGAAATAAATCACAAAAAAATTAATATCTGTAAAGGTACACACCAGGGATGTCTGCTATCACCTCTCCTCTTTATAATGGTGTTGGAGATATTATTAAATCAGATAAGGGAAAACCCAAATATTAGAGGAATGAAGATTAAAGGAAGAGAATACAAACAATGTGCTTTTGTCAATGATGTGGTATTGATATCAGAGGATCCAATAGAAAATGTTAAGGAAATGCTCAGAATTATAGATTTTGGGAATATGGCCGGATTTAAAATAAACTATGATAAAACAGTAATAATCTGGATTGGGGATAGGGTATGGGTTTTAATTTAGAGGGATTATGGGGTTTATTGTGTGGGGGATATTGTTGTAGTGGTTTTTATATATATTATACTTTATCCTGCTTCGATCCGTAGGGAGAGGCGGGAAATATAAAATTATTATTATTATTATTATTATTATTATTATTATTATTATTAATCACCAAAAACATGACCAAAAAAGAAGAAACAGAGCTAGCTGAAAAAACACATTGTAAGGTTGTAAATACAATTAAATATTTGGGGATATGGATAGCCAAAAGGAATGTAGATCTTTTTGAAAATAATTACAAACCAAAATGGAGAGAAATCAAGAAAGATATGACAAATTGGAGTAAAATCCAGTTATCACTAACAGGAAGAATCGAGATGATAAAAATGATGATTTTACCCAAACTTAATTTTTTATTTCAGAATATCCTGATAATACATAATAGACAAATATTTCAAGAGTGGCAAAAAGATTTGAGAGAATTTATTTGGAAAAATAAAAAAGCAAGAATTAATTGGTTAACAATGACAAGACAAAGTAAAGATGGAGGAAGGAATGTACCAGACTTAGAACTCTATCACATAGCTAATGTTTTAGATTGGCTATCCGAATGGGTAATATTAGAAGACCAGGATATGTTGAATTTGGAGGGATTCAACAATAGATTCGGATGGCATGGATATCTATGCTATGATAAAGATAGAGTTCACAAAGAATTTCAGCATCACGTAATAAGAAGAAGTCTACTTAAAATTTGGAAAGAAGTTAAAAAAACAATATACACTAAAATACCTTTATGGACTTCACCACATGAAGCTTTTTTTGGGGAGAAGGACAGCCCTTCGAATCTGGTTAAAATATAGAGAGATATTGGAGAAGATCAGAAATCAATTGGAATTAAAAGCTATGTCAGAGATTCAACACTTAGATGACAAAATGCATTGGTTATTATATACCCAAATAAAGGAAAGATTTAAAATTGATACTAAGCTATAAGGGGTGGAAGAAGAATTGATAGATATAGACAAAATTTGGATGGGGACAAGAGAGAAGAGAATAAGTAAATTATATAAAATGTTAATGTATCAAAAGCAAGAAAAAGAAATAATATCAGATAATATGATTAAGTGGGCATCAGACAATGGCAGGACAATAATTGTAGATCACTGGGAGAAAGCAAGGAAAATGACAAGAAAATTTACCCATTCTCAGAACATTACAGAGAATCAATGGAAAATGGAGCAAAGATGGTACCTTACCCCAGCTAGAATGGCAAAAATTTATAAATTGCAAACAAATGAATGTTGGAAATGTAAATGTAATGTCAGATCTTGGTACCATGTTTGGTGGAGATGTCCCAAAATGAAAATGTATTGGGGGAAAAATACACATGGTGACTGAAGATATACTCAAAAACAGATTTGAATTATATCCAGAACTATACTTATTAAACATGATGCATAAATTAGAACTGGATATAACTAGAAAATATTGGAGAATAATACTCTACATGGTCTCGGCAGCAAGAATATTAATAGCCTCAAAATGGAAAAATGAGACAATCCCATCAGTGGATGAATGGTTATTGAAACTGTTAGAAATGAAGGAAATGGACAAATTGACAAGGTTACTGAATAATGAGAATGAGGAATTGGTGGAGGAAGAGTGGGCTCCAGTGGAAGAATACTTAAATAGAAAATGGGAATACAGCAGCAAAGTAATTATAGAGATTGTGTAATAAAATGGATTTGAGATGTTAAATAATAGAAGTAAGAGATACAGAAATAATGTATGCAAAATGTGAAAAAAATGCACTTATTTTCAAAGAACTATTGAAAAGTTTGAATTATGGGTAAACGTATTGTAAAAATGACTTTAATTGTATTTTTTATGTTTTTTAAAAATAAAATTTATAAAAAAAAAATTATTATTAAAAAGGAACAAAAATATGACAATACACAAATTCAATTGAAAGTACACCTAACACACACAACACTACTTCCCCCATCCACACCTCCAAACTATACATATATATACATAAATATAACTAAACTCCACAAATACACAAACAAAACATTACATCCACATACATTAAAAAAGAGAAAAAAACAGTAATGAAAAGAAAGAAAAGAGAAGGAAGAAGAGAGAGAAAAAAAAGAAAGAATATGAAAAAAGTTTAAAAGAACTTCCATAGTTTCAGCTAGATTCTTTCGTGTACTCCATTTACATGTTACATTCCTGTTTCCTAATATATCTAGAATACCACCAAATTATAAGCTGCTCTCTGAAAAACAAAACTTGTGTAGTGGCGAGCACTGATATTTACCTTACAAATAACATTGTAGTATTAAATGTCCAGAAGGCTCCCTGGTCTCTTAATCTAAACTTATTGTTAACATACATAATCTTACGAGTAATTTTAACAGTTTCAATGTCATTATAATATCTTTGCTGCTAATCCACAGTACTCACTATTTCTTAAGTAAATTACAAGTGGCTGCCAAATTTTCCTTAATTTTTCCCATGAGTCTCCTCTCAAAATTGATGTCAATTTATCAGCTGTAACACAGTCTAATAATTTGTACAACCATTCTCTCATATCTGGACATTCTTTGCTTCTCCATTTAGCAGCAAATACTATTCTCGCTGTGATGGTGATATAAAATAGCAACTTTCCATACCTCCGTTCTAGATTTGTATCAAAACACATACCCAATAAATACATTTTTGGATCTTTAACAATTTTTTGTGGTATAATCTGTCTAACTATTTTATGAATTTTACCCCAATATTGTTTGGCATATCGACAGTACCACCACATATGCATGAAAATGCCTTTTGTTGCTTGACATTTCCAGCATTTTTTACTAACCCCCTTTTGCATCCTGGCTAGTCTAGCTGGAGTTAAATACCATCGATGGGCCATTTTATGAAAATTCTCTTTAAGATCATAGCATAAGGTATACTTTAGTCTCTGATTCCATGACTTTTCCCATTGAATAATGGGAATATTCTGTTTTAGATCTTTAGCCCATGTTATCATGTTTTCCTTGATGGTATCTTTTTTCTGGTTCCATGTTAACAGCAAATCATAGAATTAAGATATTTTAGATTTAACCGAATTTTCCATAATCTTTTCAAATTCGTTATCCACCTTTCCAAGCCCTTTGGTTTTGCTATCCATCAGAAATCTTTCTCTGAGTTGACAATATAAAAAAAAACCATCCACAATCATATCTTTCTGCTCGTAATTCTTCTAGTCCCTTTAAAGCCATTTTTCTTGTGGAACTCTCCAGCTTAATAAGATCAGTGTACATGACCCATCTCTTTGCATCTAATCTTTCTCTCCTAAAGACAGCCTCATTTGTAGATGTCCACAGTGGTATATTTTTACCACTGTGGACATCCTTATATTTTTTTTCCACACCCTCATTAAAGATTTCCGAATAAAATGGTTATTAAAGTCTCTATAAGCTTTCAATTTTTCATAAAATAAATATGCATGAAAGCCAAACCTTAGATCAGCGCCCTCTAATAGCAGCAATTCCCCATTCTTTAACAAAAACCAATCCATGAGCCATGCGAAGCAATATGCTTCATAATATAGTTTGAGGTTAGGTAAAGACATGCCACCTCTCCCTATCTTATCTTGGAGTACCTTCATCCTCACTCTTGGTTTTTTACCACTCCAGAGAAAATTTGAAATATCCTGATGCCATTTTTTTAAATGGGCTTTTATTAGTTATTATCGGCAGATTTTGAAACAAAAATAACACCTTGGGTAAGACGTTCATTTTAATTGTTGAGATTTTACCTAGCCATAATAATTTGGTATTTTTCCACCTTACCATGTCTTTCTTTATCTCAGCCCATTTCTTTCCATAGTTATTTTTAAATAAATCTACGTTTTTAGTTGTTATGGCAATACCTAAATATTTCACTTCCTTTTTAATTGAAAAACCTGATTTCCCTGAGAGGGTCGCTTTCTCATCTGCATTACAATTCATTGTGAGAATAACAGATTTGTTTCTATTTATACTCAAACCAGCCACTTCTGCAAATCTATTCAATTCTTTCATGACTTCCTCTATGCTATCAGGATTTGATAAGGTAAGTACTAAATCGTCCACGTATGCTCTAAGCTTCATCTGTCTACCCTTTACTCTAATGCCCTCAATGATACTATTTTCTCTAATATTTGAATTTAAGGTCTCTAATACTAGCAAAAACAATTAAGGGGAGAGGGGGCACCCTTGTCTTGTGCCTTTCTGAACTTGAAAAGTTTTTGTTTTTTTCTGAATTAATTATTACCATTGCTCTTTGATGTTTATAAATAGCTTCAATCCATTTGATAAACCTAGGTCCAATATTAATTTTATGCAAGCATTTTACTATAAACTCCCAACAGACTTTATCAAAGGCCTTTTCGAAGTCAATGAAAATCATGGCCAATTTTTTGCTTATGTCTTTTTCATGAAATTTTATAACATTCAAGATATGTCTAATATTATCCTTTATATTACAGCCCGGTAAAAAACCATTTTGATCTGTTGGGGTCCATACTTCTAAGATCTTTTTAAGTCTCTCAGCTAATACCATGGCAAAGATTTTGTAATCTGTATTTAACAAGGATATAGGATGATAGTTTTGAATTTCAGTTCTCTCCTTGTCCTCCTTTGGAATTATTATGATATTGCTTTGGCCCATGTTTCCGGGCAATGTTCGGGGCCTATATCATTTAACAATTTTTCCAATGGAGCAATTAATTGGTCTTTAAAGGTCTTATAATATTCTACTGGAAATCCATCCGGGCCCCCCGATTTATTTAATTTACATTTATTTATGGACTCCATGATCTCTTGTGCTGTAATTTTTGAATCTAAACGCATTCTCTGCTCTTCCATAAAAAGTTTTAGATTACAATTTTCCAAGAATTTATCTATCTTTACACTATCCACCACCTCTTTTTTATAGAGTTCATTATTAAATTTCCAAGCAATCACTTTGAGATTTGCTTGGTCCATTATCTCATTGCCATGATATTTTAGTTTATTAATCACATTATTTGACTTTTTTTGTCTCAAGTGGAATGCTAAGAGTCTACCCATTTATTTAATCCCTCAAAAAGTTTCTGCTTTGTTTATTTCATCTTTAAATTAATCTCTTCCATCAGCAAAAGCTGTAACCCTTCTTCTAGCCCCTTAATATCATCTAATAAAGACTTACTTTTAGGATATTTTTTCAACAGCAATTCTTTTGCTTTTAATTGAGCATTTAATTCTTTAAATTTAGCATCTCTTTTCTTCTTGCGTGCCACACCTTTCTGAACAAATAAACCTCTTATAACAGCCTTTGAGGCATCCCAAATCACTTTCATCAATGTTCCTTGGGCCATGTTGTCCATGAAATAATTTTTCAAGTTGTCTCTAATTCCCCTAATGATATCCTCATCCTGCAACAGAGACTTATTTAATCTTCAGCTATACTCTTTCTGACTGATCCCAAACTCAATCAAAATTGAATAGTGATCTGACATAGTTTTAGATAAAATTTCAGCTTTTATAATTCCAATTTTAATGTTTTTGGATACCAGAAACATATCTATCCATGCCCATGATTTATGAACCTCTGAGAAATAGGTAAAGTCTTTGCTATTCTTGTGTTTATCTCTCCATACAGCAGTTAAATTAAATAAGTCCATTAATTTGAAAAACTCTTTTGGTAATTTCCCCTGTCCAAATTTTATACTTTTTCCAGACCATCTATCTATAAATGGGCCTACCACCCCATTAAGATACCCCATTATGATCATTGCATCGCTATTTACTTCATTTAATTTCATATATACATCCTTTTAAAAAAATCATTTATTTTAATTTGGTGCATATATACCCAATATAAACACTCTTTGTCCTTGCCAGCTAATCTCAACATCAATGTATCATCCCTTTGGGTCTTTTAGTACTTATTTGGGTTCATATTTCTCTTTCACAAAAAGTACTACCCCCCATTTACGCTTATTTGCCAAGGCTGCAAATTCTAGACCTAATTTACTATTTTTCAGATATCGTACTTCATTATCTCTAATCTTAGTTTTTTTGCAAACATACTACTTCACACTGAAGCTTTGACAAATAGTGGAAAACCCTCTTTCTTTTAACCGGTCCATTGAGTCCTTTTACATTCCATGACAGGAATTTATTAAATCTCAACATTGCAAGCTAAAGTCCCTTCTTCATTATCGGAGTACTCTTCTGATTCTTCTCCTCTCTCCTCTTCCTCAGTTTCATGATCTATATCCAAGTTGAGTTCTGCTGGTTTTCTATTTGATGCATTCTGTCTGGTTTCATTTCCTTGACAAACCTCTATGTCACTACTTATGTGTGTCTCCTCTGCCATCTCTTTCATTTTCATTATCCCTTTCCATCCTATAGAGGGTAGTTGCTCTCTATGTATCGTCTTACTCTCTGTTAAGTCTTTTATCTTAATTCTATTTCTCTCTCTAATATTCTCCTCTCTTTCCCGATCTCTCTTATCTACATCTGGATATTTACTCAGAGTTTTCTTTTTGTTAGACTCCTTACCTTCATCTTTATATGTGTGTTTGTAGCAGAGTTATACCCCAGACAAAGATGAGAGAGACCGAATAATGGATCCCAGCAAGCACTCCCTTTATTTTTCTGGCCAGGGCGGCCGCATGCCAAGATAGCATTCAAAGAGCCACCGCACCCAGCTATTGTTCTCCAGAGTTTTTAAAGAATTGTTTCTTTACAGGTTTAAACTGATTGGTTACTAGCATCTACTGTGTCAGCATCTAACTGGTTTCATGCTCTGTCCTCGAGCTAATCATGCAACCTCTGATTAGCTATATACTACAGATCATGCATCCACTTCCTAACTCCTTATATGGTATTACTCTACTAAGCGAAAATTGGTATGTGAAAGACAAAGGGAATTAGGTGAAATGTGAAGGACCCTTCTTGAAGCATCTCCAGTTTCCAGTCTGAACAAATTGAACTGAGCAAGCAGAAATACAGAAGCCAAAAAGCAATAGTTAATGATTTCTATACTATTTCTCCTCTCACGTTTACTCTCAAATTTTTCCTCTACCTTAAACTTGCCTTTGTATTTCCTCCAAAATTCCTTTGCTTTACTCAATGATTTTGATTCAATTTTTGTTTTTCTAAACCAAAATGTAAGCCCCTCAGGGATCAACCATCTATAAGGAATTTGGAATTTTTGTAGTTGATTTGTAAGAAATGAATATTCTTTCCGTTTTTTAATCACATTGGGAGTGACATCCTTAAATATCTTTAGATCAACACTGTCCACTATAAAGGGGACCTCATTTTGCATGCTCAACATTTGGTCTCGCACTGCCTTACGTACAAAATGTATTACAATATCTCTAGGCAATTTCCATTGGAAAGCAACTCTAGAGCTCAGACGGTAAATTCTGTCTATCTCCAATTCACAAAGATGTTCGGGCTTCCTTAAGTATGATGCTAAAACAGGGATTAGACTATCCATTAAATTTTCTGCTTCTTGTTCTGGTAAACCTATCAATTTTATAGATCTTTCTCTTTGTTTAGCATCATTTTTATCTTTTTTTCTTCAAAATCTCTAGGGAGATCTTGGATATCCTCTACTATCCCTTCAAATTTCTCCTGTTTATCTTCTAGCTTACCTATCCTCATCTTCATTTTATTATATTCTATAGAGATCTTATCCATTGCCTGTCTAACATCCCTCATCTCTGCCTTCAATTCTTGCTTAATTTCTGACTTAAAACTGGTCATATCCTGCCTTAGATCTTGTATCTCTTTGCTTAAATCTGACCTAATCAATTTTATTTCTTCCAGCAATGTAGCAAACGGGTCTCCAGTTTTAATTTGTTCTAAGGATGGTCTCCTTTGCTGAGAGGCTAGTGCCTTATTTGCCTGGCTTCTTAAGTTCATAGACATTGTTAACTTTTGCCTATACAAATCAAATCAAATATAGATAACAATTTATAAACTTCTATAGTTAGCTTTGTGTAAATGCTCTTTTTTTATGAATGAGAGCAAAAGGACCCTCTTTACACCACACAGAATTTCACTAATTTTCTCAATATACCTGAGTAACTTCCAACTGCACTCTAATAAACTCTACTACCCACTTATCCACACCCTTAGTTGCCTTTGTTGCCACCCAATCAAAATACCAAAACAAGATCCAAATCAAAATCAAATTATTATTATCTATGATTATCCACACTATTGGATCCTCAATTTCTCCTCAAGTCTCTCCATCACTTCCTGTTAACAGAACTATGATTCCCAGCTTCCAAAGCGCTTTCCTCTTCAAGGCACCACACTACAATATGCCAAGCCAATTCAGACAAATAAAGGCTATTCAAAAAAGGCTTTCAAATATTGGGGTAAGGACAAACTTTTTAAACCTTATTCAATTATCTCAAAAGTCACATTTGGGTTTCATTAGCTGCAATATCATTTGCGCTCTTACACCATCAATCACATTATATAAAAATGCTGTTCTCTTCCACCTTAAAGAAAGCTTTCCTGATTTCCACTTCACCTTTTCAAAATCTATTTCTTATCGGAGATTCAGGAGTGTTATTTTAAATCATATGTCCAGCCTTCACTCCACACTAGCAAATAGCTCATATAAATCTGTCAAGGTCTTCTTCTTCCTCTCAAATTTCCCTCAGCAACAGCCTTAAAAAAAAAAAAAAAAAGACCTAGTCCTTGTTATGAAAATAAATCTTCAATTAAGTTGTCGGTGTTCCTGACTGCTATCTGCAGTAATCTCTTGCAAGGTAATGGAGGCTATTTTGAATTCGTCATTCCCAGTCTCAGTATCTTGTTCTACAGACTCGGGTTAGACTATAGAAAGCCCCTTCGCACCCCCCATACCAGGGGGATGAAATGTTGGAGAAAATTAATTTCTTATGAAAATATACTCTCTACCTTGCAGAGCAAGACGTCCCGGGTTGCTGAACACGTCTTACTGGTCCACCTTTTTAAATCAACTTACCTCTCCCGATTTAAATTTTAATTGGTGCAGCATCCTGATGTTATCAGAAGGATTTTGCCACTGGATCTGCTGCCTGAATACAGCCCAGGTTCATTCCCACTTACAGGGGTGCTCAGTTTGCCTCTTTTCAAAGCTGGAAAACTCCTGGCTTAAGAAAATGGCTGCTGGAGTACTCCTGTGAGTGGGGATGGACCTGGGCTGTATTCATGTGGCAGATTCAGCAGCAAAATCCTTCTGATAACATCAGGATGCTGCCTGAATTAAAATTTAAATCGGAAGAGGTAAGTCGATTTCAAAAGTGATGCAATAAAGTCCCTATTCAGAGTCATGTAAAGACAATGCCCATATAATCTAAAAAGTGTATAAATGGCTTATGAAAGTAGAGAGAGAAGAGAGACAGAAGATAAACCTGCAAAAGACCACATGGTAAAGTGGTCCCAAAATAATGAGCATAATGTCCATATGGATGCATGGGGGGAAATGTGCAAAAATTAAAATTTACTTTGCAGAATAAATTAAAACAAAACCTTTATAAGATGACATACAGATGGTATCTAGCCCCAAATAAGCTGTCAAAAAAGTCCCAGAATGTTTCAAATCAATGTTGGGGATGTAAAGATAAGAAGGAGCTTCCTTTTCCATGTGTGGTGTAGACTTGTAAGGAGTCAAAAATTTACTAGTCTAAAATGTATATGTTAATCCAAAATATTTTAAAGCTAGATTTAGTAATGTTACCAGAAATATGTTTGTTGGGCATTATGGATAAAGAACTGGATAGTAAATATGGATCCTGTCTTCAATATATGATAACAGAAGCAAGAATATTGTTTGATCAAACTTGGAAACAGACCGAAGGACCTAAAATGGAAGAATGGATTGTGTAAGACTGTTCACTTAGCGGCTAAACAGACTGCCCCTTTGGAGCGACATCCCAGTGCCTTGTTCAGCACTAGATCAGGGCCGTGATGTGCAGTTACCATAGCTCCAGTCCAGCATTTTTTGAGCCTAAAAAGAGGAAAGTGCACCTTTGCTGCTGTGGCGGCACTTTCTTCTTGATTATTCAGTAAAGCACATCTAAACACTGCACCAAAGAAGTGGTGTGACATTGCCTGCCATCTGGGTGGGTGGGCGGCATGATGCCAACATTGGTGTGGCATTGGGACATGCAGCAGGTAGTCACCATGCTCCCACTCTGCTCCCATACTGGCATTTAGTGCCGGTCTATTCATGACCCTAGTCCAAATGGCCAAACTAACATGGTTCTAAAGGATAAACCAGCTTTTTGAAAGACTGGAAACAGTTTATAGACTTTTTGAGCGATAACGTCTAATGATGTAATAACCTATGCTGTGGCTATTACTAAATTTAGCAGGATTATTTAGTTGGATCTCTAATGGTATAAAATATTTTTACCTCTTTTTATTTTCTTATTTTCATTACAGTCAGGATTAAGTGAGAGCCCTAGTGAATATTAGATATATGCCATTTTTTGTCTTCTCTCTCTCTCTCTCTCTTTTTCTTTGTTTCTTCCCCCACCCCCCAGTTTCTTTATCTTTTATTGTATATTATTTTGATTGGGATTTTTTGTGATAAAAACTAATCTCAACCCTCTGGGAAAAAACTAGAAAAGGAGGAGGGGGATCCTCCCCTCTCTTTGGGATAAGTGTCAGTCACCCTTCCCACATAGTGACCTGAATTTTCTTAAAGTAAGTGGCCTACCTGGCCTCAGTCATCTGCAAGTTTATTATTCCCCCTTCTCGGCTCTTTGCTGAAGCTCTTCTTTCCCCAATCTTCTCTATCTCTTCTCACTCAGACCTCTCTTTTCATCTATATCTTCTCTTGCAGGGCCATGAGATTCTGTTTCCCTCTCCTCTACTTACTCCAGCCCCATATCAGTCTCTCTGCCACTGACTTCCTCAGCTCCACACCATCTTAACCTTTCTTCTCTTAGATCTTCTTTCCCCCTTTGTCTCATGTGTCCTCTGTTCCCCACCATCCTATACTTCCTCTTGCAGCATCCTCTGTTCTCCACCACATCAACTCTTCTCCTTCAGGTTCCTCTGACCCCCAATTTCCCATCTTTCCTATTCTATGTCCTCTGCCACCCCTTGTCCTATCCTTTCCCTTTCTGTATCCACTTCCCACATTCCTATGTTCCTTTCCCATATATCTTGTTCCTTTCACCATCCCTTGTCTTCCTCTCCATACTTTCCAGCCACTCCTTCCACTTCTCTCCCCCACTCTCTGCATCACACTTGCTGCCTGTTCTTCCTCTCTTTTGAACCCCCGTTGCTTTTAACCCCCACTGCAGAGGACTCAGGTCCTCTTGTGGATGTTTCCTCCAGTCAGCAAGGACAAGGTAGGCAACTATCAGCCAGATAATTTTTCTTCAGCTGCCCCTAAACTGTGCCAGAACAGATTCAACAGCTGAATATTCTATCTGAATTTTTTCATATTTTGAATGCACCCTAGTAAAGTTTTGGAAGGGGGGGGATCTGCCAAAAACCCCAATTATCCTGGGATAATCAATCTCAGGTCTTTTGTCCATATTTTCCTAAAAGATATGTATTATTAGCTGAGCGAATAACCAATCTGAATACACCCAGGATAAACCAGGATAAAACTCTGCATGTCTTAAATGTGTTTTGAATGCATCTGCACCATCAACTCCATCTTTATTTGCAGTGCTGACACGTGTGAGCAACGGAACACACAGTGATGCACAGAGATGCAGTTCTGATTAAAAAAATAGCATGAACAACAAAACTGGAATGTGTGAGTGAGATTATTTGCATATTCATGTTAAAAAAAACAGCATCTGAATAACCCCTTACCACCCTTGTTGCATGTGTTTCATAGATTATAGTAAAGTCTTTGACTGCATAGATCATGAAAGGATATGGAATGCCTTTAAAGACATGGGAGTGCCAACACATCTGATAGTCCTGTTGAGAAATCTGTACTCAGAACAAGAGGGTACTGTCAGAAAAGAACATGGAGAAAAAGAATGGTTTTCAATTGGCAAAGGAGTCAGATAAGGCTGCATCTTTTCATCCTACCTGTTAAATTTTTATGTAGAATATATTATAAGAAAAGCAGGCTTGTACACAGAAGAAGGATGAATGAAAATAGGAGGAAGAAATATAAAAAATCTAAGATATGCAGATGACACCATAGTAATAGCAGAAAACATCACAGAATACTAAGGAAAATCAAAGAAGTGCTAAGGCAGGCTTAACACTGAACATAAAGAAAATAAAAATAATTACACTGAGTACCTTCACAAGTTCAACCTAGAAAATGAAGAAACAGAAATAGTAAAAGAATTCCCTACCTGGGATCAAACATTGATAGAAATGGGGACTGCAGTCAGGAAATCGGAAGAAGACTAAGAATGGTGATGGTGGCTATGAAAGAACTAGAAAAGATTCTAAAATGCAAAGATATACAACTCAACAGAAAAGTTAGACTCATACAAGCCATTGTATTCCATATTACCATGTATGGATGTGAGAGCTGGACAGTTAAGAGAGATGATAGGAAGGAAATCAATTTATTTGAGATGTGGTGCTGAACAAGAGTGTTGAGGATCCCATGGACAGCCAAAAGGATAAACAAATGAATAGATCAAGCCAGAAACCTCCCTGGAAGCCAAGATGACCAAACTGAGGATATCATACTTCGGACACAAGGAAAAGGGTGTTCAGCCTGAGGAAAACAGAGCAGAGGATACAATAGGGGAAATGCAGCACAGAATAAGTAAAGAGGAAGTACAGGAATTCTTGGTTAACCTAAATGAGTTTAAGTCTCCAGGACCAGATGAAATACAGCCAAGGATATTAAAAGAACTGGCAAATGTAATCTCAGAGCCACTGGCAATAATGTTTGACAACTCCTGGAGAACAGGAGAAGTCCTAGCAGACTGGAGGAGGGAAAACATTGTCCACATATTCAAAAAAGGGAAAAAAGAGAATCCCAGCAACTATGGCCCAGTTAGTCTGACATCAATACCGGGAAAGATTCTAGAA
>CM034701.1:263894797-263906343 GCA_020142125.1 Phrynosoma platyrhinos | reverse complement strand
CAAGTTCATCTTGCTTATTTCCCATGCTCTGTGCATTAGTGTAGAGATGGTGGCCTGCTGGTGGAAGATGTAGAGGCACAGGACGGTGTTCTCATGGTGGAGATATTCGTAGCCCTCTGACTGCAGAATGTCTCATCTGAGTCAGAGTGTTCCTCCTGGTCACCTAAAAATGACAAGGGATGGGGTCATCTCTGAACTCTGGCCACCCTAGTGCTGTCCCCTGCACCCCTTCCCAAGGGCCCTGGCCCATCTTACCTTGAGGGGGCAAAAGCTCCTAGGTGCATTCTGTCTCGGAGATGTTCTCCACAGTTTCTGCTCTGGCTGGCTGGCCAACTGGGACCCTCACGACATCACTGCTGGTGCATATTCTACTGGGCCATATGCTACCATCCCTGGCAAGGAAAGCATGGAGTTCCTTATAGAATGGTATAGAGGAGGGACATTATCTGCTTTTGGCCTTGTGATCCCTAAACTTCTTGTAATTGGACCTGAGGTTTTTGGTCTTCTGACGACATTCTTCCCAAGTGCGCTGCTGGCCCCTAGCCCTCATGCTTTCTTCCAACTCCTTAAATGTATCGGCATTCAAAAATGAATTTCTCATTTTCTCTAGAATGTGTGGCTGTGAACACACAGCTATCAGGTCAGTGGTCTCCGCATGGGACCATGTTGTCCCTCTCCCCTTTTTTGGCTCGCTGCTTGTCAATGGCTGTACCATTCTGCCCACTGTACCAGATGAGCACCGAAGGTGAACAGCTATGGAGGTCCGCAGCTACAAAGGTCCACTGAGAAAATGGTGCTGGAATGTGTGTGGGGGTCCATGTTGAAAGTGAAACTTTCCCTTTATTACTTTCACAGTGCTACATCCAGCTGCAACAGTTTCACCTTCCAGCCCTGGTGCATGCACACTACAAAAATTAGGGTTAGGGTTAGGGTTATGATGCAGACACACCTGTGGTGGTTCACCCACACCTGAAACCTAAAAATGCTTTAATTTAAAGCTTTTTTCACAGGGCGCATGCTCTCCAGGGGCAGCTGAAAATGTGACGCACCTGTTCAGGTGCATTTACATCGGTGTTTTAACTCTCGGGTGTCCTTTTTTCCACCGACCCTCCATTACTGCATACCGACATACCTATGTAGGTGCACATGCTTTAGGAAGAAGCAGAAAAATGTGGCTCCTTTTTGAAGTGCGCTTTCACAGGAAGAGGCAAGCAGGGGGTGCTTTTTCGGTGTGCCTCATCTAAAGACCATGCCTTCAGGTCACCCTGAAAACACCCCTTTAAACCCATCTGCATAGTCCTTAATTTTCCTAAAGCTTCAGTCTTTGGTAAGGGAACAAAAATATTTAAGTATCAAAATATCAAATCCAAGCCTGTTAGGGTCTAGCTTTAAATCAGCAAAGTAGGAGAAATGTGCCTTTATCTAACTATGAACCAGAACAGACCAGGTCGAAGAGCTGGCTTACTAGTGGCTTGGGGGTATGGCGTATGCACAATACATGCTCCCTATATGCCGGGAATCCAGCTTCATGCTGCCCTGCAGCCCATATGTGGGCCGGCTTCTCGATGATCTGGGGGTACAGTGTTTAGACGCAACATTCTACAGGCACACCAAGAAGCTGCTGCAGGTCAGGAAAAGCAATCTTTTTTGCCAGTACAAAAAGGAGTGGCTTTCTGCTGCTTCTTTTTGTGCTGGCAAAAAGCCAGATTGGGACTGTGGCGTGTGGTTCCTGTGGACCCAGCCGAGCTCTCTCAGGGGTGGTCTGTTCCACCCTTATGCTTCCCTAAAAACTGAGATTGACTCAAAAATAACACAAATAATTTGTAGTGCAAACAAAAGTTTACTAATGACATTAATCTATATTTACATAAAAGTTATATCCTAATCTAGCTTGTGAATGGTTCAGGTAAAAAGAAATCTTTATCTTTAGTTCCGAAAAGGAGGAGTGACCTAAATCACATGGTTAATTTGAATGAGAGAGAGGACAGTTTGCATGTAGCAAACTATGTATCTAAGGAGAGGGAAAGAGAATGCAAGTCTTCCAACAGTTTTGAACCTATATTCTTCTAACCTGAAACTTAACTGAAATCAATGGGATTGGTTCCTGTCTGCCCTTGCTGTCACATAGGCATGAATTCAATTGCTAGTCCTAACTAGTCTAGATCAATTGAATCAAGAGGAATTTATAAATCAACACTTAGGCAAGTTCTACTAATTCAACAGGCCTACTATTCCATGCCTAAGAAAACCCTCAGAAATTCATAAGATCGCCATACACTGACAGGCAACTTGAAGACATGCATGCATACATGTACACACACACACACACACACAAACTGTAGCTGAATTAGCAGTAGGATTTAGGGTTCAGACTCCAAGGTTGGAAGGAGAAATAATTCCCCATCCATCATCAAATGATCAGAGAATCTTAACTCCAAACACTTATTTCCAAACATATGTTTTATAGACATATGGTCAGCTTATATTAATATATACAACTAGTCCATGATTGCATCATGTGCATTCTCCCTCCCCATTCTTTACCATCTTTTTATTTATCTTTTTGTACATCAGATATAATTTATGTGGACTCAAAATCATAAATTCCAGAGTCTCCACATTTCCAGGAATACATCTTTTTAGAATTAAGCTGAGAGGAATTTACAGAACTCTGTTAAATATATGAAGTGTGCATGTGTGAGAATGTATAAGTATGTGTGTTTCACACACTGGTGATAAAGTACTGGATTTTGGAAGAATCATATATTACCAAAGCTTGATAATAAGAGCCTATTTTGAAACTAGAACCTCTGTGCTTGTAGGATGAATTAGAAATTGCTTCCCATATGTATCATTCCTTTTGGGAGCTTTAGACAGAAGTGATATATACTGGTGAGGAAAAGTTACAAATTGCAATGCATTAATATGGAGACAGAGAGTTGCTCAGTACCAGTGTCAATTTAAATCTAATTTTACTTGCACTGCACTTTAGACTGACTTCCTGTCATTCACTAAATTATCTGGTAAAAGAAATAAGGGTTCGTTCACTCTCCCCCCATACTGGAATGCCTACTAGGATGTCAGTGAAATGGCATGCATGTTGGTTTTAAGGTTTAATAAATAATAATAATAATAATAAATTTTATTTTTAACCTGCCCTTCTGCTCGGCAATTGGGGCAGCATACAAGAAGATTAAAACAAATAACAGTTAAAACACTCCTTAAAACCAATTCCTAACCCTCCCCCCCCTTAAAACTAAGGGGAGAAGCAGACTGGTGGCACGGGGCCATCCTGGGAAGGTGCGCCGTGGGACCGAGGCATCCCCACACCTTGATCCTGTGGTGCACCTTCCCCATTCCTGAGAGGAGCGCTAAAATAGTGCTCCTTTCACAAGTCAGTGAAAGTGCGCCACAAAAGCTTGTGGTGCACTTTCACTGACTTTTCCGCCGCAGCGTGTCCGGACGCTGCAGCGGGAGGTTGCCCTCAGAGCGCTGGCCGTGCGGAGGGCCGGCGGCTCCAAGGGCAACCTCAGGAGGAGGAAGGGGCGCCGAGCATGTGGCTGCCCCTCCTCTTCCCTGCCTCCAGGACGGCTTTTTAAGCCATCTGCCGAGGCCCTAAATTAAACTAATGCAAGATTAAAATAACAAATGGACAACAAAATACACTCCAAAAAAAGCAGCTTTAACAAGGACAAACAGGCAGTAGCAACAAAAGGGTGGGTAAGCAAACCACCTCCATTGAGCCAGGAGATTTATTCCAGGACGGCCCGCTGGAAGAGATCCGTCTTTACTGCTTTTTTAAAGCTATCAAGAGTAGTGATAAGACGGATCTCATCCGGCAGGTCATTCCATAGTCTTAGGTAAATCAACACTTACCTGAGAGAAAATCAGATGGAAATTAATGGGATTTTCTTCAGTGTGAATATGGTCAAGTTCAGGTTGTGTTACTTCGTGGGGTGGGGTTCATTCTCTGACCTCTTTTCAAGTTAAAACAGAGGAAGGGAGGGGGAGAAAAGGGCATATGACAGCACCTTTGAGACTTTACAGACTTTATAGTGCAGCTTGAGGCCACTTTAACTGTCCTGACCCAGTGCTAAGGAATCATGAGAATTGTATTTTTTTCTGGGACATTGAGCCTTCTCTGCCAGAGAGCTCTGGTGCCACAATAAACTACAGTTCCCATGATTCCCTAGCACTGAGCCAGGATAGTTAAAGTGGACTCAATTTGCACTATTTCTGGCAGTCTGCAAAGGTCCTATATATCTCCTTACCAAAAGACAGTCCCCCTGGATTTAAAACTTGCTCTCTGAGATTACTTTTGTTATATGTGCAGTAGCAACAGTAGTGCAGCTCTTCCGTGTCTCTTCCAGTGCAGTGCATGCAGAGGCTGTGCCAGGAGGACGTCATCAGGGTGCTCCCCATGTGTAACTGTGCATGCTTTGATGACATCCTCGGGAAGGGGTTGAGGTGGCTTCCTTGTGGCTGCCCTTCCCCTTCCCTGCTCTGTTTGCATCCCCCCTGAGTGAAAGGAAGAAGCTGGTAAAAAATAAATTGTCTGTTTAGATTTGGGTCCCATCTCCAAGATTATGTACATATATGCAAATACAGGTATTCTAAAATCCAGACAAATCTGAAATCCCAAGCACTTCTGTTCCCAAGCAGTTTTCCTTTGTAGTTTCCTTCAACTTATTTTTGTCAGATTGTTTGTAAAGAGATATGTCTTTTATTAGTTAGATGTTTTATGTAATACATGTTTTATTATGAATCATATCTTCATTCTCTTCACTGATAATTTTAATACTGTGAAGTCGAAGGATTTCATGGCCGGTATCCATAGTTTTTTGTGGGTTTTTTGGGCTGTGTGGCCATGTTCTAGAAGAGTTTCTTTCTGACGTTTCAGCAGTATCTGTGGCTGGCATCTTCAAAGAATCCTGGAATGGGAGAGGGTGTATATATATATATATATATATATATATATATATATATATATATATATGCTGTGAGACCCTGAGTAGGGAGGAGTGATTCCCATGTAAACTGTGTATTGTTCTATTGTTGATGGTAGGTCCTCAAGGTGGGAGGATATGCAAATGAGGATTAGTGTCTGCTAATTGGTGATCATTGTCTCCTGGGAACGCCCCTGACCCTGGGTGGTTTTTCATTTGCGTTTGCTGAGTGCTGATTTTTCTATTTTGCAGGAATGGTAGCCAAACTTTGGGGCTATGCAGATGAGCAAAAAGGGGTGATTTGGGGGTGACTGAAAGGCATGGTCTTTAGACAACGCACACCTAAAAAGCACCCCCTACCTGCCCCTTCCTATGAAAGGGCACTCCAAAAAGGAGCCACTTTTTTCTGCTTCTTCCTAAAAAAGTGTGCACCTTCAGAGGTGCATCTCTGTCAGCAATGGAGGGGCAATGGAAAAAAGGGCACCCAAGAATTAAAATGCCCTTGTAAGTGCACCAGCACATGTGGGCTGCATTCTGAGTCTCCCACTGAGAGCATGCACACTGTGAAAAAAGCTTCAATTTAAAGTGTCCTAATGGCTCAGGTGTGGGTGTACTGCTGCAGGTACACCTGCATAAGAACCCTAGCTCTAACCCTAATTTTTGAAGTACACATGTGCCAGAGTGGGAAGGTGAAATAGTTGCAGCCAGATGTATCCTTGTGAAAGTGATAAAGGGAAAGTTTCCCTTTTAAGTTGAACCCCCATGCACATTCCAGCACCATTTTTGCAGCGGACCTTTGTAGCTGCGGAATTCCATAGCTGCGCACATTCGGTGCTCATCTTGTACAGCGGGCAGAATTGCACAACCATTGAAAAGTGGCGAGCCAAAAAGAGGGAGAGGGACGTTGTGGTCCCATGTGGAGACAACTGACCACATAGCTGTGTTGTCACAGCCACATATTCTGGAGAAATTGAGAAATTCATTTTTGAATGCTGATACATTTAAGGAGTTGGCAGAAGGCATGAGAGCTAAGGGCCACCAATGCACTTGGGAGGAGTGTCGTCAGAAGACCAAAAACCTCAGGGCAGATTACAAGAAACTTAGGGATCACAAGGCCAAAAGCGGATGGGGTCCCTCCACCATGCCCTTCTACAAAGAACTCCATGCCTTCCTCTCCAAGGATGGTAGCATACGGCCCAGCAGAATATGTGCCAGCAGTGATGTTGTGAGGGTCCCAGTCAGCCAGCCAGAGCAGAATCTGTGGAGGACATCTTCAAGGGAGAATGCACCAAGAACTTTTGATGCCCTCTCAAGGTAAGATGCACCAGGGGCCCTGGGGAGGGGTGCAGGCAGAGATGACTCCATCACTTGTCATTTAGATGATCAGGATGAATACCCTGACTCAGATGAGACATCCTGCAGTCAGAGGGCTATGGACATCTCTGCCATGAGACCACCATCTTGTGTCTCTACATCTTCCATGAGCAGGCCACCATCTCATAGTACAGAATGGAGCATTGTAGCTTCCAGACTCAGTAGCCACCGTGATCGCTCACCTGTCCTACAGACAAGTACAGCGGTAAGCGGGGATGACAAGGAGGGTGAAGAGAGGGCAGGTCCTGGACAATTCACCCAGCTGATCCATCAGGTCCAGGCTGCACATGGTAAATTCCCTCTTATGACAATGAATGCATTCTGTTGCAAGTACGGCTGTACTCAAAAAAACATAGCAGTTTGTATGGCTTTTGTGACTTTTTTGCATATGTGTGCAGGTTTTCAGAACCCCTGCATGCAGCTTTTGCACCCTGGCATGCTTGGGGGGGGGGGGGGGGGGTGAACGTGGAAGAACGTTTGTCTGTGCATCCTGTTGACCATGTCCCTCGCATGACCACCAGCTGCACATATCCAGTGTGTCTACACAAACCTCCCTGGCATGTACCTCTCCCCTCCACCCTCGATCTCTGCTGCACATGTTTTGTGTGTTAACTGTGCCCTGTGCCATATATGTCCCATAGAATGAGAAGTAGTATGAGAGAGATTGGAGGATGAAAAAGCTAATCCCAGAGCTGCAATGCTACCAGCAGCCCACTTGGCTGAGATCAAAGGGAAGAAGATGCGTCGCTCAGCAGCTGCAGCATCTACTACTGCCCTGCATCACTTCATGAAATGCAGCACAGACCAAATGGACAAACACCTGGAACAAGAGGAATGGCTCAGGGAACATTCCTATCATCTCACTGAATTTTCCTATCAGCTGAGGCAGAGTGAGGCAGAGCACCAGAGGGAGTTCCAACAAAAATTCCTCCAGCAGCAGGAGCGTGTCACCTACAAGCACCAGCATATCGCTGACTCCCTAGAAATGCAGACTGGTCTGCTGGGCCGGCTTGTGGATGCCATAATGGGGCCCCAGAGGGCCATTGGTGGCAGTGGGGAAGGTGTGGAGGAGGGAGGAAGAGCAGGGGGAATCCCTCAGGCCCTGGAGGAGGGGGCTGTTGGGCTGAGCAGAGGAAAGAGAGGTCACACTCCACCCATGTAATCTGGGTGGAAGCTGTTGGCCTGGGCAGAGGAAGGAGGGGTCACTCTCCACCTGTGCAGGAGGAGGCTGTTGCCCTGGGCAGATGAAGGAGGGGTCACTCTCCACCCATGCAGGAGGGGGCTGTGGTGGTGGGCAAAGGGAAGAGGGAGAACTTTCCACCTATGGAGGAGGGGGTTGCTATGGAGGTAATCATTGAGCAATGCCCCGTTGATGAGTCTGCCAGCCTCTTCAGCAGTGATGTGGCAGTGCCACAGCCTCTCGCTGCCCCTAAAGGTGGAGATCAAGTAGAGGGGGAAGGGGATGTTGCGACGATGACCACTAAGTAGCAAGGCAGACACCACCAACTACTCCACACTATGCCCACCTCACTCATGCTCATCACTGGTTCTCAACGGTGATCCTGTGTTGAACATATACACCTGTGAACAAAATGTCACAAGGTATAGAAATAGAAAGTTTATTCATAAAATACAGCTTTTGCCAGACCTGCATACGTGTGCAGATTGCTGCATGAATTTTTTAAAAATATTTTTTCCACATACAAACAACAATGTTTTCAACTATTTACAAGGAGGGAGGGGAGGGGACTATTTACAAATGGGGGGAGTATGTACAACTGTGGGGAGGAAGGGGAGGGGGAAGAGGGAAGTCTGTACAAGGGGAAGGGGAAGGGAAGGTGCTTCAGTAATGGGGAGAGGGTGGGGTTGGGGTGGACTGATCTGGTCCATGGATGGCTGCCACTGTGTCCACAAGCTGCCCGACTTGGTCTTCTATGGCAGCCATCCTGGCCTCCATCGGTCAATCTGCAAGGGGAAAGAAAAGAGAAAAGTGTGGTTAGGAGCTTGCTCTGCATCCCATCACCCAATGCCACAGTCAGGGTTCCTGGGCGCCCCCCACTCCTTCCCCCCATTTCCATGCCACACTTACCTCGCTGATGTTCCTGGTCCCAGCTTTCCTGAAGGCAGGCCAGGTGGGCAGCATCAGGGGGCTTCTGCCCTTCTCCTTCTGGTGGGTGGTGGCTTGGGCCAGGCTGCTTCTCCTCAAGACCACCTGCAAAAGTGAAACAGTGAAATGTCAGAAAGTGCCATGGAAAGTGGTGGGTGAATAGAGGGACAGGAATGGCATGGAGTATGCAGTCATTTGGCCATCACCCCTCCCCTTAGGGACCTGTGGCATGGGAGGCTGTTGTGCCTGCAGAGGGATGCCACAGTCTCCCTCTGCCTGGGCCTCCCTACCAGGGGTGGCTTCACCCTGTGAGGAGGAGGACAAGGGGGAACTGGCAGGGTCCCTCCTCCATCCTTGCTGTTGCCTCCCCCACACTCCTGGATTTGGGGACAAGAGGGACACTATTACCACCTATGGATGTGGGAAAGAAGGGAGGGGAGGGATAGGGAAGGGTGATGGGGAGGGAGGGATGGCCATAAAGGACCATGGCAGGGGCCTGGCACTTTCCCGGAGTACAACGATCTTGCCACCGTGGGTGGCAGGCCCTCACCCATAGGTCCCACAGCCAGTCATAGAAGGGTGGCTGCTTGCGCAATGGAATGTACTCAGCATAGTCCTCCAGGGCTTCAAAGAAAACCCCCTTCAGTGCCTTGAACTTGGCCTGGCATTGTTGAGGGGTCTTCCTGAAGCCCTGCTGCTGGAGGGCCTGTGAGTCCTGGTGAAAGTACCCCCGGTTTGGCCTGTTCATACTGGTTATCACCCTCCTCATGGCTGCCTCCAGGGTGAAGGCATGAAGGAGAATGCCCACCTCCTTGTCCATCCAGTATGCGATACAGACGGGCACTCTCCTCCTGGCTGCCATCGTCATCCTGGGGAACTGTGGAGGTCCTCATAGGCATTTATGGGCAGTTGTTGCTAGGGCAGATGGCCTTACCTGGCTCCTAGCCAAAGGAGACCCTCAGAAGAAAAGGTTGTCTGTAGCCGCCAATGGTTGCCCTCTGAGCTACCAATTGTTACAATGAAATGGGCCATTGGGAAGGCTGACTGTTGAGGACTTGATACATTTTCAGAGATTACAGTTAGTCATTCCTGCACACTATATTTTTCTATTGTCAGGAAATCTGGTGCCTGGTGACCCCCTCCCCCATGATCTTTTGTGTGTGTCTGTGTGTGTCCCCCTTAGGCTCATGGTTAAACATGGGTGCTTAAGAGCATGAATGCTGGCCATATACAGAAGAGTGTGGATAATAGGATATGTTTATTGAGGTTCTTGTGATGTCATAGTACAGTAGTGCCCAAAGATCACAGATGGGAGAGAGGGGATACTTCAGATCCTCCTGGTCTCAATGAAATCTGCCCGGGTCTCCCTCACAGCCTCCTCTTCTCTCTGCTTCACAGTGTCATTGTCCTCCATGGGTGCCCCAGTGTGGGTAGCACAAAGCGGTGCCTGCAGTGAGCCCCCTCATCCAGCACCCTTCCCTTTGTCTCACAAATAATGTGGAGGATGACACAGGAGGTGATCATGGGGACGACATTCTCCTCTGCCACAAGGAGTGAGCCAGTGAGACACCTCCACTGAATCTTCAGCCACCCAAATGCCCTTTCCACCACATTCCTGGCACAATTCAGCTTCTTGTTGAATCCTTTCTGCCTGGCATTGGTGGTGCCCTGGTAGGGCTTCAGGAGCCACTGACAGGTAGGCGCTGTCAGAGAGGAGGCGAAGGCCAATCTCCTGGCCCCTCAGGGTGACAGCAGGGTTCCCTGGCACATAGATGTCAGCCTCCATGTTCTGGAAGATGATGGAGTTCCTTGCCACCCTCGCATCATGACCAACCCAATTTCACATCCACAAACCATCCTCTATGATCCGTTGTCCCCTGGAGGATGACAGACTAGCTGTCTTTTTGGTTGACAAAATCGTTCCTCTGCCCCAAGGGTGGTATGATCAGACAGTGGTACCCGTCTACAGCACCCACTACTTGGGGGAAGCCGAGGTCAGTGAATTCTTGCATGATCTGTGGGTGACAAAAAGGGGGAGGAGTGGAGGATTAATGAAAAAAGCCAGGTCACTTAACAACTCATGACGTTTTTTGTGTACATGCACGGGTTCAACGACCCTAGCAGTCTAATCTATATAGTAAAACCTATACTGTATGCCAGGTCATGAGGTTTTGGCATCCCTGCACAGGTTCAATGACCCTAATAACCTAATCTGTGCAGTAAAAGCTATCCTGTATGCCAGGTCATGAGGTTTTTCACGTACGTGCGCAGGTTCAACGACCCTAGCAGCCTAATCTATACAGAAAAACCTATACTGTATGCTAGGTCATGAGGTTTTGGAATCCCTGCACAGGTTCAACAACCCTAGCAGCCTAATCTATACAGTAAAAGCCATACTGTGCACTGTGTCATGACGTTTTTCATGTACGTGCACAGGTTCAATGACCCTAGCATCCTAATCTATACAGTAGAACCCATACTGTGTGCCAGGTCATGAGGTTTTTTTTTTTTTTGAGCAGGAGGGGAAAGGGACAAGTGTGTGCAACTGGGGAACATCCACCAGTGGTGCAGGGCTTTCTTGGGTGGCATCAGAGTGGCAGCAGCATCAGTACACCATGCAATGCTTGTTGCAGCACCCACTCTACCAGTTGTCACTTCTGTGTCCTCTGAGTCATCATTGAAGTCTTGTATGCATGCAACTGCTGCAGTGGTCTTGGTGGAGGCTCCTGTGGCTGTGCACTGCAAGCTGACTACCAGTGCGGACCACTCAGTCACCGTGGCATCCATGATCTCTCTGCTTTGCACAGTGCTCAGGTGCATAGCAATGCCAACATTGCTGTTAAAGGGGCCGTGTTGTTCCTGTGCATGTGCACATGCGCCTGAGAGACCACAAAAAAAAAAATTAAAGCCGCTGCCGCTGGCCCATGCAGTTACTCCATCTCCATTTAGGGAAACCTCGGGGCCAGCAGTGTGGGTGATGAAGTTTCACTGCAGCCTCAGAAAAGCTGCACTAACTGCCCCCCATTGCGGTTGCTCCAACTCCACTTAGGGCATCTTCAGGGCAGGTGATGCAGGGCCTCGGCAGACGGCTTATTGAGCCGTCTTGGAGGCAAGGAAGA
>CM034701.1:263881508-263894697 GCA_020142125.1 Phrynosoma platyrhinos | reverse complement strand
TAAAAGGAGCGCCAATTTGGAGCTCCTTTTAGGGTCGCCGCAGGAGCAATGTGGTTCGGAGGCTGCGGTCCCGCGGTGCTCCGGACCAGGGCGTCCCCGACGCCCTGGTCTGCATCCCCCCACAGTTGCTGAAGTTTAGGGAAAGGCAACTTCAGGTCACCTTTTCCTGCCCGTCTGCATAGCCCCATAGTCTCTAATTTTTAATAAGTTCTTTCCATGGCAGAAAGAAAGGACTTTAGCAGTTTGGTTGACACGCTGTGGAAACTTGTTGGATGACCCAGGTTTTGGTCTAAGCATGAGAATCATGTGGCCATCCAGACCACAACTCCCAGAAGCTTTAGCCAGTATAGCCAGTGGTAAGACACCCTGGGAGTTGCAGTCCAACAGCATCTGAAGGGTCACATTCAGTTTAGAATTAGATACATAATTTGTTTTGCTCTGCCTTTTGTGGGCATTGTTAATTATGAGCAACTATTAGCAGACACGCAGAAAAAAAAAACATTTCTCATTGTGACATGAAGAAGCCACTGTTTTGGAACATCATTAGTGCTACTAAAATCAACTGAATTTAAAAAGTTTAAAAAAACAAACACAAAACAACAACAACAACAACAACAACAAAATCTTCTCAGAAATTAGCCTTACTTTTTAAATTGAGTGTGTTAGTGCAGATTGGTAGCTAATCAAACTGGGAAATTGAAAAAGACATGCAATTTTTTTTGTTTATGACTAATATTATAAACAAATGGTGTGGTTAGTACTGTACCTGTTTTAGTGCCATAATAAAATAAGCAGTGAAATCAGCATTGCACCCATTTAGGTATAATTGTACAAATTGCTAGCTAATCAGACTGGGAAAATTGAACAGAGCTTGAAGAACAATGTGGATGTGCTATTAACTTAGTGCACTTAGCTAAGCATTTAATGCATTTTTGTTAGATAACACAACTGAATGTATTTTTTAAAAAAAAAAAGATATATATGTGCTTTATATTTAAAGAAGGGGCTCAGCATTCTGTTTTAGTTAACCAGTGTAAACCAGGAACTACACAGCCAGATGCCATGGAATGCCAAGCAATGCAGAATTGCTCAAGACATGGATGAATAAAGCCCATTTCGTTTACCCCTATTTTGCTGATTTGAGCTATGGGCATTTCATTAAAAATGTAAAACTGGACAAATACATAAAGCTCACAGAAATAAATAGCTCAGTTTATCAAGTTGGCTGTAGTCAGCAGCTCAATGTATTTTGACATCCTCAGCACAACAGGGACTTAACTAGAGCTGTGCTAGCCTGGCTCAAAGGCTTATGAACTTTTCAAGAAGATCAAAACAAAATAGCTTGAAAATTCATAAGACGAGAAGTTTGACATTGCTTCTCTTCTGCAAATTCTGTTTTGGTGAAGATTTTATGTGATGTGATGCAGTGCACTCATGTGTAAACTATCCAGCCCTTTCAATATATATATATATATATATATATATATATATATATATATATATATATATATATATATATGAGATGGATTTGGAGGTGCCCCCCCCAACAAAGGTATGGAACAAAACATTTTCCAAGATGAAACAAGTAGGGTGGCCAGATGCAATAATAACCAAAAAGAATGTTGTAGAAGTAAAGTGACTACTGACTGGATATTCTTTCTGTAGGAAGAGGAAGTCCCAAGAACATCTGCAAAGGAGAAACAATGAGAGTCACCATTCTGCTGCTGCTGCTGTCACTGCTGGTTGCCTTACCTGTTGCTGCATCTGTGGGATATCTGGATACATCTACTGCCTTGCAGACTCAGTTCCATGAAGCTGACTTAGGAGTCTTGCCAACAGTTGCCATCTACCCAATTTGTAGTGATTGAAGGAGCTGGCAGATAAAAGCTGGACTCCAGCTGGGACAAACTTACTATTGGCGTGTGGTGGTGGGGACACCAAAGGGAGATGGAGTATTTATATCAATTTCAGTCTGGTTTCATTCTTGCTTATGAGGTAGAGACAGCTTTGGTCACCTTGGTAGAAGACCTACACTGGGAACTGAACAAGTGGAGTATGCCCCTTTTGATTGTTCTGGACCTCTCAGCATCTTTGGATACCACTGATCATGGTATCCTCCTGGGCTTCCTTGCTGGGATGACATTTGCAGGTACTGTGGTTTTATTCTGCTGGGGAACTCCTATTCAAGCCTCTTGATTGTTGGCCTGTGAAGTTGTTGGAGAAATTATGTCTTAAACAAAGTTAAATATTTTGAGTGACAGGTGACATAGAGTGACATGTATTCTATGTGATAGCCACAGACCCAGAACCACCCTCCTATATAGGTGGGCCAAGAAACTGGTCATGTGTTGGATTAGTGAGGAGTAATAGTTGGAGTTGTGGTTGGAGTAACAGTGTATAGTAGTTGGCTGGAAGTTGATGGAGAGAAGTTGGAGTGTGTAGATATGTATTGTACGCATCGTGACTGAAAGTCTCTAGAACTTTGGATGAAACAGTATGCTGTGAGTCTTATTTTGGGTGTGAAAAGAGTGTCAGAGCATTGCCAATACCAACAATTGTTATTTTGCTTTTGTGGTTTTTCTTTTTCTGCTGCTACAACATTGTTTTGCTGAATCTGGGTTGGTTTGTTCCGAGACTGCACTGGTAGTTGGATTTTCTGCTCAACAACAGAGGTCCTTCAGGGTTTGGTTCTGTTTCCACTGCAATTTAACATATACATGAAACCACTGAGGAAGGTCATCCAGAGTTTAGGGGATCAGTACCATCAGTATGCAAGTAATTCCCAGCTCTATTACTCCTTTCCACCATAGTCCAAGAAAGTTGTTTCAGTCCCAAAGTAGTGCCTGTTATCAATAATGGACTGGATGAGAATGAACAAAGTGAAACTGAATCCAGATAAGATAGAGGTGCTCCTTGTCAGTTGAAAGGCAGATGAGGGTATAGGGATCTAGCCTGTGCTGGATAAGGTTATAATCCCCTTGAAGATGCTGGTTCACAGGTTGGATATACTCCTGGATTCAATCCTGAGCCTGGAAGCTTAAGTTTTAGATACAGCCAAGGGTGTGTTTGCACATTTAAGTATTGAACACCAGCTGTTTCATGAGAGATCACATCTAGCCATTTTGACAGATGTGTTAGGGGCTTTGCAGATGGGCGGCCTTGGGCTGCCCTGGGAAATGGAGGATCGGGGCCGAAGCTGCTGCATGCCTCAGCCCCAAGCCACCCTTTTGGCACCTAGGAAAGGAGCACCAAAAAGCTGCTCCTTTCTCAAGTGGCAAAAAGGGTGCCAGAAGAGCCAACACACAGCTCTTCTGCATCTCTTCCGGTGCAGCGTGTGAAGACACTGCTCCAGGAGGATGTATTCAGGGTGTGCACTGTGCATAACAGCACTCACCCTGATGACATCCTCTGGGAGGGGTTGAGGCAGCTGCTGTGTGGCTGCCTGTCCCCTTCCCTGCCCTGTTTGCAGAGGCCCTCAGTTACATCCTATTTGGATAACTGTAATTCATTCTACATTACAATCTTTTAAGATTGTTCAAAAGCTTCTGCAAGTCCAAAGAGCTGTAGGCAGGTTATTAACGGGGGGTGGCTACAGGGAACATTCATGTTCCTTGTGACAACAGCTCTACTGGCTGCTGTTTCATTTCTGAGCACAATTCAAAGTGCTGGTTATGATCTTTAAACCTATTGATCAAGTTACCTGAAGAACCATATTCTCTCATGTGACCGTGACTGTGTTTGATAGCTTTTGGGGAGGCTCTTCTCTTTATTCTCTCACCCTTAGAGAAGAAGACCTTCTTGATTACTGCTCCCAGGATCTAGAACTCCCTTCCCAAAAAGGTTAGACTGGTATTCTTCCTGCTGTCTTTCTGCATGCTATGAAGACTTTTTTGGTTTGGAAGACTGATTGCTCAAGGGGAAAGGGCCTTGCTCAATGTGCTGGATTTTCTATTTGTTATTTTTCCTATATGTTGCCAATTTTGTATGTTGCCAATTTTTTGTATGTTGCCAATTTTTAGCTAGGTTTCTTTTAACTGTTGTAAGCTGACTTGAGTCCTTAACTGGGGGGAAATGGAATATGAATAAAGTAGTAGTAGTATTAAATTGGTATTACAGTCTGTCAGTTTGAAAGTTCTCAGATGATGTGATTAATGGGTCCTAATGGATAAGTAATTTAAATACAAATAAATGAAACTTAGCCAGGAATCTGAAAAGGCTGAAACAACATTCAGGTAGGGGATGGGGATTCAGATGAAAGGATGCCTAGGTAGGAGATTAAAAACAAACCTGATAAACTAAGCATGCTGGAAAATTAATTTTTTACTGAGCATGAAGGCAGAAGAAAGAGAATGGAGGTAACTATGCTGGAGCTATGTACAGGCAATATTGTAGTGAAGCCACTACATTCTCACAAGAGAGCCCTTTCACACTACATAATTATTGCAATTATGACCCCATGTTAATGGTGATGATTGCATCATATGTAATCCTGAGGTGTGTAGTTTGGGTGAGAAGTCTAAATGCCCCTCCCTAAACTGCAAATTCCAGGATTCCACAGGATGTTGTCATGGCAGTTAAGGTGGCATCATAGTGCTAAAACTGTATAGTGTGAAAGGGCCTTAGGGGGTCAGTGTGCCAGGATATTTTAATTAGCAGGAATAATGATGACATCTGTCAGCCCCCTCTGCTTCCTCTGAGTTTAATTGTAATCTTCAAAGTAACTGTGAGGAAAGTGAATTTTCTTAGCAACAATATTATATAGTTGTGTGCTTCCTCAGTTGTAATGCAAAATATTTTATGATGGATTCATCTTGCATGGACAATTGAGACCTATTGGCTTTATAAAGACCTGTTCCTACCTGGCTTGGGAATTAACACAGCTGCCTGCATGTTTGGATTCTTGGGGGGGAGGAGGGCAATAGGGATGGTCATGATTAGATCCTTCCCATAAAATATATCATTGTCCTAGTGAGTACAGGAAAGGGACTAACCTCCAAGTTTACTTCCAATCTTTCTTAATATTAAGAATATCCAAGGGGGAAAGCAATTGCTTTCCCTTCCCCAGGGTTGGGTGAGTGCTGCTTGATTTTTATCATACCTTTTGCTGTTTTGTGCTTCAGCTTCCTTTTCCTCACTACCTATACTACACGTTGGCTGATTCCACTGAGCAGATTTCAACATAATTGCTCTGCTGTCCCCCCGCCATGAGTCTACTGATATCCTAAGCAGTGCCAATAATTAGTACTCAAATGGATATGTTGCCTAGTCATCCAGAAAATGAAACTTTAGGCTGTAATCCTAACGACATTAAGCAGGCAGTAAATTCTGGTGAACACAGAAGCACTAATTTCCAAGTACATATGCACACTTAGGACAGGGGTCATATTCATTCAGAACTTGATGCCAGAGTTATTGCAGAGCCCCTGGAGGTGTCCAGTGTACCATCTGGTCAATTTTATTAGGAACCAATTTCAGTTATTGCAGTGTGGTGATGTAGATAAGATGCTTGAATTATCCCACCATATGTAGTCTTGACCCATCTTGGCTCTAAAGATCTAGCAGATATGGATTTATTGGGTGTGTCCAAGGGTGGTTAATGTCTCACTATGCCAGGGGGAGGTGCCTGCTGCTTTAAAGGAGGCAGATGAACACCTTCTGCAAAGAACCTCTCAGTACCCCCAGAGCTATATATGACAACTACTTTGGAGATGACAATTAAGCTCAGAAGGAGCAGAGGTCTTATTAAAATTTTATTAAAATGCTTATTAAAATGCCCTGGCACTTTGACTCTGAGGCTCTATCACCAATATCCCATAATTGGGCAATGTGCTTGAGCATGTGTGGTGGCTGGTCAACTACAGGTGTTCTTGAAGAAAATAGATCTAGACCATTTCAGTTTGGTTTCAGATGGGAGCATCATACTGAGTTTTGGTTACTGATTATTTACTCTGGGGAAAATTCTGGATCTCCCTCAGCAGCCTTTGATACCATGATGATATCTCACTGGATTGGCTTTGGCAGATAGGAGCATGAAGCACTGTTTTACAGTGGTTCTCTCCTATCTGCAAGGATCCATTCCAGAGAGTGGCACTGGGGGACTCCTGCTCAGCCCCACGGCCAATGTGCTTTGGGGTGCCACAGGGTCTAACCTTGCCTCCCATGCTGTTCAACCTCTATATGAGGCCACTGGGAGAGGTCATTAGGAGTTTTGGAGTTGGGTGTCATCAATATGCTGATGACACTCAGCTATACTACTTCTTGTCACTGTAGCTGACAGGGGCTGTGGAGATGGTGGAGCACAGCTTGGATGGTATAATAGGCTGGATGAGAGTGACTAAATTGAAGCCGAATATCAATAAGTCAGAGACTGTGTGGATTAGTAGGTCTCAAATCCAGAATTAAGTTGGTTGCCTGTCCTGGATGGGGTTGCACTTTCCCTGGAGAAGCAGATGTGCAGTTTGTGAGTACTCCTAGATCCACCCTTCTTAATGGAAATTCAGATAGACTTGATGGCTTGGAGCCAACTTTGACTGATGAACCACCTACTGCCTTTCCTGAACAGGGATAACTTAGCCACAATAGTCCATGCACTGGTAACTTCCCAATTAGACTATTGCAATGCACTTTACATAGGGCTGTCCTTGAAGATGACTCAAAAAATGCAGCAAGTGCAAAATACAGCCACTAGACTTATCAATGGGATTCCTTTCATATAGCATATAAGATCTGTTCTGAAGGAACTGCACTGACTGCTGATATGTTTCTGTTCTGAATTCAATGTGCTGGCAATAATATTTAAAGTTTTAAATGGATTCAGACCTTGATTTTTGAGAGAACGCTTCTCTATGTTTCTTGCTCAAGAACTGAGATCTGTTGAGGGGTGTTCCTTCATGTGTCATCACTAGAAGAAATCTTGTGATCTTCCAACTGAGGCATTGGAAAACAGAGTAGGGGCCTGTACAGACTGCCAGAAATAATCCATTTTGGGACCACTTTAAATGTCCTGGCTCAATGCTAGGGAATCATGGGAATTGTATTTTTTTCTGAGACATTGAACCTTCTGTGTCAGAGAGCTCTGGTGCCACAATAAACTACAGTTCCCATGATTCCCTAGCACTGAACCAGGGCAGTTAAAGTGGTCTCAAGATGGATTATTTCTGGTCTGTAGAGGCCCTAGGGAAATTTAAATGAGAGCATCACTGTAATCTTCCTAATTGAAAATGTTAAAGTGATTCTAGAGTTCTAAGAAGTAAACTTCATTTGACTTCAGAAGGATTTGCCATCATTGAAAAAGCATCCATTCAATTACCAGGTTATCCAGTTGTTTCTACCTGTACTCTTCTACTACCATGTCCACCTCTCCCTTGCAGACCCTGGGATAATTCAATGCAGATCTTCTCCAAATGGTTGGGAATCCCTTCATGAGTGATTGAGGGACATAATTGCTATAAGGGGAGAGAGAAGAAAACAAGACCCAGTTGGAGAAATGGAAGACCTTTTACACAACATTAGAATTTGCCTATTGGAATGAAACTTTTGTTCTACTTACTGGGTGTGAAATTGTGGTTATAGTTTACATTCCCCACTCAGCACACCAGGACAGATGAAAAATCCTAAGGCTAAAAGAGGCGTAATAGTACATTTGCTTCATGTTCAGTGTGTTCTGATTTCATATTTTGGCTTGAAGTTAATGGACAATTGTTTTTTCCCCCTCTTGGCTGTAAGCATTTCAGTGAGATTATTTTTAAATTATAATTCAGGAAATGCTGCATAGGGAAGGGGTTGGAAAGGCATGTTAAATATTAAAATAGGGCAGAGTAGCCTCTATAAGACTGCAATACCATCTGACTAGAGAGTATGAACTCAAGGAAAGTCACCTTCTCATTTAGCACTTATTAGCATTTGGTCTTGCCCCAGCTATTGCACTGGGTAATTGAATGGCTTAATTTGCAAGAAGCTTGTTTTAGCTGTTGTTTCCATCTCTCACTATTGAATGATACTTAACTTCCATATGAGTAATTTGAAGTGAAAGTTTATCTTTTCCTTGCACAGAGCATGAGCCCTGCCACCTTCTAATGAGTAAATAAACCACTCAACACTTTAATCATTGTTGTTGTGCACCTTGAAGCTGCTATGTAAACTACATAAACACTTCTATGCTCTGCTACATATGTCATTTTCATTTGCCACAGTAGCTACTTACTTAGATTGGCATATGAGAAACAAAACAAAACAAAACAAAACATCCATTTCTTTTCAGCTGGCATGAAGAAACTGTTAACATTACATTTCTCTGATTACTACAAAGCTTGCATAATTATGAGTTTCCACTACTATCAAAAAACCAAACCAAACCCAAACAAACAAACAAAAACATGGGGAAAGCAAGATTCCAATGTAACCAGATTACTATAGGTGAGGTTGAGAGCAGTAACACTGGTGGAATGCAACCCAGCATGCTGCATTAGTAGCATTGCCAACCATGGGATTATATTGAATTGTTTCTTCTTTTTCTTTTTACATTCAGGCCATTTTATGACTCTGTTTAGCTGCCATATGTGATTTTATTTCTGCAACCTCTAACCAAAGCTGATTAATGGCTTTCTAAAGGTGTATTATTAAGTGAAGAGCAGAGATAAAAACACTTAGTAAAAAGCACTAATTAGTACTCATTAAGAGACAACAATGATGGACTGGACACATAATAGCTAAAGACAAAAATTAGAAGGTGGTGTCACTCTCTGTTTAACAGAGACACTGTCAAAGGTTAAGCTATTATATGTTTGTTTTACACTTTTCTTTATTTTTACCTAGATTATATTTCCCTTGGAGATGTGGCATCTTGCAAATTGAGTAGTCACACTTATTCTGCACCCTTGCAATGCAATTCATAGTGCTTCAACTATAGCAGCTTGTCAAGTTCCTTGCATACTGCTGGGAAGGTGTTGAAATGATAATAAAATGCCTAAGGTGCAATTAAATGAAACATAGTACATCATGACAGATTGGGAAATCATCTATTTTATTTGGAAAACTAGAGGTACAAGATTAATTTCCAAAGATCTGGCATTTTCTTCTTCTTCTTCTCAAGGAAGGATATCCTTGTTCAAGGTTTTTTCATGGACATTTAACACAAGCTGTCTGAACACAATGATTGTATGGAGGGATGACAGGCCAGCCATATCTGAGGCTGAAATCCTTTAAGTTAGTCCCAGCTAGAACAGATTCAGTGAATGGTGATTCCACATGTAAGTAAATCCAAGTGATTCAATAGATCTACTCTAGACTTTAGGCCAACATTTATACTAACGTTGCCTATATCATCATGATGCCACTACCATTACTATGATTAGCATGATCATCATCATGATCACCATTATTATAATACGAGACACGAGAATATTATACGATATAATAATTATTATTATCTTACAACTTATAAAGTGTGCATATAGCCATTCAGGGAAAAGGTGAGTCACTAAGGCTGTGGTCTTATAACACATTTACTTGACAGTTTGAAATGCATAGAATTGTTGTACAGTTAATTTATGATAGGATTCTGAGAAAGCTATGCCCATGTACCACCCAGGGATTTCAATGGCTTAACTTTCACCCATTAACAGGTGCTCATTATATTGAGAAATTCTTTACATTCTGCATATTCATTCCCAGTCTCTCTCATTAAATATTTAGAATTTGAGCTGTGCTTACAATGGTAGATCTGCATGATGGGCTGACCATGACCTAAGAGTGTTTACAGCACTGGCAAGCTTTGATGTCTAACATGCATCAAATGGTAATGTGAATGTGTCCTAATTCAGATATATATTTCAAAACCTTGCCTTGGAAAATAACACAAATCCCATTCTTCAAATTCAGATGTAATTGTGCATTTCTTTCTTTATACATGATTATTGTGCACATTTTATTGCAATATCAGGACAATTTTTTCTTTGACACTGCAATATTTATTCTTTGGTAGTCAATTGCTATGGATACCCAAACAAAGAAAGAAGTGAAGGGTTTCTGTCACAAATGCAACAGGCCAAGCTTTTCAGCTGGATATGGCGGCATAAACTTCAGTAATTATACTTGCCTGAAAAGCTCTCCTCCATGAAGGCCACTTGGACATCAGCAAGGAGTAGTGAGGCTCTGCAGACAAAGCCTGTAATGAGCAAGGTAGTGTAGTGTCTGAATTATTTATACTCATGATATATAGAACCTTTGTTGTGGGATTAGATAATTTTGAGTTGTAACTCAATACCTTTAACATGTAAAGGAGATGCCACTGATTCTGGGAATGTTGTTCCACTGATACTATGATCCCTTGAGTTGGTCTGTTAACCTGAGCATCTGTCCAAATATATTTCTTGACTGTGGGTTGGAACCAGATTGTGCAACTGGGCCAGTGCTAGTGAATTAGTCTGCCCCTTTGCCACCCCAATATCCCCAGTCCCCTGAAAATTCTACACAGAGGGATGTGGAGTACCTGAATGGGGTGAGCTTGGTGCAGGGAAAGAATGGATAATCCTCTAAAATTGAGCAATAGCTTCTATCATGTGCAAAGCCTCCTGAAGATTGATAGAGTTTTTCTATCCATAGCAGGCATTTTCTGGATCCATCCTATGTCATTTCCAATTAAGTGTATAAAATCAAAACTGAGGCTGGCATCAAATTATTTTTCAAGCTTTCTAAGAAAAAGAGCTCTAGATTTTCATTGTAACTGAGTCTAGAAATGCATGGGCAATTCTGTGTCAAAGAGCTTTATATATTGCCTAATTTTTCTTTGGGTTTTTAATGATGTTTGTCAGCTGCCTTGAGCATTATTTCCCCCCCCCCCAAGGTGGCATAAAATGTAATAAAAATGGTCTGTGAAATTTAAGCAACTTGATAGTGAAAAATGCAAGACATACACAGAGGTCCTGTAACCTCTCACCAGCAATTAAAATGGACCTAAATCAGAGCACAAATTGTTCCAGTGCTTTTTAAAAAAGTAATATTTGCAATGAAAAAAGTGTGAGAGAATAAAGGACAACCTTACTGTGTGTTTCCATTCTTTATTACTGTTAATATCCTTTTGTTGTTGATGATGATGATGATAATTATAATATTTATTATATCTTCCTCTTCCTCCTGCTCCTTGGGCCAATTTTTCCAAGTTTTGATGACATTTTAAGTTGGTTAGTTATTTACGAAAATACAAAAGGATGTGTCTTTTCCCATTTTGTCCAATAACTTCTTTCTTTCTTTCTGCTTTCAATTACAGAGAGTACGCCCCAAGGAAACAGAGAAATATATACATGTAATTGGAGGAAGGACAGAGAAATAGAGGTGAATATCAGCAGAGTGATGCCATCCCACAAAAGCAATAGATAATGAGATCACTGTTGAACTGTTTCTATCTGAAAGACTGTATCTCCTTATACTAACCTGAAAGGCCCCTAGGATCTACAGGGGAAGGCTTTCTCTCAGTTCCAACACCATCACAGGTTCACTCGGTGAGGACACAAGAGAGGACCTTCTCAGTGGCTGCTCCCACCCTCTGGAATGCCCTTCCACGGGAAGCTAAGCTAGTCTTCTCCCTCCTTTCCTTTTGCCAGCAGGCAAATACATTTTTGTGCAAGCAGGCTTTTAATATGTAATCATTCTCATGAAGTGTGTGCTCTATTTATGTTTTTAACTTTTGTATATTTTATTTGATTTTATCCATTTTTAGCAGGATGATTTTAATTGTTTTTTAGGGCCTCGGCAGACGGCTTAAAAAGCCGTCCTTGGCGCAAGGAAGGGGAGGGGCAGCCGCACGCTCGGTGCCCCTTCCCTCTCCCGAGGTCGTCCTTGGAGCCGCCAGCCCTCTGCACGGCCGGTGCTCCGAGGACAACCTCCTGCCGCAGCGTCCGGACGCGCTGTGGCGGAAGGGTCGCCGAAAGTGTGCCTCAACATTTTGGGGTGCACTTTCAGCGACATATGAAAGGAGCGCTATTTTAGCACTCCTTTCCAGGGGCGCCAACGGTGCGCCGCTGGATCGAGGCATGGGGATGCCTCGGTCCCGCGGCGCACCTTCCCAGGGCGGCCCACAGTTGCCTGTCTGCTTAGGCCCTTAGTTTTTTTATTGTAAAGTTTAAAAACTATTTTATTTGTGAGATGCCTTGGGTCCCTTTCTCGGGGAAAAGCAGAATATAAAATAAAGAAAAATAAAGAAATTTCTCCCATTTTTTTTCTGATTAAGAATAAGATAATTGTCTATGTTGGTGGTTGTTTCTTTAAAATAATAGCTATAACTTATAGTTGTAAGACTAATTTTTATTATGAGGTGTTGTTGATGGCAGGTGGAGTGAGTCTGACATTGTTTATATTTATAGGTAAAGGCTTTTGATTCCTGCATCCTCCTTAGTGTGTGCCTTTCTTTTTAACCTCACTCATTTATTTTCAGTTGGTGGGTGGGTGAGAAATACTTTTCCAAGATTCATGCAATTGTTTTCTTCATTCAAAAGCTTAAAAAAGGATCAGAGGGAAGAGTGAAATCATGAATAGGACCTTTCATCTTCCTTCTGGTGAGCTTTTTAGTGCAGTAATATAATGTAAATTTAAAAACCAAATTAGAATTAAAGTCTATCTCCTTTTTAAACATAAAACTTTTGTGTAAATATACAGAATAGTAAAGGCTTATAACCTAACTTTGAACTGCACAGTTAGGGGACTTGAATTCAAACTCTTCCACAAACAAATCCTAGCACATAGAAAATGAGAAAACAATGGGCAAGATAGGCTGGAACTTACCCACATATCTCTGTAACTTCTATTATGAGCACAATGAAACTAGACCTTAGTTGAGAGCAAGGTTGCTACAATCACAAAGTACAATTACAGTTAGATGTCTGTATCCAAGGGACACCATTTTACTACCCCAATGTATATAATGGAACTTGAACATTCACATATGTTGATATCCATGGTGGGTTCTGGAACCAAACCCCAGTGGATACCAGAGGCCCACTGTATATATACGCTCATTTGTCAGTAAGTCCAACTGTATCCAATGAGGCTGATTCATTAGCTAGTGTGTGCTTAGGGTTGTAGCCACAGGCATTTTTTAAATTAAAGTTTTTATTAATTAAAAAAATTACATATTACAAACAATAAACAATAAAATGTACAATATACATACATACCAATACAACAACAACAAAAA
>CM034701.1:263855794-263872490 GCA_020142125.1 Phrynosoma platyrhinos | reverse complement strand
TATATTAATAGAGCAAAGATCCATATTAGAACATTAGACATTTATTGCGTCTAAACAGCGGCTACCTGTTAGCTACCTCCATTTTGTGATTCTATTGTGTTCCTTTTTTGTGAGTATGTTTTAGTTCTATTGCTGTTAGTGGTCTTAGGCTCTGTTGATGTGAAGACAGACCAAAATGTTTCCTATATTATACTATGTGTATGTATCTGTCAGTGAGGCTTTGCCCCAGGATGTAAAATGCCCCAGGTGTATGCAGTGTGCAAAGGCACAACAAACAGATATCTGGTGATGACTGGAGCTATGTCTTAGCTAGAATGATTTGCAGATAGCTCTTTTGCATCAGAGGCAACAGATAAAGAGTCAGTTTTTGGTTTAGTTGTCAAATTTGTTGATGGTCCTGTTGTTTGGAGATTCAAAAAGCAAAATTGTGTAGCTTGGAGCACCACAGATGCTGAATTCACTGCATTCTCACAGATGGCCAGCAAAGTTCAGTGGGTCAGTCAACTATTGGGGGATCTTGATTAACCATGCCACATACCAATAGTGATCAGTGAAGACTCACAGGCTTGCATTGCAATGGTAGAAGCAGAAAATCTAAAAATCAGGAAGAAATACATTGGGTGAGATATCAAAATGTACGAGTTACAAGGTGGAATCCTAAAAATGGAATATTGTGTTTCTGAAGAAAACATTGCAGATTTACTCACAAAGGCATTACCTGTAGAAAGTCAGGAGAAAGTCATGGGTAGGCTAGGCCTTAGGACAAAGAATCACACTCAATGAAACTACTACACTGTGAGTAAAATGTATTCTGATGTAGTTTGTTTGAAACAAATCATTCTGCATGGCATCTAAGACATTTTGGAGGGGATTGTCAGTGAGGCTTTGCCCCAGGATTTAAAATGTCCTAGGTGCATGCAGTGTGCAGTGTGAAAAAAGGAGAAAAGTTGACTCAGAGGAAGCTGATGAAACTTCAGCAGGAAGTTGTGTGGTAGCAGTTCAAAACTGCACAGTCACTGTGGACATGTAACAGGAAAATGATGAAACACTGGCAGGAGGTTGGGTCAGAATCCTAGTCAGAGTTTGTGTATATAAGGAAGAATGTTCCAATGCATTGTGGTTAGGTGGATGATGAATGGTGGTAGAGCATTATGTAGGATGGTGTAGATATTGCTATATCGTGCTTGTAAATACTTGCTGCAACTTAAAAGCCTCTTTGGAAGAACCTCAGCACTTTGGGCCTCGGCAGACGACTAATTGAGTCGTCTTCGAGGCAAGGAAGAGGAGGGGCAGCCGCACGCGTGGCACCCCTTCCTCTTCCTGAGGTCGTCCTTGGAGCCGCCAGCCCTCCGCACGGCTGGCGCTCCGGGGACAACCTCCCGCCGCAGCGTCCGCACGCACTGTGGCGGAAAAGACAGGGAAAGTGCACCCTACACTTTTAGGGCGCACTTTCCCTGTCTTGTGAAAGGAGCGTTGATTTAGCACTCCTTCCAGGGACGCCGCCGGTGCGCAGCAGTGCGGAGGCTGCGCTCCCGCGGAGCTCCGTCCGGCGGCGTCTCCGGTGCCTCTGTCTGCTTCCCCCCTTTGTTTGGATGAAGGAGTTTCTACACTACTTCCAGACTCTGCAGTGGCATTTGTCACCTGGCTGTAAGTCTTCTTCATGTGGACTCAGTCTTCTACCTGTGCTAACAGTACCTTCAAGGCACTTGTCAATTTACGATGACCCCATTAATTTCATAGGGTTTTCTTAAGCAAGGAATACTCAGAGGTGATTTTACCACTTCCTTTTGAAATATAGCTTACAGCATCTGGTATTTTTAGTATTACTGTACAGTAATGCATTTCCTCCAATTCTAATTCTTCTTCTTAGACCTTCCTTACTCTCTTATAGAATCTGCCAGAGGATGGGCCATCCACTGTAATGAATTCTGAAAACAATTAACTCATTAAAATATAGGATTACCTTCAGTTTTATTAAGAAAATCTAATGAGCCAAACCATATTAAGTAAAAAACCTGATGAGTTAAGATATTAACAAATTAAATAATTAATTATTTCCAAACTGTGTGGCTTCCAGGTCAGTATGGCAGTGAATCCACACATGTCTTGAGGCTGAACTTTAAAGGAGCTATTGAATGGGCTGAGCACTATCCCCAAAATAAGTCTAGCCCTTACTATAGCTCCTTTAAAGTCTGGACTAAAAGCTGTAGAATATTTACTAGCCTACTAAAATGGAAGCCATTGGCCATTATTGGCAGCTGCAGGGCACAGATGGTCATTTCATGGCTAGTATGAACAGATGCAAAGGTCCACAGAATTCCCATATCTTAAATAGTTGTGTTGGTCAGAGAAACTTCATTCTTGATCCCTTTCAGTCTGGTTTCTGCCCATGGCATTCTACAGAGATGGCTCTCACAAAGATCTTGAATGATCTTTTGCGGACCAAGGCTAATGGCCTTTACTCTGTTTTCATTCTTCTCGATTTGTCTGTGGCTTTTGACACCATTGATCACTGTCTTTTAGTTGATATACTTTCTGACCTTGGGTTCTCAGATTCTGTCCTTGATTGGTTTAAATCTTATCTGTCAGACAGATCTTTTGCAGTGGTTACGGGTGGTCAGGCTTTGTTCTCTGTTCCGTTATCTGTTGGAGTTCCCCAGGGCTCTGCTTTGGGTCCCCTACTGTTTTCTCTTTACACATTGTCTCTAGGAAAACTCATTAGTTCTTTTGACACTCAGCTGTATCTCTCCACCCTGACCTTTCTTCAGGTCCCCAACAACAAGTTTCATCTTGTCTTGCAGCTGTCTCTCAGTGGATGAACATTGGTGCTTGAAGCTCAATATGTCCAAAATGGAGCTTCTTGTTTTTCCACCAAAGCCTAATGTTCAATACTCTTTTTCTCTTTCTGTTGATGATATTTCTATTTGACCTGTTCAGGAAGCTCGCAGTCTTGGTTTTATTTTTGATTCATCTCTGTCATGCATTCCCCAGATTCAGGCCACAGCCAAGGCATGTAGATTCTTTCTGTATAATATTACTAAAATTTGACCATTTCTCTTGGCCTCTACTGCCAAGATTTTGATCCATGCCCTAGTGGTCTCGCGACTAGATTTTTGTAACCTTCTCCTAGCAAGGCTCCCTCTTTCTCACCTCCATCCTTTAATTTTGGTCCAGCATTCTGCTGCACACACTATCACATCTGCTCACCATTTTGACCATATTTCTCCCTTATTTTCATTCCTTCATTGGCTCCCCCTCCCTTTCCATATTCAATATAAGCTTCTACTATTGACTTTTAAAGCCCTGCTTCTTTCCCCTTACTGTCCCACCCATGCCCTTTGTTCTGGTAGTCAAGGTCTGCTGTCTCAGCCTAAGATTTTTACTGCTTCATCCTGGATTTGTCCCTTTTCACCTGCTGCCCCTCATTCCTGGAACCTCCTTCCCCTATGAGCATGGAGCATCACTTCTTTAACCAGCTTCAGAGTTGAGTTAAAGACTATACTGTTCAGAGAAGCATTCACAGACACTGCATGATGATTTTTTGATGTTTTTAATTTGTTGCCTTCTTTGTATTAATATGTTTTATTTTATCATTTTGTAGAATGTATGCCATCAGCAGGCTTTTTATCTATTTTATCTATTTTATTGACTATTATATTATTATTTAAAAAATAATAATATAATAGTGCAGAAATTAAAAACAATACTATACACTATTCCAGGGGTAGGCAACCTAAGGCCCGGGGGGCCAGATGCAGCCCCCAGAGGCCTTTGGACTGGCCCCAGGCCAGTCCTGCCGCCACCCCCACCACCACCCGCCGTGATAATATTGATTATTGTTGTTATTACTTATTCTTGGGGTTTTCTTGGCAAAATCTCCACGGGGGTTTGCTATGGCTTTTCTGGGACTGAGAGAGTGTGCATGCATATTTTTTAATTTTTTTAAAAAAATATTTTTATTTATTAATTAATTTATTTATTTTTGGTGCTTCGGCCCCCCAATTGTCTGAGGGACAGCAACCTGGTCCCCAGCTCAAAAAGGTTGCTTACCCCTGCACTATTCTGTAACTATTAAGGTTGCAGAGGCAGTCTTTTTCATATCTGGTTATTATGTTTATACTGGAGAAAGAGTAAGGTATGATGATGATGATGATGATGATGATGATGATGATGATGATACTTTTTCAGTGTTTCCAATGCATCTTTATCAACAGATCTCAAGGAAGGATAATATCAATGAAATAATTGCAATACATTTTTTTTAAAAAAAAAACCTTAAAATATTAAACAGTCTTTAAATTGTTTATTGATCATACTTCACCTTACAAACTCTTGTTCCAAAGTGCACTGGAAAAACCAGCTAACTAACATTTTATTGTTTTCTATGGCCTAATCAACAGACTGAAAGCCTGGAGACCATTGTTATTAAGTGCCTTCAAGTAATGTTGACTTATGGCAACCTTAATATGGCAACCCCTATCATGGGGTTTTCTTGAAAGAATTTGTTGGCAGAGGCAGTTTGCCCTCACCTTCATCTAAGGCTGAAAGAGTGTGATTTGCCCAAGGTCACCCAGTTGGTTTCCATGGCCAAGCAGGGATTCAAAACCTGGTCTCCCTGTGTCCACATCCAAGACTCAAATCATTGTACCACTCTGGCACTCATCAGCCAAAGTCAAATCAATGACTATCAAATGCCTAGAAATCAAAATATTTTATTTCAAAATTTTCTTGATTCATTTTGCATACATATGGATCAAAAATTGAAAGGTCAGTGTGTTGGCTAGGTAAGGCCTAAATGCTGTGTAAAAGACACATGTATACACACATGTGCTCACAGATAAACTATTCATGATTTTGCCATGAACCATTTCATTTTTAAAGAATTTACAACATACACTATATTTCATTAAAGTGCTTTGTTGTTGTTGTTAATTGCCCTCAAATTGATCTAGACCAGGGGTAGGCAATCTAAGGCCCGGGTGCTAGATGCGCCCCCCGAGGCCTTTGGACTGGCCCCAGGTCGGTGCTGCCGCCGCCGCCCCTACTGCCGCTGCCCCCCTCCATGATGATATTGATTATTGTTGTTATTACGTGTTCTTGGGGTTTTCTTGGCAAAATCTCCACAGGGGTTTTGCCATGGCTTTTCTGGGGCTGAGAGAGTGTGCATGCATATATTTTTTAATTTTTTTAAAAAAATATATTTTTATATTTATTTATTTATTAATTAATTTTTGGTGCTTCGGCCCCCCAATTGTCTGAGGGACAGCAACCCGGCCCCCGGCTCAAAAAGGTTGCCTACCCCTGATCTAGACCCATGGCAGCCCTATAGATGAGACATCTTCACGACCCCCTGTCCTCCACTGCTCTGCTTAATTCCTGCAACATGTGGCCTTCCTCTTTTCCTACTTCCCTCCACCTTTCCCAGCATTATTGTCTTTCCAACAAGTCCTCCTTTCTCATGATGTGTCCAAAAGACAACAGCCTCAGTTTGGTTATCTTGGCTTCTAGGGAGGTTTCTTAACTGTCCAGCACTCACATCCATACATGGTAATAAGGAAAATAATGGCTTGTATGATTTTAACTTTTGAGCTGAGTTGTATATCTTTGTTTTTTAAAACCTTTTCTAGTTCTTTCATAGCGACACACACACTCACACACACACACACACACACCGTCTTAGGGGTTGGGCAGACAAGTGGTTCTGGGCCACTCCTGCTAGCGGCAGATCGGGGCCATGGCAACCGCATGCCATGGCCCTGATCCTCCCTATTGCCAGCCCTAAAAGACATAATGTGCCAAAAGGATGTCCTGATACCACACACCATGTGTACGTGCTCACAGCATCAGGACAGTGTTGGGCTGGGGTTGGAGCAGCTGGTGTGCAGCTGCCCTGCTCCAACTCCACCCCTAGGCTGGCCCTTTAGGCTGGTCTGCAATGCCCCTTAGTCTTCTTCTGGTTTCCTGACTGCATGCTCCATTTCTATCAATGTTTGGGAATGGAAATTTTTTTACTATTTCTATTTCTTCGTTGCCTAGGCTGAACTAGCGAAGGTCTCAGTGGTCAACAACAACAACAAATTTGTATCCCGCCCCTCTGCAGATGCAATCGGGGCAGCTTACAACAATAAAACATCACAATATACACCCCAAACCCACTCACCCCTTAAAACAGTATTAAACCACAAGGAATTAAAAAACAACAACAAACAACAAGCAATTATACAATTAAAAAATTCATAATGGCAAAGCAGACAGCAGAACGATGTGGCACAAAATTAGGGAAAGGGGTAAGCTTGCTCCTTATGCTGGGAAGACTAGTCGGGAAAGGCCTGCTGGAAGAGATCTGTCTTCAAAGCTTTATTAAAGCTGTTTAAGATGGTAATCTGACGGATCTTGTCTGGCAGGCCGTTCCATAATCTGGGAGCAGTTGCTGAGAAGGTCCTCTGGGAGGTTGCAGACAGCCTAGTTTTAATAGGCTAAAGCAAGTTCCTCCCAAAGGACCAGAGTGTGCTGGGTGGGTTATATGGAAAGAGGTGGTCCTGGAGATAGATTGGACTCTAGCCATATAGGGCTTTAAAGGTAATAACCAACACTTTATACTGAACTCGGAAACTAATTGGCAGCCAGTGCAAGGATTTTAAAACAGGTGTTATGTGGTCTCTCCTAGATGTACCAGAGACCAATCTAGCTGCCATATTCTGTACAAGTTGAAGTTTCCAAACTAAGCATGAGGGTAGTCCCATGTAGAGGGCATTACAGAAATCGAGATGGGAGGTTACCAGCACATGTACCACAGTTTCAAAGTTCTTTACTTCTAGGAAAGGGCACAGCTGGCGTATCAGCCGAAGCTGATAGCAGGCGTGCCTGACCGTCACATTCACTTGATTAGTCATCTGGAGCAATGAATTCAGGAGCACTCCCAGGCTATGAACACAGTCCTTAGTGGAGATAGTGACCTCATCCAGTAATGGAGATTGTATCCCAATACCTACTGTCGGGGCAGCCACTGTTAGTACCCCCATTTTGTCTGGATTCAGTCTCAATCTGTTTTTCCTCATCCAGCCTGTTTCTGCCTTAGGACAATCATTGAGAGGAGAGATGCCATCTGAAGTCATAGCTGATGACTGAGTCAGGGAGAAGTATATCTGGGTGTTATCAGCATACTGATAACACCCTGCCCCATGACTCTGAATGATCGTTCCTCGTGGCTTTATATATATATTGAACAACATCGGGGACATGATGGTGCCTTGAGGGATGCCACAATTAAGCTCCCTCCTAGTGGAGCAACTATCCCTGAGCAACACCCTCTGGAATCTGCCCAAGAGAAAGGAGGAGAACCACTGCAATGCAGTGCCTCCAATTCCTAACTCTCTCAAGAGGATGTTGTCATCTATTGTATCAAAAGCCTCTGAGAGATCTAAGAGCACCAATAGGGTCACACTACCCCTGTTGATGCTCAGACAAAGGTCGTTAGTCAAGGCAACCATGGCAGTCTCAACTCCAAATCCTGTCCTAAAGCCTGTCCTAAAGCCAGTTTGAAATGGGTCTAGATAATCAGTTTCCTCCAAGACAGCTTGGAGCTTAAGAGCAACCACCCTCTCTATCACTTTGCTTAAGAAAGGTAACAAAGAGACCGGCCTATAGTTGTTCATATCCAAGGGGTCCAGGGAAGGCTTTTTCAGAAGCGGCTTAACTGCCGCTTCCTTTAAACAAGCTGGAACGTAACCTTCCCTGAGGGATGCACTGATAATGTCCCTAAGGAACCACCTCAATGCATCCCTCCCCTCAGATGGCCAGCCACGATGGGCAGGGATTGAAAGGACAAGTCATCTTCCTCACACTACCAAGGAGCTTGTCCATGTCATTGGTACTCACAGATTGAAATCGATCCAGTATAATTTCATTAATGGAGTTGCTGGACACCTTGTCAATTGATTCTGTTACAATTCTGGTATCTAAGTAGGCTCTTATCTGAGAGCTTTTATATGCAAAAAAGTTGTTAAACACGTCACAGCAGGCCGTTGTTGGGTTAAGTAGTGGGTTCTGCGTGGGTGGCACCTGCATCAGCTCCTCTACCATCCTAAACAGTTCTGCTGGACGGGACTCTGCAGATGCAATACGTGCAGAGCAGAAAGATCTCTGCTCTGCATGTATTGCCTCTTGATAGGAATGAAGAAAGTTCCTATGATGAGTCTTGTCAAATAAGAGTCAAGTCTTCTGCCAGGTGTGCTTTAGTCATTGTCCAACCTGCTTCATCTTTCTAAGCTCCTCCGTATACCATGGCTTATAATTAGAAGCAGGTTGGAAAGGACGCTCGGGAGCGATTGTGTCGATAGCCTTGGCGAGATCAGTATTCCAGGTATTCACCAAAGCTTCGACAGAATCACCAGTGTAACCAACCATTAAACCCTCCAAGGCTTTCTGGAATCCAATTGGTTCCATTAGCCTTCAAGGGCAGAGCATTCTAATAGGTCCACCACCCCTGGTGCAGTAAGCAGTGTTTCTTAGTTCAGCCTTGATCAGAAAATGATTCGTCCATGACAATACAGAGGTTTTTATTATCTCTGTCCATGGATATTCCTGTTCCGTACTAAAGACCGCATCAAGGGTATGACCTGCACAATGAGTGGGCCCGATGACCAATTGAGATAGGCCCATGTTTGTCATGGATTCCATGAACTCCTGAGCCGCACCTGTTAGGCTTGATGAACTGTTCTCAAGTGGAATGTTGAAGTTACTCAAAACTAAAAGTCTGGGCAACTCCAAAAACAACTCTGAGACCAGCTATGTCAGCTCAGTTAGGGAATCTGCTAGACAATGGGGTGGTCGGTATACTAGTAGAATCCCTAAACTATCCCTGCTCCTCAGGCTCAGGTACATGCACTCGAAGTGGCCTATTTTCTGGACAGGTATCCTGGTCAAGGTAAGGGAGTTTTTGTGAACCAGAGCCACTCTGCCTCCCCACCCACTTCCCCTTACCTGCTCACTAACAAAATACCCGGCCTGGAGGGCCTCTGTCCATGTCATGGCACTATCCTTTCCCAGCCAGGTTTCTGTAAAGAAAGCCAGGTTGGCATCCTCATCTACAAGGAGATTATAAATAATATGAGTTTTGTTCTTGATGGACCTGGCATTGCAAGGGAGCAAGGTAAGATTCTATGGAATGGTTTCGGGAAACAGAGTGAACTGAAGGCGGGATGGCTTTCAAACATCAATCCTGTCTTATTTTGCAACATCCCTTCACTCTGTTGCCACCATACTTTCCTTTCCGCCACATAACCCCAATCTCTGCTCCCAGATCATTCCCGACCACTAAAAGAGATAGAATATAGAGCAATCAAATTAAACTTCCTTCCTTGTATTCTTCTGGCAATTCAAAAGTGAAAAACCCTCAATAGCCAGATCAGTGGGGGAGGGGGGGAGGGTCTATTTCCTGCTGAAAATAAAAAGATAGGGCGGGCTCAGAAGCCTCTGCCCAGTCCAGGTTCTTACTCTCACTCCTGACATCAGTACTTGACTGTTGTTGATAGTGAGAGGGCTGGGCAGGCTGGATGGAATCTTCCATTCATAACCCAGCCCCCATAGCCGCATCTGCCACTGCACTGCCAGAGGATGGTGGAATAGGCGGGCATATATGCCTCTGCCCCAGGCCTCTCCTGGCCCCACCACCACTTCTGTTATTGTGCTGCAAGTGGATGGTGGAATGGGAGGGCTTATATGCCTCCGCCCCAGGCCTCTCATGGCCCTGCTGCTGCTTCTGCCACTGTGCTGCTGGAGGATGGTGAAATGGGATTTCCCAGATCTTGTAAAATAGATCTCTTGTTCTTCCCTTTTTGTTGTTGTCTTCTATTTCTCTTCATTGGTCATTGTAGTAATTTTCTCTGTTTTTCAGCGCAATCTGTTGTACTGTTGAATTCATAATTCTTTGTTTGTTCCCATCTCCATTTTATTTTTTCTTCTCTTCTTTTCTTTATCGCTTTTAGTGTTTTTTCTGTCATCCATGTTTTTTTTTATCTTTCTTTTTGTTTATTGAAAGTGTCTGTCTGCATTCTTCTTTTATTATATCCCTGGCTTCAGACCATAGTTCCTCTGGTTCCTAGTCTTAGTAATGCAAAACTGTTTCTTAGTAATGCTTAGTAATTCAAAACTGTTTCTTATGTTGTCAGTAAATTCTGTAGAGATATTATTTAGATCATATTTTGGTACAATCACTCATTTTGTTTTCTTCTTGAGTCTTACTCTTATTTTTGATATAAATAGTTCATGATCTGTGCCACAGTCGGTGCCTGGTCTAGTCTTAGCCTCCAGTATAGATTTTCCCCATCTTTTGCTTCCTTGTGTTAACTAGATGAATGTAAATATTCTTCTTTAAAATGAAACAATAGGAAACTAAAAAATGGTTACTATTCCTGGAGAAAAAGATCATTTTTCCCAGTTGTCCTTTCTCTCCCCATATCCATTTACTTAGATTACAAGTAAACATGCAGAATATTGAACTACAAATGCAGAAAAGCATTGAGGTGAATTATCTAAATCCTGCCAGATATTGAAAATCAGGAGTCTGCTGGAGTTTTAGAAGAGTAGATCAGATCAAATTGACAGGTTTGATGTTTTCCCTTTTGTTTGAGCCAATTTGTGAAACCTAGCAACAGCCAGTATTAAATGAAGGAGAGAAACACACATAAATATTCCATGATAGACCTTGACATTTTTTGAGTATTTATAGCTTCTGGATGGGTAGTGGATTTTTAAAATGCCTAATCATGTAATGAGTTCAACTCGTAAAATAAATTAGCCTAGAATCTGAAATTCTTTTTAATCCTACAAAAGTAGTGGGCATTGATCAATGGAAGCAATAATGTTTTCATAGAGAGCAAAGAACATCAGTTAGAATAGCATACCATTTCTCCCTTAGCTGAAAGGCATAAAACACCAGACTTTGGGCCTCAGCAGATGGCTAATTGGGCCGTCTTGGAGGCAGGGAAGAGGAGGGGCAGCCGCACACTCGCCGCCCCTTCCTCCTCCTGAGGTTGCCCTTGGAGCAGCCGGCCCTCCCCATGGCCAGCGCTCCGAGGGCAACCTCCCGCCGCAGCGTCCGCACACGCTGCAGAGGATAAGTCAGTGAAAGTGTGCCCTATGCTTTTGGGGCACACTTTCACTGACTTCTGAAAGGAGCGCTGATTTAGCGCTCCTTTCAGGGGCGCCGACGGTGTGCCGTGGTGCGGATGCCGCGGTCCCACGGCACACCGTCCCGCGGCATCCCAGACGCCCTTGTCTGCTTCCCCCCTAAGACTGCCTCTAGTTAAAACTATTTTCCTCTTAAGGGATGGGTTAGAAAGCTGTTTTTTTAGCAGCCCAGCACAAGATATTGAAAGCCAGTATAATGCAGGGGTGGGAATGTCAGATTGAGTTCAGATCTCTCCACTCAGTTATGAAGATGACAGGATAAATCATAGAATCATAGAGTTGGAAGCCACAAGGGACATACCATCCAACCCCCTGCCATGCAGGAACTCAAAAGCAAAGCATCCCTGACAGATGACCATCCAGATTCTGTTTAAAGACCTACAAAGAAGAAGACTCCACCACACTCCAAAGGAGTGTGTTCCACTGTCGAACACTCTCACTGTCAGAAAGTTCCTACTAATGTTGAGGTGGAATCTCTTTTCCTGGAGCTTGCATCCATTGTTCTATTCTCTGGAGCAGCAGAAAACAAGCCTGCTCCCTCCTCTTCAAATATGACACCCCTTCAAATATTTAAACAGGGCTATCATATCACCTCTTAACCATCTCTTCTCCAGTCTAAATATACCAGCTCCCTAAGTCTCTCCTCATAGGGTGTGGTTTCCAGACCCTTCACCATTTTTGTCGCCTTTCTTTGGACACTCTCCAGCTTCTCAACTTTGAATTATGGTGCCCAGAACTGGACACAGTATTCCAGGTGAGGCCTGGCTAAAGCAGAATAGAGTGGTACTATTATTTTCCTTGATCTAGACATTATACTTCTCTTGTGATGATAGTATCAGAGAGTGAGGCCTTTAATATTGACTTGAATATACTAGAGCAAGCTAGGATGGAAATATAAAAAATTAATCAAAACATTATAATAAATAGCATAATAAACTAGTATTATTATTAACAATTATTATAATAAGCAAAATATAATAACATTTAACCTAGGAGCTATGCAGACAGGCAGGAAAAGGTGACCTGAAGTTGCCTTTTCCTTAAGCTGCAGCAACCTTAAGTTTGCCTTAAATGGGGATGGTGCAACCACACTGGGGGGAGTCAATGTAGCTTTTCCGAGGCTGTATTGAAGCCCCAGCAACAGCACCACTATCCCCAAGGATGCCGCAAAGGGAGATGGAGCAACCGCATGGGCTGGCAGTGGCTACTTTAATTCTTTTTGGTTTTGAAATGCATGTGCACGTGTGCAGGAACATCTCTCCACACCTGTGCATCTGTGCAGGAAAACATTCCTGTGCACCTACACAGGACCTGTTATAAGGTGGTATACAACCTGTCACTGTGCACAAAGGTGACTGAAGTTCAGCATCCCTGTGCACCTGCACAGGATCTGTCATACACCCACAAGGATTCGCTGACCTCCACTTCCTTCCAAGGAGTGGGTGGAGTAGCCAAGTGCCACTGTCTGAGTGTTCCACCCTTGGGGCAAAGGAATGGGTTTGTCAACTGAAAACTCCATCATCCTCCACAAAACATGTCCCACACAGATTAGGGAGGAGAGGAGAGGTATATGCAAGGGAGGTTTGTGTGGACAGACTTGATACATGCAGCTGGTGGTCATGCAAGGGACATGGTCAACAGGACACATGGACAAACATTACTCCAGGAGCCCCTCCCCCAATCATGCCAGGAAGTGGTGCGCAGGTCTTATGCACACCTGCACAGAAGAGGTCACAAAAGCCTCTTTCATGCAAATTGCTGTGCATGCTGACAGCAAGCATACATCCAATAGAATGCATTGATTGTCATAATAGAGGACAGTTGCTAGGGCGCATGTGTAGGGTTACAATTAGGGTTAGGATTAGGGTTCTAATATTCAAATCAAAATCAAATAAAATTTGAATATTCAAGTGCACCTGCGCCAGTGCATCCATACCTGGAAGCATAGGATGTTTTAAATTAAAGCTTGTTTTAAATTAAAGCTTTTAAATGTTTTAAATTAAAGCTTTAAAATTAAAAATTAAATGTTAAAGCTTTAAAATTTAAAATTAAATGTTTTAAATTAAAGCTTGCATCGGAGAGCGCACGCTCTGGATCACCAAGTCAATTTCCATTGTACGTGTGACAGTGCATTTAAATGGTCATTTTCTGGTGCATCAGTGTCACTCCATGCATACACATATGTGAAGGTGTGCATCTTCCTTTTTGGAGCAGCTTTTCTAGGCATACGATGGCTAGAGGGAGCTTTCCTAGAGACTTTTAGGCATGCTTCGTCTAAGGGCCACACCTACAAGTCACCCTCAAAGCTCCCCTGGTGTTGTTTGCCAAAAACAACAGACTACCTATCACAGAGTAATACAAGTCTGGCCTTCCAAACAACTCCTCAGACTCCAGACTCTGGTAGTCAGGCGTCATTGGACTCTTGACAACCTTGGCTTTGCTCAGACCAGTCTTATTAATCATCTTCTCTATCTTTTTCTTCTGACACAACCTGAAGCCACCACACTGGACCCTCTCTACCTCTATCCCTAGGTAGTTCCTCAGGTGTCCAGGGTCCTTGATCTTTAACTTCTGTGCCAACTCACACTGCACCAGTCTGATCTCCTGATCCCTGGCTGCAACACACAAATCGTCTTTCTGCCCTGCAGGCTTACCAACCACCTCAAACACTTTCCTGTCCACCAATGCACCAAATTACTGATCCATAGCCACATTCTACTTTTCTTGCTCACTAACTGGATAACTATCAGGCTCCTCCACCACAACAGCACAGGCTTGTACCTCCTGCCCAACAAATCTGTCTGGTGGTCTCCTGACTCTCTGTGTCCTTCATGGAATGACAACCTTGGGTCTGCCATGCTCATCTTCAATGTCACTATTGCTTTCCTGGATGCCATGTCTCTGAAATGGTTCCTGTTTTGGTGTCTGTGTGTGTGTCTTTTTGGTTCACAGAAGTGCTAGGTTTCTCCACATTTCTGGAAGCACCCACCCCTCCATTTCTGATGTTTGTACCAGTGTTTCTCAACCTCACAAAAACTGTTTTAAGGGGGGTGGGTTGGTTTTTCTTTTTGAGATATATTATATGGGGTTTTATTGTAAGCCGCTTGGATTGTCTGTCAATAAGTGGGATACAAATTATTATTATTATTATTATTATTATTATTATTATTATTATCATCATCATCATCATCATCATCGTTGGTGTGGATCATCTCCTATCTAGCATGTGTTTCAAACCTTGCACTCCTTCAGTACAGAACTATGCCACCACCCAATAAGAATTTTAGCCTCTGGCTACCCAATAAGAACAGTAGCCTCTGGCTCTTTGGTTTGTTCTACCTGTGAAACTGTGGAGGAATAAGTACTGGGGCAAACTGGCCAAAAACCTTCAAGTACTGCAGATTGGGTGCTCTACCATATAACAGGAAGTATGGTGTTTGATTCATGGCACTGCACTGCTGGCCTTTGGCAAGGAACTCACTGCCCATAGCTCACAAAAATTCCCACCCCTCAATGGCATTTACTCACTTTTTCACCTGGTCAGCAGCTTCACCCTTAGTTTTTAACAAGGCCACACAGGAATACCGGGTGTGGCAATCCACTATGAGCAGGCTAAACCTGTTTCCTCCCATGCTTCTAACCTGGTGTGGTTCTGACAGGTCTGCATGTACTGCCTCAAAAGGCCTCTGGGTGGCACATTTGCTTACTTTGGGAACAGGGTAACTCTGGGCAAACCTTGCCCAGTGTTCTCAAACCTTTAAAACTTGTGTGCCCCATTACTCTATGAAAATAGTGTGCACAATTTCCATGTAAAGGTTTGTTTGCAACGCTGCCACACTTAACCTGTGCCACTATGTGGTATACCTGATTTTTCTTTGCAGCTTCACCACACATTGTCCAGTTTTTAGAGATTACACCCTCATCACCCTTAAAATGGACTTCAAACCCTTCATTGGTCAGAGATGCCACACTCACAAGGGAATTCTGCAGTTTAGGTGCACACAAAACATTATCAAATGCTTTCCCCAGCTCTGGGATGAATACAGACTCTTTGAACTCCACTTTAGCATCAACAAACACCATGTGTCTACTGATACTGGTTTTGGGTTCTGTAGTCTCACTCACAACACCCTCCACAGCAGAAACACACCTCCTCCCTTCCTGGGGCTTTTTCTTCAGTGAGGACCATCCCTTCTGTGCTTCAGAGACTCTTGGACAGTCCTTCCTGAAATGTCCAGTCTCTCCACAGGAAAAGCACTGCTTGGTCCTGCCGTTGGGAGCACTCCCCTCCTAGGACGTCTTGGTTGGTTGACTCTTGCTTGCTTTCCCAGCTTCCCTGGAGCTCTCCTCAAAGTCACATCTCTGGACCTCCTCCAGGATTCTTGAAGCAACAAGCTAGGTTCTCAGATCTGCCTCGGCAACTCCCTGTAGGTCGTACGTCAAAAAGTCCCACTCACTGGTCAAACTGCTCAGGAGTATGAAGACCTTTTGAGACTCCTCCATCTGGATGCCTTTGCCGCTGCATTCTGCAAACAAGCCTTGCATTCTGTCCAGATGAGTAAGTACAGAAGTTCCCTCCTGCAACTTAGAGCTGTACAGTTTTCTACAACAAAGCATCTTAGATAAGGCTCCGTCAGGCTGATGAACTCGCTCCAGGGCACACCACACATCAAAAACTGTCTGCTTTTCCCTGATGTGATTCAGCTGGCTTTTTTCTATGGCTAGAACAATTGCAGCTTGTGCCTTGCCATCCTCATCAATTTGATGGACATCTTTTGGGTCTGGTTGATTTTGCACAATGTCGCACAAATCCTGTTTTACCAATAAAGCTTGCATATAGATTTTCCAAGAGGCATAGTTTGATCCATTCAGCCTCTGAAATCTAATGGCTGTTTCCATGTTGCTCTGAGTCAACGGCAGCAGATGCAGATGGACTTCTGGGCAAACTACTAACAGCCTGGGCAAGCAGCCAACGCACATGGAAGCTTGATAAACTTTCCCTCGCAGACTGATAAATACACTTAACTCACTCAGTTCCAGGAATTTATTTTCATCTTCTGTAGATTCAGCACCACCACTAGCAATTCTGGAATTCCCACAACCACTCAGGTGTTGTCTATGACAGACTGGGCCCGTAACCCATGTTGGGGTATGCAGACAGCATGATCTAGCATACATACATGCAAAGTAGATGCACGTAGGCAGGAACACCCAGAAGCTGGTTTCTGTGAAAAGTCTGCTCCAAACGGCACAGGAAAAATCCTCCCACATGCAGCTGCTGCTTTCAGCTTGCTGAGAAATGAATAGCTCCACAGCGAAGCTTCTCTCAGAGAGGGCTTTAACCTTTGTTGCAAATATTTACAAAGATACACAGAGTATCAGATGTCCATCTTGAATATTCACAGTTATACAGATTTGGAAAGTGCTTCATCAACCACCAACCATAACTAACCAAACAACAGAGATGCTGACTCTCTCTTATATATAGGTGGTCCTCTTAAGAACA
>CM034701.1:263842154-263855694 GCA_020142125.1 Phrynosoma platyrhinos | reverse complement strand
CAGTTCCTTTCAGTGGCCACATCTATGTCATTTTCTAGACCAGGGTGCTACATGGTCTTGACAAAAATAGGGATATGAAACTGAATTTGTAAAAAGCCCCACAACAACTCAACAATCAAATAAAAAGTTTTGACAACAGAAAAAGCTTTAAACTGTCTTTCCCCAGCCTCCACGTGTATCCTTCTGATGGTTTGCAGCCTTGTGATCCAAAGCTATGTTCATGCTATATGCCATTTTCATAACTACTGTTCTCAAAAAACAAATGGGAGAGGAGGAAATCAGGGTACATAAATGTGAACATTCAGCTTTCACACAAAAAACTGCTGCACCTGAACTTCTGTGTTTTTTTTTTCCTGATTTCTTACCCAAGTTTCCCTATATGCTGTAGGTCATTCATCAAAAAATTGAGGGATGAGCACATCCTTTCTCTGAATCCCTGTAACTGTAAATGCTAATCTTGCACAAAATGTCCTGCTCTTATTTTTCTTTTTGTCTACATATTTATTTTAAAAATAACCAACACAATCAAAATGCAACAATAAGACTATCCATTCAGATTTCATATCAGTTAGCATCTTGACTGCATATTAAATTGCTTAACCATGGTCTTGGGTGAGATGTTGATAGTGTGATGCACTGTTGGTGTAATCAATAAAAGGAATCAATTTATCTTCAAAAGAGTTGTGTGTGATGTATACTGCATCTATTTATCTGAAACATAACAGCATTGATCCCATCAGAAGACATCCCTGTAAATTTCATCCAATTCTGCAAATATATAATTTTTAAAAAAGTGTTTGGCAGTTCTTTAAAAATTTAAAAATTTGAAGGCGCCCTGAACAGCTTCCTCACAGGTTTAATATTCCATAAGAGGATACTGTGCTTGCCCATTTCATCATTTCTGACAACAGAAGAAAACTAAAGCCATGTATAGATGTCTAATGATACTGAGAGACACAAAGGTTAAGAGTTCTGAATTGACATACACAGCTTCTGTTCTGTTCCAAATTTCATAGGTATGTTTTACAAATCACTGAAATCAGAGTCTGAACCAAATTTTGTGGTCAGGGCAAATCTCTAACATGCACCATCAAACTTCATTATAAACTCACACATTTAGAAGTATTGGGGAAAACACTGTGCTTTCCCCCAAATTTAATGTGTCTGTAAATAGGGATTCACAGATCTTATTATACATGAAATCAGTGGGTTTCTGGTGCCAGTAAGAAAGCACAAGTTTCACTGGCTAAATTTGTGTAAATCTCAGTTTAGGCATCACAAAGAAACAGGAAACAAAGAAATGCAACTCATTGGTTCATCTACATCCCTTGCTTCTTCATAAAAAATAAAAAATGGAGAAGCCTTAAGATATTTCTAGATATTGACTTTCACAGAAGAATCAATAAGAGGAGGACTTATGCTTGATGTAGATTTACTGTAATGATTTATCATTTCGTTCTGCAACTTATTCAGCTAAATCCATAATAATGAAGTAAATCTGTCTGATTTGGAACAAATTGTACTTGTTCCAGATTGAAATGGAATAGGCTAGTTCAGTTCCACAGTATAATATCACAGTTTCAGAGCATGTTGGATGAATTCAAAGACCTAGATATTAAAAATGTGTGTGTCAGTCTAAAAGAGAGAGGTGTATAATAGGAGCAATTAAGGGTAAAACAGGAAAAAAGTTTTCTGTAATTTGACAAAAGATAAATTAAAAATATTTAAAGAATTCTATCAAGAATTGTATTCATTAAGGGGAAACACTTTGGGTAAGATTGAGGTGTATATTCAAAAATTTTGGAAAATAAAAATACAAAAAGCAGATAGGGAAGCAATGGAGCAACCAATTACAGAATCAGAAACTGAAGAAATTATTGGCAAATTTAAAGGCAGGAAATCCCCAGGATTAGATAGATTGGGATGAGAATAATAGAATATATATTTTTAAAATACTAATACCTACATTGAAAGTATTATATAATAAAATAATGGAAGGAGATAGGATCCAACCATCTTGGGAACTCTCTTTAATAGTATCACTTCCAAAACCTGAGAAGGACTCAACCGATCCAGGATCATACAGGCCTATTTCTTTAATAAATCAAGATGTTAAAATGATTAGAGCAATAATGGCAAAAAGAATAAATAAATTTATATTTAAATATTTTGAAAGGGATCAATGTGGTTTTATAGTGGGTAAGCAAATGTTAAGCTTAATTGGAAGAGTATTGAAAACAATAGACCAAATATAGATAAGTAGTTTGAAAGAAGGAATATTGGCTTTACACATTTTAAAATGTTTTTGATTGTGTGGAATGGTCTGCACTAAAAATGATAATAGAAGTTATAGGATTTAGTAAAAGATTTAAAGGACTGATAAATCAATTATACTCACAAAATACTGCATTAGTAGTAGTGAAAGATGGCATGACAGAACAAATTAAACTATCCTGAGGTACTAGGTGAGGATGCCCTCTTTTCCAGATCTTGTTCACTATAGTTATAGAAATAGTTATGCCTGTCTCTGATTTTTGTTGTAGCTATTTTAAATTATTTGTTTTTGTAATTTTAAAGTATGTTTTTATATTCTGTCTGTTTAATTGTATGGGGGGGCTATTGGGGGATGGGATGGTTGTTTTATCTTGTAAGCCTCCTTGGTTGTATTTTACAAAAGGTGGGATGATGATGATGATGATGATGATGATAATAATAATAATAAAATAAATATTCTCATACAACATTTCAGAATCTGATTTTTACCCATTTCTACTGAGCCTTTAAAAATAAATATAAAAATCGGAAATTATAGTCAAAATGTTAAAGTGTTTTAGGAGCAAAACAGACCGCCCATGCTTCCTCCATTATCCATGCTTGCTATTCACAGTATATGTCTATTATCTAAACATTATGTCTTTGAATACTATCTACTTCTGAATGTAAGCAGGAGAGTGCTGAAATGCTTGTGTCCTTTGTGTTATGTGCATGGCTTTGCAGTGGCCATCTCACAGGCATCTAGGTAACTACTGTGTGAACAGAATATTAAACTAAATATACCTTTGGTCTGATTCAACATGACTATTCTTGTGTTCTTACGAGCCTGAAAATCAAAGAGTGTCCATACATTTATTAAACTGGATCAACTCCATGCCTGTCCATCATGCCCCTTGTTCTGAAGTAACTTCTAAAGGAAGTATACCCATAGAGAGTTCAACATACACACATAAGTTCAATATGGATGGTTTCTATCATATCTTGGGGAAACAATGGAAATTAGTCTCCAGAAATAAACCTACAATGGCAGGAGGGTGGAATTTCATAATTCCAAACTGTAATAACATTTACTTCCCCAGATGATGTTCTGCATTCCAATCTGGACATAAAATACGCTAAAGCATGATGCCTCAATAAATGGTGACCTTGTCATAATGAAAAGGCCTTTAAAAATAAATCCTTCTCAGGTTTCTGTAGGACATAATTAGCAATGTAAAAGGGTTTTACTGTGAAGTGTCCTGGAGCCTAAATGTGCAGTATCCACTGAATGGATGTGCCTTTGTCCACGATATAATTGCTACAATGAATTCTATAAATGCTTTCATGCTGCTCCCTCAAGGGCTGTTCACAAAATTACAGATTTCTCACCTTGCCAACATGTTATGTATCTTTCTAATTCAGGAGCAGAATAAGTATTGTATTCTATTGATTTGTATCCCCAAGAAGCTTGGGTTTGGCTAGGAAGGGAGGATGAGAAGGAAGAGCAGAGGGTTGACTAATCCCTCACCCCACTCACTGGTGGTATAAGAGGGGTGATGTGAACGCCACTCTGGAAAAAAGGAAGGGGAAGACAATTACTTCATCTATCCTTTTTCTTCCTTGTAGAGAGAGTGTATTAACTTACATAAAAGCCTATATATTTGATATGAACACAAGGAATTAAAGGACTGGAATTTTTTTTAGAAGCCAAGATGACTAAACTGAGGCTGTTGTACTTGGCCATATCATGAGAACAAATAACTCATGAGAAAATATAATAATGCTTGGTAAGGTAAGTAGGACAAGAGGAAGACCATATTCTAGATGGACAGACTCAATCAAGGAAGCCACAGCCCAGAGTCTGTATGACCTGAGCAAGGAAGTTGATGATAGATTGACCCTGGACATCTCTCATTCATGGGCTTGCCATAAGTTGAAGTTGACTTGACAGTAGTTAACAACATATGTTTTGTTTATGAACTAACAATGATCTTAATAACACAGTGGACAAAGAGGTGCCAAAAGGTGTAAAAGCAAATGCTGCAAATAATACAGGGATACAGGAGGAGGAAGAAGATATTTATGCTAAAATGAAGGCTGGAAAGTTAAGAAAAGATGGGAGGATTTTGAAAAATGACAAATCTGCAGACACAGACATGCCCATTTGTATGCACAAATGCACAAACACAATTATCTAAATAATTAATGCACTTTGACATTGCTTTAATTGCCAAGGCTCAATGCTAAGGAATCCTGGGATTTGTAGTTTATTGTGGCACCAGTGGTCTCTGAGAGAGGAGGCTAAGGGGGGTTGCAGACTGCCAGAAATAGTGCAAATTGAGTCCACTTTTAGGGTTAGAGTTAGGGAATCATGGGAACTGTATTTTATTGTGGCACCTGAGCTCTCTGACAGAGAAGGCTCAATGTCTAAGAAAATAAACAATTCCCATGATTCCCTAGCACCTAAAAGTGGACTCAATTTGCACTATTTCTGGCAGTCTGCAACCCCCCTAAATATCTCACAAAACTACATATCCCAGAATTCTATGGTAGTTAAAGCAGTGTTAAACTGCATTATTTCTGCAGTGCAGGTATAGCCTTAGACTCTTTAGCTCTAGGTAAGCAGCATTCTGGAAAAACTCACAGGGCACCCTCTGAAATGGAGAACAATCAGCAGGGTAAACCCATTAACTGGACTCATATGTCAGACAGCCACATCATATGTATTAGCAAAAACACAGGCTGGAATTCACTTGGGCAGTTATGAATGTGTAACCCAGAGTTATGCATTCATAACAGTTTTGCATTCATGAACCCTACATAGGCACTAGTTTAGGGAATGCACAGGACAGCAAAGTCCTCCAATTCCCACTTTCTGGGTAGCAGCCACTACAGTGAATTGGTGTCTGTTCCCCTCTTGATTGGGAAGCAGAAGACCGACTCTCCCCTGCCCATGTGAGCAATCTTCAGCTCATGGGGAATTACATCACGGACCTGCTTTTGTCTGCGGCAATGCAAATGGATCATGGGAGGGGTGGGAACATCAGTCAGCTGCTCTTGAGTGACAGGGGAATGGGTTGCCATTGATTGCAGCAGCTGCTGTTAAGTAAGAAACGATGGGGTCAGACTGGGAGTTACTGTGTAGCTACATAATTGCAATGGTTCTATATTTGTAACTGAGCAAGTGAATTCTGACCAGAGTCAGAAACTCATTGAGGTGAAGCAAGGTTGGAAACTATCACTTTGATTCAGCAGATATGCAGGTACATATATGAAGAAGGAACAAACATGGACAGATTCATATATACCTTGGCGTATGGCCTTCCAAAATATTTTTCTCCCTACGTTTTAATTGATTTTTCTTGGAGCCCTGTTAGTGGATATGGCTGAAAAAAAGTGTCCACTGAATAACTTTCTAGATGTCTTTTGTAATTACTATTTGGCTCAAGCATATTCTATTTTTTTTTTTAAATGAATCAGTCTTCTTTCCTGACTACCCCCTTTCCTTGTATTTTTCCTGGCCATTTCTCTATCACCCATCCAAAGTCAAGTAGAGGATTTCTCCCTGAGAATACTCTTTGATTAATTTTTGATATAGAGTAAAATTTTGGGGCCTCGGGCATGAAGCAATGTCAAAAGGTATGATGTGGCAAAGAAAATCTCTAGAAAAACAGGGAGTGGTATGCAGGAAGTCACAGTATTAACAGATCCCTATCATCGATCTTTCTGCCATTTATCTGTATATCTCAAACTCTAGCTCTAAACTTTCATTGTGCCTACTCTGTGGCAATGAAGGTGCAAAAATAATTTATTATGGCTCCTCTATTCTGTCTTCAGATCATTATCCAACAGACCTTTTACGAGTGGTAAACACCTATTGTGGCCAGCCTTTACAGACTGCTAGAAATAATGCAGCTTGAGACCACTTTGACTGTCCTGGCTCAGTGCTAGGAAATCATGGGAATTGTATTTCAGCCTTCTCTGTCAGAGAGCTCTGGTGCCAGAATAAACTACAGTTCCCACGATTCCTTAGCACTGGGCCAGGGCAGTTAAAGTGGCCTCAAACTGCATTATTTCTGGCAGTCTGTAAAGGCCATAAATCTGACATTAGGAATAGGAATACACAAAAAAATGGTGGCAGAACATATATATGCCATTGGTATGTGATTTTGAATTTGAATTTACATTCTCACATACCAATGGCATATATATGTTTGTCCCTAGTTTCAACTCCACTATATACATCATAGGGAGCACACTGAAGTCTATGAAAGCTCATGCTGCCAATTTCTTTCTTTCAGTTAGTCTCAAAGGTGCTACAAGATCTTGCATTTTTCCTGGCCATTTCTCTATCACCCATCCAAAGTCAAGTAGAGGATTTCTCCCTGAGAATACTTTTTAATTAATTTTTGATCTAGAGTAGAATTTTTGGATATCAGGCATGAAGCAATGTCAAAATGCATGATGTCTCCCTGGGCATTCCATCTCAGACTCCAGAACAGTGGTCCTTGAACAAAAAGTAGACTGGAAATAGAAACAACAGAATTGTAATTCATCCATAAACTATAGTCCCTCAGCTCTGGATTGAACAGTGAAATGGCTTCCTGACTCATTACACACATTTCAACACTACCTGATACTTATGGGGGCATCCTACACCCATTTATTCTCCCACCTACAAGCTAGTTTCCAAGGCCAAACTGGTCTTGTCACCCCATTTCCATACCAACTGGCTATGTCTTTGTCCACAAATGACCATTGTTAAAACTGGACTTGCTACTTCAGTTCTATACACAAAGGATTTTGCCAGTGCCTGGCAATCATGGAAGGAGTTTCCCCCAAAGAATTGCAGGCAGTTTGAAGGAGGATTTGCTATTTGTACTGTGTATAGTTTTTTGCGGGTTTTTCAGGCTGTGTGGCCATGTTCTAGAAGAGCTTCTTTCTGATGTTTCACCAGCATCTGTGGCTGGCATCTTCAGGGAAAGATGCCAGCCACAGATGCTGGCAAAACATCAGAAAGAAACTCTTCTAGAACATGGCCACACAGCCCGAAAAATCCACAAAAAACTATGGATGCCAACCATGAAAGCCTACGACTTCACACTGTACTATGTATGTTTATTCAACTTTTGTTTCTGGTGAAAAGCTTTTGAAGGCTTTTGTTTTAGGACCTTGCAAAACCTGTTTGAGTAGAGGTATTGGTGAGGATAAAAAGGGATATGGACACATACCATGGGAACTGTAGCCTTTTTGAGTACACTTCTTTATAGCTATTGTCTGTCCATAATTAGTAAATGCATCTGAGGAAGTAGACTTCATGAAAGCTCATGGTGCCAACTTTTTTCTTTCAGCTAGGTCCTGTCCAGACTGGCCAAAAGGGCCAGCCTGGGGGTAGAGTTGGGACAGGGCAACCACATGCCAGCTGCCTTGACTCCGACCCAATGCCACCATTATGCTGTGTGCCCCACTGCACAGTGCATGGTGTCAGAGAGCTCCCTTGGTGCAGCATTTAGTCATGCTGTCCCAAAAGAACACAGAAGACCAACGGCAGCGGTGGTAAAGGTGGCAAAGAGCCAGGTCGGAGCCATGGAATGTGGCCCACTCCTTAGGGGCCATCTGTTGAGCCCTGTTGTCTCAAAGGTGCTACAAGATCTCTCTACATACTGATTCTACAGACTAACATGTCAAGGAAAAAGCAACATGGGACATACAGTAATAGAAATAAAAATATGTATGTGAATGTCAAAGTGACTAAGCAGGAGCAATCAGGGAGATACACAGGTGGAAAAGATAATATAATTAAGAAGCCTTGAGAGCCAAGGACAAAGTTATAGAAGGTATATTGAGAACACCTGTGATAGATTGCAAACACCTGAGACTCATTAAGTGGTCAAGGTAAAGTGATGAAACACTTGGGTTGGTCTTAGGTATGGGATGATCTATATGGACCAATCAAGATGTATGTACACACCCACTGGGCGAAAACTGACTGGTGGGTGGTGTCTAACAATGCTTATAAAATGCAATGTTTGCTAATGTACAGTGTGGAGTAGTTCTGGAGTAGTAGTGTGAGATATTGTGGAGTAGTGTTGGAGTATTGTGGAGTAGAGATTGTGGTTTGTAGGGCATATAGTATTTATATATATATATATAGTAGAATAAAGTAGATCTTTTATATAAGACTACTGAGTTGTCTGGTGTCTTGAGGGAAGATACAAGAGCCAGCTGAATCCTGGAGAAGTTTGGAGACATCTCTGGAAGAAGAGTGAGAAGGCTTGGAGAATTGTCAGGGTCTTCAGCCTATTCTCTGAAACTCTGCTGCTTGGGAAAGAAGCATCAACCACTGATCAAAACTGGTCAGCGCTGCTGCATAACAAGGTGGTGAGTTAGAGCCTGAGGTGAAGAGCTACAACTCCCATCATCCCTGACATAACATGGCTATATCTTTGCATAATTAGTGAAGTTATTGTTGTGATTAAATGAAGAGATATACTGAAATGCTTGTAACTTTGATGCCTAATGCTTTCCTGTATGCCCTAGGATGTTCTTTAGCATTAAAAAAAATACATACTTAAGAAATGTAGTCTATTTAACATTCAGGAATAGTTCCTATCACCACTTCCTCTTTGGGGACATCCCTCTAGATGGGTTGTGCATACTGTAACATTTTATAAATCTGAACACAGTACTTGAGGTCAAGGTTAAAGTGTGATGTGGGTGGGCTACAAGGAAGGAATCTCAAAGAAACAGGCACACCATGGAGTTCCATAAATTTCTCAAATGAGAATTACAGTATGGGTTTATTATCAGAAAATGAGGGTAGGGGGGCAGGGTTAAGAGAGAGTGCAGAAGAGAGTGCAAAGTCAGAAGCAGCCCCGGTTGCACAATTGACAAGATGTGTGGTAATGGCTGCTCAAAAACCAGTTTATTTCCATTTTCTTTAACTTGTGTGATTACAGCAAGAACAGGGCTCATGTGATAATGTCCTAAAAAGTGGATACAATAAAATCAGAACATATCACGTACAGTGATCAGACTACTGCTCCAAAATAACATGGAACATAGTGGGTTTCTTTACCTCTCACTCCTTCTAATTCTGAATGGACTCTTTGCAGTTCCCATTTTCTTTCTTTTTTTGATGGAACAAAATCATGAATATAGGAACAGAATGATAATTAAACAACAAACCACTATCATCACCTTGCCTGGCTCAGGCTTTGTTTCACAAGTTTTTATTGTAATGCTTCCTTAGGCAATTTATTAAATAATTGGAAATAACTCAAGCAACCCTTGCTCCCAGAAAATGGTTGCTCTTTCAGATTCTTCCTCAGGGCAAAAACATCAACATGGTATCATAACGATACCTTATCAGTCAGCAAATAGTATATAGTGTTATCCATTTGAGGAGAAAATATTTCTTGTCTTAGATCTGTTGATAAGCTAGAAAGATTCTAATACATAAAATACACATCAAAGCATTTTGAAGACAAGTAGCATTTTCTTGAAAAACCAGTATATACTCATTAGATTTTACAGTATCTTGGCCCTCACATTTTGAGATGAGTACATAGACCCTTCTATAATGCTTTGTGTTATTATGTCAAGACTTACAGTCTCAACTGAACATCTCTGTAGGTTTTTATAATTTATTAACCTCTTGCTTCAAAAGGCATATTCCTTCAGGCAGATAGTTGTATTTCTGTGAGCCTTTTGGCCAAATGCATAGTGGCTTTCCCCATTGGAAAAGTTTCTGACTGGCATTTTTCTTTTCAGAAAATGGTAACTTCTTAGCCATGAGCACATAATAGTTTGAGTATCATTTTTTAGTCCCCCCCCCCCACTGAAGAATTTATATACATTGAATCTGACTGTGGACAGTGATGGTATGCATTTTGCTTCACCAAAGTTTACCACAGAAGTTATGGCCTCTATCTGTTTTTCTTTGGTGTGTTATTGGTGTTGTTGTTTTACCATGATGCTTCCAGAGGAAATGTAAAGCAATCAAAATCAATCACAGCATGAAGGTCATAATTGATAGGTATCACATCTTTTGAGAAATTACTTCTCCACTCTGCCCCCAGTCCAACCATGAATGAGAAAGCACAGTCAATATATCATCAACATGGAAACCCACAGGTATCCAAAATACTGTGACCAAACAAAGCGTGTATCCACACTACAAAATTAAAACAATTTGAAATCACTTTAGCGGCCATGTCTCTATCCTGCAAATTTCTAGGATTCATAGATTGGTGGGGGACTAGAGCTCTTTTAAAGACCAGGCTGGATACTTCACCAAACTACAAATCCTTGGATTCTGTGAAATAGGGTCATGACAGTTAAAGTGGTGTCAGACTACTTTAATTCTGTACTATGGATACACCCTTGGATGAAGATAAAACTTTGCTTAAATATGCCCAATCATTACATAGAAGAAAAATGTTTCAAAGTTTGTATTGGAGTGATGTATCCCTTCCTTCACATGCCAAAAAATATTATCTTCATTTGAAATAAATGTAAATATAAGAACAAGTTTTAATATTAGCTGGTAATTTAATTCTCTTTCCCGGTGTCCTTGAAACTTCTCACAAAGCACTACAACCCTTTAGAGTGACTTAATGCATAAAGTTATCAAAGCAGAGAGAAATTTCAATACTGCTTTCCCCCCCAAATTAGATAGGCATTGATTTTAACTGTTTTCTTCCTTTCCTTTATTAATATCTTCCTCTGTATACAAAAAGAATTTAGATGTAAGGTAGATGTCTGATTGAGATGTTTGTTGTTAAATACTTGGCATTGTTCTTTGCTGTATACTTAAAGAGGGCAGAACTATTACACTCCATTACCACAGAAAATAAAGAATATAACAGGCTAATTTAGTTTCCACTAGGAAGGGTGGGGGAAAATGAGTTTAACTTCCTGCACCATTGAAAGATGCAGCCCAGATCTTTCACTATAGAAATCCTTCAGACAAAATATTCTGAGATATATTGAAAATATATAGCTAGCCAACAGGATTTGCTACAATGGGCTTTTTCAATCCATGACACTTACATCATATGAAATTAGCTTGATGCCAAATTTATTACACAGGCAGAACAGGATTTTGTTTTAGTGGGGTTTGTGCCTTAGTAAGCACTGAAAGTTTTGACCCAAATGTGATGCATCATTTATGAGAAGAAAAGGGTACATCTTCCCTGCCATACTGGTTATGAATACATGGTGGATGTAATGACCATGTTTCATTTCTATAAAGAAGGTCACAGGATTCTTCAATAAATAATGTATAGTGGGCCCTCGGTATCCGTGGGGGACCCATTCTGGACTCCCCCCATGGATACCAAAATCCATGGATGCTCAAATCCATTGTCTTTAATGGCAGTACAGTCTTGCCATTAGCAGTGCAGTTCTTGAACCATTATTCAAGAAAATGAGACAAAACTCCCTCACTCCCTCTACCCTCCTCCTTCCTTCCCCTCTGCCCCCCACTCTCCTTCTTTACTTGGTTGCTTTCCTTCATTTTGGGGGTGGAGTCTGGCTTCCAGTCAGTCAGGGCCAGGACTGGGGCCAGGGCTTGGGCTTGGGTCGGAGCCTGGTCAGGGGCTTGAGTTTTGCAGCCCCTATCCCCAGGCCCAGCACCCAGGACAGAGTCTCTGGGCCTCGAGACCCAAGCCCTGTTGGCTGGAGGAGCCATACCAGGGCCAGGACTTGGGTCTCGGGTGCTGGGTCCTGGGTGTTGGGCCTGGGGACAGGGGCTCCAAGACTCAAGCCCCAGCCCTGGCCCTGGTCCCAGCCCCAGCTGACTGGGAGCCAGACTCCATCCCCAAAACCAAGCCAGGGAGGAGAGGAAGGAAGGAAGGAAGCAGTTAAGGAAGGAGGGAGGGAGGGAGGGAAGGAGAGGGAGGGAGAGAGGGAGGGAAGGGGCGAGGGAATTTTATTGCCAATGCTGGTGCAGCTGTGTGCATGCCACCATTGGGGACAATACAGGCTTGCCATCTGTGGATTCTCAAATTCATGGATAGCAAGTTCATGGATAAAGAGGGCTCATTGAAATATATTATAGTTACTTTGTTTTTAAGTTCACATGTCACATTGGACCTGGTACATTAATATTCTTTTTCTTTCTTTCTAAAGCAAATAGAGGTATTTGCTGCAGGTTTCTCTTTCTCCTTCTCTACACTGGCAGTCAATCAGGATTTGGTGTCAAATGAACTTTCATAGTCAGAGAGGGACAGAACAGGCAGAGGCAAATCTGTAGCCTTAAGGTGAGACCTGGTGAGCCAGCCACCCTAAATATCCCTGTTGCCTGTTCCCCCAAATCAGGGACAGATGAACCATTTGATACCACCTATATGCCTATATAGAGTGGCCCTTTGTATCCATGGATTCTGCATCCATGTATTCAACCATCAATGGCTTGAAAATATTTAATATAAATTCCAAAAAACAAAGCTTGATTTTGCCATTTTATATAAGGGACACCATTTTACTATGCCATTGTATATAATGAGACTTATTGATGGAATTTGGTATCCCTGGGAAGTCCTGGAACAAAACACTATTTATTTCTTGGTGGTGGATGTGCAGATCGATCCAGTGACTGGACAGAATAAATTTACATACTTATAAATACCACTCTTCTTCTATTTTTCATGTAGCTGGGGCCATTTTAGCTCAACATTTCTGGCCAGTAGACTGAGAAACACAAACCTGTTGGAAAAGTATCTGGGTGCTTCATGAACCATCAGATAACATTGTCCCCAAAAGGCAGCTGTTCCCTTACCAAGGTGAGTTTGAAATAACCACTGTAATATTCTTGTACAGAACAAACACCATATTAAGCTTTTATATAATGCTAGATATCAGTTTTATTTCATGGATTTTTAGGGCTTTATTTCATGGATTTACAGCTCACCTTCCTCCAACAATGGGATTCAAGGCATTATCAATAGAGTCATTTCTCTTCATGTTGCTGTACATGCAAACAGCAAAGAATTGGCAAAGATTACATTTGTTATATTCATTATGTTCTTGCCAGTGTTGATCCCCTTTGAATTTTTGCCACTGCAGTTTCAATATTGGTTTCTCATACTGAGTGTACTCACGGTGAGCATTTCTGCATGCTGAAGCAGCTTAGCGGGACTTTATATTTCATGATCCTCTTTGCTGCAGTTTGTAATGAAACATTTATTTTGATCCCCCTATGACACTTACACTTGTGGACACTGAAATGGCAGAACAGAGTGGCCTTGACTTTTGGCAGGTGAGAGGTTGACTGAAGTGTTGG
>CM034701.1:263752940-263766025 GCA_020142125.1 Phrynosoma platyrhinos | reverse complement strand
TAATTTGGTGTCATCTGCAAATTTGATAACTATGCCCCCCAATACCGTGTGACTGCCCTTCCCCTTCTCTGCCTCCAAGATGGCGCCTTGCGTCATCTGCATCCGCCCCATAATTTCTTCCTGATTTCCAAACTGAAATTGTTTTAGCTTCCAGGTATTTTTGAAGGAGTCCAAACAAAGTAAAAATTCTCTGGGTGAGGAAAGGTTTTGTTCATCCACAAAGAGAGTATAATTGGAGACCATGGGGCTATGCAGATGGATGGCTCTGGGCCACCCCTGCTAGCAGTGGATTGGGGCTGCAGATCCTCCCTTTTACCACCCCTAAAAGGAGTGACAAAAGGCCACCCTAAGAACTGGCACCATTGCTCTTCCACGCCCTTTCGGTGCAGTATATCTACATGCTTCACTGGGAGGGCATCCTAATGCCACACGCTGTGTGTATGAATGTGCGGTGTCAGGATGGCATTGGGCTGGGATTGTGGAGGTTGCCATGCAGCTGCTCCACCCCAACTCCACCCCCAGGCAGGCCCTTTGGGCCAGTCTGCAACACCCCCATATTGGATTTTAAACTACTTTGCAAAATAACTTTGCAATGCATTTATGCATATTTACTCAGAAGTATGTTTCACTGAGTTTTAAAGGACTCCTATCCCAGAAGTACAAATGTGACACCAGAAAAATTCTGCTTTGGGGGAGTAAAGCCATGGCATGACATTATGATCATTTGCAAGGGTGAAGCACCACCATGTTCCATCAGCATTACAAATCAGGAGAAAAGAATCAAAATAGAGATAAACTTTTTTCAAGACACTTATTTAGAATGCTATTTTACTATTAAGTTTATTCCAAATCACTAGTCTCTACATTGGGCGTATTTCTGGTACAGCATTTAGGATATTTCTATGTTTGTTAGTTCGTAGCATTCACAGATACAATGCTACACCTGAGGTGTACTTATTTACTCATAAATGCAAAGACTGAATTGTTGTTATATTGTAATAGTGCCATTGTATTCTGCTTTGGTCAGGCCTCACCTGGAATACTGTGTCCAGTTCTAAGCACCACAATTCAAAAAGGATGTTGACAAATTAGAGTGTGTCCAGAGGAGGGCGACTAAAATGATGAAGGGTCTGGAAACCATGCCGTATGAGGAGAGACTTAGGGAGTTAGGTATGTTTAGCATGGAGAAGAGACAGATAAGAGGTAATATGATAGCCCTGTTTAAGTATTTGAAGGGGTTTCACATTGAGGATGGAGCAAGCTTGTTTTCTGCTGCTCCAGAGAATAGGACCCGGAATAATGGATGCAAGCTACATGAAAACAGATTCCATCTCAACATTAGAAGCACTTCCTGACAGTGAGAGCTGTTTAACAATAGAACAAACTCCCTCAGAGTGTGGTAGAGTCTCCTTCTTTGGAGATCTTTAAACAGAGGCTAGACGGCCATCTGTCGGGGATGCTTTGATTGTGATTTCCTGCATGGCAGGAGATTGGACTGGATGGCCCTTGTGGTCTCTTCCAAATCTATATGACTCTATGATTCTATGAATTGTGGTTCTGCAGTAGCAGAAGGCATTCCCCATAGATATAGAAAACACTGATTTTTTTTAACAGGAGAAATATGCCTTTTAAAAATGTCATATAATCCTCTTAATAATAGACTCATTCTCTTAGCGTTATGCAAAGGTTTATTTAAAACCATGGATAGATCATTAGCTTTTACTCTACATTCCTAATTGCAGTCATATTTGGGCACTTTAACTGGTTACAAAGCATAAGTAGCCCAATAAATGTATCCAGCCCTCTAGTCCATAAGAGTCATGTTGCTTAATTACAAAGACCTATGAACAAAAGCTACAGGAAACAGAGGGAATGTGAAGGGGTACATAAACAATGCAATAAAAGGAGGAAAGAAAGAAGGAAATTGCTTCAGAGGTCTACTTAAGATCTGTATTATTTTCTGAACTAACACAGAAATATTGATGCCTCTCTCTCTGTCCATCTGTCCACCCAACCAATCACCTATGCAATTCATCTGTTGATATCTTTCTCTCTCCACCCTCACTGTAGCAACCAGGAACGGGCATGTTTGGTTGTGACACTCCATTTCCTGATGTTTCCCCTCAGGGCAGTTTTCCTAGTGTCTATACTGCTAAAACTTTGTATTGGACTTTTAGATTTGATTTTTAAAAACAACAGCGGACTTTATCACCCGGGGGAAATCTATAGTTTATCCCATACAAATCCTGAAAAAAACACGTAATTATGAGCAACAATTTCACACAACATTGCACAAAAACAGCTATTAAAGTGGTCAGAAAGTGGTGTTATCCCAGATCTTTTTACATTCGGGATTTTAGTGAAAATGCATTTTCGATATTACTGTAATTGCGCATTTACTCTAGTGTGAAAGTCAAATTCAGTTTATTCATTCAATAACCATCCTTTAATTCTTTTTTCTGTTTTTCCCATGGTTCTGTGGGGCTGCTTTTACTTCCTGCTTTGCTTGGGCGACAAACATGCCAGACAGACATGAGCCTCTCTGCTTTCTCTTTCTGCACATGTGCAAGTATATAATTTCTAATACATTTACGGATTTCTTTCACTTCAGTATGAAATGTAAAAATGCCTTTTTATCACTTTTTGCGTTATTTCACATTTATTCTAATTACGTGTGAAATTCATTTGCATGATCAAGCTCTATTTTCACTTTATTTTTGAGATGGTATATTTGCACTTTATTATCTTTTTAAAGACAAAACTGGCCCCCGTGTGATAAAGTCCAACAACACAAGTTTGTTTTTCTTTTTGTATTGTTGTTAGTTTTAAAATTATTTTAGTGGATACCACCCCCCAACATTTTCAAAAACACAATTAATCAATATAACAAGCCAGTCCACAGTTCAATTTACTTCCTCATACAAATGTTTTATCACTTCAGCCTTTGCATTAAATCACACACTCTACAAGCGGACTGCCTTTTATTGCTTCCTTTTCTCCTCCTTCAGCATCCTGTACATCTCTCAAATCCAGATTGTATTTGGGAACTATAGGCCTAAGCAGACTGCCAGAAATAGTGCACATTAAATTGAGGCACTGCCCTGGCTCAGTGCTAGGGAGTCATGGGAATTGTATTTTTTTCTGAGACATTGAGCCTTCTCTGTCAGAGAGCTCTGGTGCCACAATAAATTACAGTTCCCATGATTCCTTAGCACTGAGCCAGAGCAGTGCCTCAATTTAATGTGCATTATTTCTGGCAGTCTGCTTAGGCCCTATATCCAGGTTTATGGGCAAGAGGAAAAACAGTTCTTCAACCATGGAGTTCCACTGGTAGAAGGATTTTGTTGCATACAACTCTTTGTTTCAGAGAAGTCTTTTATTGGCTGATGGATACTGCAATACTTTTCCCCCAGAACATCTGCTTAGCCATGCAGCTCTGCTATGCACTTCAAAAAAAAAAAAAAATCAAAACATCTTGTTATTTTTTTTTAAAAAAAAATCACTTTCACATCATCCAATGACCAGAGTTGTCCAAGATCACCCAGTGGGTTTTTATGCTTAAGCAGGGAATTGAACCCTGGTCTCCAGAGCTGTAGTCCAATGCTCAAACTACTACACTACACTGGCTCTTTACATATGAATAGTAGCTCGTAATAAACTCATTTCCCCAATAACAACAAGAATAATAGCTGCTAGTATTATTATCATTATCATTATTATTATTAATTTCTTACCTGTCTCTTCATATGGATTGAAGCAAGGAAGACCAACAGAATAAAATGCATCACGAGATTAAATACTTAACATCAGTTAAATATACATAACACCAATTAAAAAACTGGTTAAAAGAGCTTATAAAGCCAATACATATGAAGAACAGTTCATGTGTACTTTAAAACTTATAATTTAAAAAGGATGAGAGTAGGCTTGCCAGAAGAGACCAATTTTTTAGTCCATTCAGTAATGAATGTATAACTGTTATACTGCAATGGGAACTCATTGGTGGAGAATCTTAGTGATTGTACCATATAAGTAATATAAGCAATGTTGGCACTTTAACTGTCATGGCTGCAACCTGGGGTTTGTAGTTTGGTGAGGCCTTGGAGCTATTTGGCTGAGACTTCTAAGTGGCTCTCCCTGGATTCCATCAGATGAAACCATGGCAGTTCAAGTGCTATAACTGTGTAGGCTGAAAGGACCCATCATGACCTCAGCCATTTGATTTACCTTTGGGTGCAATGTGGATTGTTGCTGCAGCAAGATAATGTACTTCTGGACAAGTGTTTTTGAATTCAATCTCCCACCCACTTTGCATTCACAGTCTTCCATTTGATTCACTTTCCTGCTGTGAATGTGGAACTGGAACTAGAAGAAAGTGTCTGGAAAAGCACATTTTTTTGGTATTACTCCTCATTAGTGCCATCATCTATGTAAGCTGTCTTGAGTCCCACTCTGAGAGAAAAACGTCATTGCTTTCTGACTTATGGCAACCCTTGGAAAGTTTCTTGGAAAGTTTCCTCAGGGTGGGCTTGCCATTGCCATTTTTTGAAGGTAAGAGAGTGTGACTTGTCCAAGGTCACCCAGTGGGTTTCCATGGCCAAGCAGTGATTCAAATCCTGGTCTCTGGAGTCACATACATAAGGGCAAATTTTGAATGCTCTCAAAATATATATTATCTTAATTTTATGGTGAGGTTTTTCCCCCTTTAAAACATGCTGTTACCTCTTGGCAAATTTATTTTAATGTTGTCAAAGGGCCTTTACAGACTGCCAGAAATAATGCAACTTGAGGCCACTTTAACTGCCCTGGCTCAGTGCTAAGGAATCATGGGCACTGTAGTTTACTGTGGCACCAGAGCTCTCTGACAGAGAAGGCTTAATGTCTCAGAAAAAAAATACAGTTCCAATGATTCCCTATTGTTGAGCCAGGACAATTAAAGTGGCCTCAAGCTGCATTATGTCTGGCAGTCTGTAAAGGCCCAGAATTCAGGTGTTTGATTGTAAATTTGATTGTACAAAAGTTCCTCAAAAATCATTCCTCGAAATGGCACATGAGTTAAACATCCTTCAAACAACCTCTTTTGTTACATGGAGCTTCACAGATGTTAATAACTTTTGGAAAACTGTTAGTGTAACTTTTAGGAGGTGGAAAGAAGAGTGGGCTTAGAATCAGTCCCAGCCAATGGTTTCCAACAAGTGGTTCTCAGCCAGAAATTAGTCCCAGACAGTGAATTTTTAAAATTTTATTATGATCTTTAAAATTGCTTTCCCAGGTCCTCAATGACATTTGGATGCAGGATCCAGCAGCTTGGATAAATCCTTGAAAGTACAAACTGAAGTTCAAAACATATTCACTGCCCTCCTACTATGGAGAGTTGTGAATGGTACCAGATATCACCTCTCCCTAGGAAACAGCTAATCAGTATGACTGCTAGTTTTCTAAAAGAGCTACACTTGTTCTGGTATTATCATTATTATAAAAAATAAACTCTACTTCTCATGCAATTATTAAGATCCCAAAGACAGGGAGGAACAAAGCATCTTATTAATTCCTGCAATAATATGGTAAGAGAAAGCATTTTTGTATGAGTGAAATGATGAAATAAAAGTAAAATTCATAATGAATGTGGAACTCAATATGTAGGCTGTAATGTGATTACAAAGCTTGCTGCTGGTGCACACCATTTAGCATAACTGTCAGTCATGGTTAAAGTGAGATTCACAAATTGAAAAGTAGTTCTGCTCAGATCAGGCACACACAGGGAAGACTCTACAAAGCTGAGCTCATTATGAGCTCCATTTCTCAATATCTCATTTCTTCAAACATGCAACATTTCTTGCAGCTTTACTTCCCCATAGCAGATGAATGAATTCATGGTACAAATATTGATCACACTGCACTTTAGAATATGTCCTGGCATTGTAAGACTCTGCTGACTTTATATACTACGTGATGATTTGCCTATATATTTTTCATCATGAATAGGACTGTACCAGCTTGGTCTGATACATGTACAAGGCAGTATGTTTGTTTGTTGTTATGTGCCTTCACGTCAACTCAGACTTACTGTCAACCTTTCACAGGATTTTCTTTGCAAGATTTATTCAGAGGAGTTTCTCAATGCCTTCCTCAAAAGCTGAAGCAATATCATTTGCCCAAGATCACCCAGTGGGTTTCTGTGGGTGAGCACGGATTTAGTCCTCAAACCACTACACCACACTGGCTGCTGCCATGCAATCTACATTTGGACATGCACCTATTCCAGTGGGTAAGACTAAGAGGCTGTACAGACCACCTGAAAGGGGTGGTGGTAAGCAGCTTCTTTGCTAGCCAGATCGGGGCCGCTGCAACCACACTCCACAGCCCAGATCCAGTGCTTTCCCATTCTAAAAAGTGTTGGCAAATGCTGCTCCTTTTTAGAGTGGCAAAAAGCTGCCCTTGCCATGGCAGCAGCAGCTTTTTGGCACTCCTTTGGCACAGTGTGTGTGAGTGGATGTTGCACCAAGGGAGCCCCCTGACGCCTCCTGCCATGTGGTGGGGTGTGCGGCATAAAGCCAACATGAGGGCAGATGCCCCCACTCTGCCCCCAGGCTGGCTCTTTGTGCCAGTCTGTTCAGCCCCTCAGTTTCCAGTGCATTTCATGCAAGACCTGGGTCCCTGCTTATTGGGAGTTATTTATGCATATTACATAGGGAGGTGTAAGAGGGCATGCAAAGTTCTTCTCTTAATATGCAGCCAGTGACTGGCTATACAGCTCACTTCCTAGCCCTGTTTCAGCAATTGTCCAGGCTGAGAGCCAATCACTATATATGTTAGTAGGTTCAATGTTAGTAGGTTCCTGGGATGGAGGTCTGATCCTATTCTAGATCTTAGGAGGCCATCTCACAGGTTTAATATTTCCAATGCTAATTTTGTTCCCCTATTATTATTGATGTTTTTCCATAAATTAAAGTTTATTGTGGTTGGATATTATGCATTTCCTTCCCTTATAGAAGTATTACTAGTCTCATTTTAAAAAGGCATTACTTTTAATTTTTTGTGAAAATTTTCCATAAAGATTAGGAAAACTATTAAGCCAGATTCATAGCTGAGTGATAGGGATTGGGTACTTGATTTCCTATTGGAAAATCCTGTTCTTTCAAAAAGTGTGGAAGAAGTCTGGATTGGTTATGGGATGCCATGATTGAGTATGGGATGCCTCTGGCCTGGGCATGGAGACATGTGATAAAATCCATGCTTAAAAGTTTTCATCCTGTGCCTAGGTCAGGAGGGAAGGATGGAAAAGGGCAGTGAGATAAACTCCTACCTGAGTCTTTGGTCCTGAACAACTATTCCATCTCATACTCAGCCCTGCAGCTTGCAAACCAATTTGGAAATCCTGCTGATAATAAATCAATCAATTAATGACTATAAAATTCATATTACATTCCCAAGAGAGCACAAGACAGCAATCCATTGTTATTTGCTATCAAATCTGCTTTGCTTCCTTCATCTCTCCCTGTGCATTCAACCTACCTCCCTACTGCTTGCTTGCTTCCCCAACAGCCATTTAATGAGTGGGGGAGGATGGAGACGTCCAGAAAACATCTGGCTGTGTTGCTATAGCTGGGTGTGAAGATGACATCACCTCCTCAGACCTCTGGCAGATCCTTAGGAGGTCTGTAGGAATACTACCATCTTCAAAGGACTGCTGGATGCTGTCTGGCTGTGGTGGACATACTGTCAATAAAGAGGTAGTTATTGTGGGCAAGACATTGTTACATTGAGGATGTGATATATGGGCCTTTGCAGACTGCCAGAAATAGTGCAAATTGAGTCCACTTTAAGGGTTAGGGTTAGTGCAAGGGAATCATGGGAATTTTTTTTCTGAGACATTGAGCCTTCTCTGTCAGAGAGCTCTGGTGCCACAATAAAATACAGTTCCCATGATTCCCTAACCCTTAAAGTGGACTCAATTTGCACTATTTCTAGCAATCTGCAAAGGCCCTATGTCTCCTTCTGCACCAACCATAGAAAGACATATGGGGTCACCAACAGGATTGCAACCATTAAAATACCTATTACATGAAACATATTACAATAAATATTGATAATCAATGCAAGACACTAAATAATGATTTTACATGTTTTAAAGTAGTGGTTCCAAACATAAGTCTCAAATTGGGAAGCACAGTTGGTTCAGGAAGGCTGGGATAAAAATTTTAGTCTTTAACAGGTGCCAAATCATGTCACAGTGGACACCTTCAAAACACCATGTGACCAGTGATTCTAAAATGTGGAGGAAATTGTGGAGAAGTTTGTTTCTGGATTGCTGTCAAATGGGAATCTGCAGGTCACAGAACAATTAGCAAATGCTCCTGTGATGACATGAGTCTATAGTGGGGTGTAGTGTAGTGGGGTGTAGTGGTTTAAGTGTTGGGCTAGACTCGATACAAGGGTTCTAATCCTCACTCAGCCTTTTAGGTGAATCAGACATTACCATACCCAGAAAACCCCATAGTAGGTTTGCCTTAGGGCTTCCATAAGTCAGAAACCACTTGAAGTCACCCAACAACAACAATAGCAACAGGGAAGGTGCCAGGAAGCTTACTCTAAAGTTGTTCAGGATTTTATACTGTACCTTGATAATAAGACCTTGAACTAGATGTCTTATATGTTTTCTTTACCAAAACTCCTTAACAAAAACACAGCAAATAGTAATGCTGTATTCAATTTAATGAAGTTTTTCAGTGGATCAGTGCCCAAACTGAATGCACTGCAATAGAACCTGGAGTTGATTTTTAAGAAGGGACTGGTATGATCCTTTGCTTTGCTTATTTTACATCTGTTAAGGACTGTTAAGAACTCCTCTCCTCCCTCTCTCTAATATTTTGGTCTACTTGTAATACTTTGAGAATTTAAATCTTTATTGCATAGGCTTTATTACTTCTATGAAAATAGAGGAAAGGCCACACAAAAAGACACACCTGGAGAGAGAGTATGAAATCAATAGAATTTATTATATTTATTAATAATTTTGTAAAGTTTTAGCCCAGCTGTCTCAATTTATTCCCATGCCTTTTATTGTCCTTAGCAACCCACTCTATATGTTTCTGTTGCCTGGCAGACTTTTTCATTTATCTACTGGCACATTCATCTGGTGGGTCCCAGGCAATCCTCTATGCACTCTTCACTGTTATTGTAGTTGCTAGAAAAGGCCTTGTTCATTCTCATAAGAGCACAAGACTGCTTCAGACAAAAAAGGTTGCTTGATTTATGGCAGATGGTGACAGGTCTATTGTTTCTTTCACTGTTGTTGTTACTGTTATGTTACTGTGTGGAAACATCACTTCTCCAACATAAATTGCCATCTTGGGAGAACACAGACCTCCTCCCTCCCCTTCCATTCCATATCTCATAATATTGCAATCTTTCTTGGTTATGTCTGAGGAGAAAAGAATATTAACTGATAGCACAATTGTTTTGACATATGGAATTGCCTGGCCTAATTCATGTGAGTTCCCTTTGGACAATGACTAAACTGACATGTCCTTCAATTTTAGTCACTTCTAAGCACCAGACATTATCCATCCTTTCTCCCATAGGCATGGAAAGTGCCAGTTGTTATTTGCCATGTTTCACAAGGTTGGGTTGTTCTATTGTATGCAAAAATGGAATTCAAAGTGAGGACACTCAACTGTGAAATTGGGCTGAGGTGTCAGTGCACAAAGTATAGCAAATGTGGAAAGCAGTGATTGTCCAGTGCTGGACAATCCACGATGCCTATATTGTTAATCCTTGTTTTTCCTGCATGTCTTGATGCCATACGAGCCTTTCTAGGTCATGTGGCTGTGTTCTTCTTCATCTCTTATAATGTGCCCGGGGGTGGGGGGCAAGTAGAAATGTACATCTGCATTAAAAGACTTCACTATTACAGTGCTATAGAAAGGAAAAGATTAATAAGCATGGGTAGGATATTCAACCAACCAACCAACCCAATGTTCAATTATGCTATTTCATAGTTTATGAGATTATTTTTTAAAAAGAATAATTATGGCATCCTACGAGACCAGGATAGTATCGTCCAGGTGGCAACAATGATATGTTACTGGACATTTCTTGAGGTTAGATGATGTCTACACATAACTCAATTGATTAATTATTTGTCTTATTGCAGATCCATTCATTAAGTAAATACAAGTTGTGACTTTTTACTCAAAATAACTGTCCGGCGCCTTTTTTTGTGATGTAACAAGCAATTGCTACACCATGTAAATTGTAGAAATTCCTGACTTAGGAATCTATGGGCCTCGGCAGACGACTAATAAAGTTGTCTCCGAGGCAAGGAAGAGGAGGGGCAGCCACACGAGCGGCGCCCCTTCCTCCTCCCGAGGTTGCCCTAGGAGCTGCCGGCCCTCCACACGGCCGGTGCTCCAGGGGCAACCTCCCACCGCAGCGTCCGCACACGCTGCGGCGGAAAAGTCAGGGAAAGTGCACCCTACGCATTTAGGGCACACTTTCTGTGACTTCTGAAAGGAGCGCTATTTTTGCGCTCCTTTCAGGGACGCCATCGGTGTGCCGCAGTGCGGATGATGCGGTCCTGCGGCGCACCGTCCTAGGGAGTCCCAGACGCCCTGGTCTGCATCCCCCCTATGTAAAAATCATCCCTAACTTTGCTACATGACCTTCCATAGTCAAACATATCATTAAATATATCAGTGATCATTATTAACACTGGAAGTCAGAAGTTTTCAGCAACTAAGCTAATGTATACCAGTCATGCTTTTAGCCGGGAATCATTCATAACAGTTTAATGTACTGTCTGAAATAACAACTTTGGGATACAGAGTACATTAGGATTAAAAAGCCTTTTCCATATTGTGGTTCTAGAGGACACTTATTAACATTGCCAAAAGCAAATAACCTGTTAAATCACCTTATCCCTTCCACATCAACAATTTTAAAGTGGAAATTATTGTCACTGACAATGGAGCTACTGGACTGTGTGCTCTAGATAAATGATGACTGCCATGGATACAATCTTTGCTTAGTGTAGCCGTATTGATGAATTCCTATGAGGTTGTTTCTCTTAAGGAAAGTTTAGAAGTAAGCAGAATTGATTCAGATTCTTTTCTTTTCTTCCTTTTTTTTTTTTTTTGAAAAATAAAAAGAACATCTGGTCTCTAGGTTCCTATTAAATGAATCCCTAGTTTTCCACAGCCCCAGAAAATATGGCTTAATGCCCAACATTTTCCAATTCTGAATCAACCATGGCTGCTGGAGGGAATGGTTAATGACTATAATTAAGGTAGCATCTGAATGTTATACTACATCAGTGAGAGCAATCCAGACAGCAAATGATTTGAAGAGTGTAGTTGGAAAATTGTACCTTTAACCTTGAGATTTCCTAAGTTGATTTTGCAGTGCTTAAGGAATGATATTTATATGCTCCTCCAAAATGTAATAAAATATTAACAAAGCTGCTCTCCTCAGTGCTGGCTGTACAAAAATTTAAATTACTTACTTAATGTCATTTCTTTCCATCCATCCTTTAAATATCTGCATTGTAACCTCACAAAGGAATTTCAGCATGAGTCATCAGTATTTTCAAATATATTTTCATATTTTCTGAAGGCCAATCCCAGTGATGAATTCATTTATAATGACTGATTTAGAACTTTGGTGTATAATTAGCAAGAAACCAGTAAAGATGATGGTTCAACTTTTATGTTTCAGTAACTTCTTAGAAAGTGAAAACCAATATGTAGCCCCAAAAGATACATATTGTCTGTCCAGTATATATTAAAAGAGAGAAAGTTTTGAAATTCAGTTCTTTCTCTTCATTGTCTATCTCTGCAAAGTTTGCTTTTGTCAGCCCAAAAGCTAAAGCAGTTTTCTATTGCTTTAGTTTACTTGGAGTACCTACAACAACAGATTAACAGATCAAACCCAAACTCTCACTGGAAGGCAGGATCACTAAACTGAGGTTGTCATACCTCATACATCATCAGAAGGCATGAATCATTGGAAAAGACAATGATGCTAGGAAAGATAGAGGGCAGTAGAAAGAGAGTATGGCCACATGTAAAATAGTTGGACTCAATCAGAGTGGACAGAGGCCTGAGCCTGCAGGACCTGAACAGAGCAGTGGAGAACAGGTAGTCTTGGAGATGTCTCATCTACAGGGTCTCCATGAGTAAAGATCAATTAACAACAACAAACTACCCACCAAAAACTGAGCACTTACAGACAGGAGAAATCTGATCCTGCAGTCAGATCTATGCTTTGTTGAAGGTACTGTGGTGAACAGAGGACCAGCTGGCCAATCAGGAGGCAGCTGAGAGCCAGCCAATGGGAGTTCAGCTGGGAGTAGTATAAAAGCCCAAGCTGACAGTTAGAGAAGAAGAACAGTTTGGTTAGATTAGAGGCTGTGTTGGGAAATTTAAGCCAGTGAGAGGATTGTGTTTCTGAGGGAACTGAATTTTAGGGAGATAGAGTTTAGAAAGGGTAAACTGTGAACACAGACAGAGCTCTGGAATAAAGAGTTACTGTGGTGTTCTCTCCAGTTAGATATTATCAGCCAGTGGGTCTGAGGTACTGCAATTGAATTTGTAACATATGTTATAAGTCTGTAACTTAGAAAGATTGTAATACCATGTCCTGAAACAAGTTACCTTTATTGCATGTTGATGTATAATAAACTTTTCTTTTTTTGCTTTTATTCCAACATCACTTGGCCTCTGTTTTAGTCACAAATCACGCTACCAATATTTTGTTATTCTGGAGGTGTGAGTCCCTGACACTTTATTAGTTGGTAGAAGTGGGGATATCAAGTTCCCAAAGTACAGCCATCTAGAATTAAAGTGTAAAAGTAGGAAGGTGGCAGTAGTGTGCACCACAGGTACACTGAGCACATAGAATATATCTTATATTTTTGCGACAAGAAGACTTACCATATTTTTCGCCATATAAGACGCACTTTTTCTTCCCCAAAACGAGGGTGGGGAAGTTGGTGTGTCTTATAAGGTGAATATACAGGCCGAGGCTTAGGCTAAAATGAGGCCTCCTTTCAGCAGCAGCCTCAGTGGTTCAATGGGCTCCTCCCA
>CM034701.1:263722426-263744442 GCA_020142125.1 Phrynosoma platyrhinos | reverse complement strand
TGGAAAGGCGGGGTAAAAATAAAATTTATTATTATTATTATTATACTGTAAAAAGCATATGATGAATTTTATCTGGAATTCCTTGGTATGGTCCATTAGCCATCATATGTTTGTTATGTGTTCCCTAATGCCTCTTCCTTTCTTGAACCCTGCTTGCACCTCTTGGATTTCTCTCTCCATACATGATTGTAGTCTATGTTGCAGAATTTTAAGTATAATTTTGCTTGCATGGAAAAGTAAGGCTATGGTCCTATAGTTGCTGCAGTCTTTTGTGTTTCCTTTTTTGTGGATGGGGATGTATATAGAATTTCCAATCTGTTGGGCACCATTCCATTTCCCCTATTTGTTGGCATATTTTAGTTAATACTAAAGATGACACTGTATGTGTGGATTGTAACAGTTTAACTGGAATATAATTCATTCCTAGTGATTTATTCTTCCCACTTTCTCTTATTGCAGCTTCCATCTCACTTTCTAGAATTTGAGGTTCATCTTTGTATAGTTCTACATTCCATGTGTCATTCCTTTTTTCATCTCTTTTATATAGCTTTTTTGTTTATTGCAACCAACATTTTTTTTTAACTTCTTCTTAGTCTTGTAGTATGTTCTTCTTCTCATAGAGCACCCTGACCTATGGTTTGAACTTTCCTGAGTTCTCTTATTCTGTGGAAGAGATCCTTCATTCTTCCATTTTTGTTATTGTTTTCTGTTTCTCTGCATTTATTATTATAGTAGTCCTCTTTATTCTTGCACAGTAGTTGTTGAACAGTTGCATTGATGGTTCTAGTTTTGTTCCATTTGTTTTGCTTCTCTTCTTTTCTTTGGTGCTTGAAGTTTTTCCTCTATTATACATTGTGTCTTTCTTTTTGGTCAAAGTGTCTTCTTGCATTCTTCTTTGATTGTGTCCCTGGCTTCTGACCATAGTTCTTCTGGCTTCCAGTTGGTTATGTTTAATAGCACAAATCTCTTTCCTACATTGTCTGCAAATTCTGTTAGGTTATTGTTCAGATCATATTTTAGTATGATGATTATTTTTGCTTTCTTCTTCAGCTTTACCCTATTTTTTGATATAAGTAGTTCATGATCTGTACCATAGTCGGCATCTGGTCAAGTTTTGGCTGCAAGAATAGAGCTTCTCCATCTTCTGCTTCTAAATATATATTTTAACTGACTGATGATGTCCATGTGTATCGTCTCCTTTCTGGTTGTCATTTGCAATGAATAGATTGTTAGCTTTGCAAAATTCTATCAGTAGCTGTCCTGCTTTATCTCTTATTCTAGTACGAGTCTGCCTACTATTTTTGGCTCTTCTTTTTTGCCTACTTTAGCATTCTAGTCACCTATGATTAGTTTGATTTCCTTTTTGGTGAGCTGTCAATTCAGATGTATATTGTGCAATAAATATAGTGATAATTCAGGAACAATGAAGACAGATAGACGGACTGATAGGCAAAGGTGATTATTAGATAAGAAGGATACAAATTATTAAAGTATAGCCTCTTGGTCATTAGAACCCTCCATCACATGTGTTAGGCCATGGCATGGGTGGAATGCAATAACTACTTTCCCCAAAACAAGAATTAAATGAAATATTTTGCACATTAGAAGAGCGAGGTACCATATTTTCCGGTGTATAAGACGACCCGGCATATAAGACGACCCCCCATTTCCAGTCAAAATATAGAATTTTAGCACCTCTGTCCTCCTTATCCTTATACCCGGCGTATAAGACGACCCCCCCCACTTTAACAACAGATTCTGCAGGTTAAAAAGTAGTCTTATACACAGGAAAATAAGGTATATTTTGTACACCAGATATCCAAATGGTGGATACAGTGGGCCCTCCTTACCCATGGACTTGCCATCAGTGGATTCCAGGATCCACAGATGGCAAGCCCCTGGTTGTCCCCAATGGCAGTGCAACTATGTGTATGAACTGCCATTAGGGACAGCCCTAGCAGTCCTGCTGTCTGTGGAGGCTGACAGGGTGTGTGTCATTCATGCTGCCAGCCTGGGAGATGGGCTGGGGGCAGAAAGGGGTGACAATGCCAGGACTGGCATGGCTGGTGCCACATTATGGGCTCAGCTTTGCTTGGGAGGGCACCAACTTCATCCCCCTCCTCCTCCTCTTTCTCAACTTGAAGGGAGGGTGTGGGGCCAGCCCAGCAGGATCTCTGGGGGAGCAAAGGGGGAGAGGATTCACTTTGGTGCCCCTGCCTGCCCAGAAGATGCCCCATATGGAAGGCAAGAGACTTCAGGTAATTATCCCAAATGATGGTGTGGCCACATCCATGAGCCACCATTAGGGACAATGGGTCTTGAGCATCCACCAATTTTGGTATCGGGGGGGGGGACAGGAATGGATCCTCCATGGAAACCAAGGTTCCACAGTACAATGGGTTACCTTTTGAGAATATCCCAAGGTCTATATGAGTTGTTTTCCGCTAAACCAGGGCCCCAAAATGTTATTGGAGTACAGCTCTTAGAAACTCTAGCTATTAAAGCCAATAGACAATTCTATTGATTTATAATCTAATTCTACCAGGAATCTGAATTTAGGCACTAACTGTCTATAGGACTGTGATTTCCTTCTCTGCCAGCAAGAGGAGAAGATCAACATACATGGTAATCTTTTTTTTAAAGAAAAGGCCTAAGCAGACTGCCAGAAATAGTGCACATTAAATTGAGGCACTGCCCTGGCTCAGTGCTAGGGAATCATGGGAATTGTATTTTTTTTTTTTTTTTGAGACATTGAGCCTTCTCTGTCAGAGAGCTCTGGTGCCACAATAAATTACAGTTCCCATGATTCCCTAGCACTGAGCCAGGGCAGTGCCTCAATTTAATGTGCACAATTTCTGGCAGTCTGCTTAGGCCCAAAATCTCTGTCAACCATGCCATTCCACCATGAATGTTCAAAAGGTGACATGCCATTTGGGCATCTGAGGAGGGTTTGTCCCTATAGGTTTTAAAGCCTCCCATGCCCCAGAATGGGGAGGAATGAGTATTTCAGCCCTAGAGTGGGTGTATTTGTTTTATCTTCATCCACTACTTCCCCTCACTATGTTCTGCACTGGTCCAAGCACAAGTGGTTTTTTAAAAATTATTATTTACTTATTAAAGTATTTATGAGTCTCTTTTCTGCCCCAATGTGATCTACAAGTAGAAAAAACAACAACAAAAAACAAAACTTCACCCCATCATACTAAGAACGGGGAAAATAATCTTTTAAACATAATCATGTACAATACAATTAATTAAACTTAATCAAAAGCCACCCTGAATAAATGGCCTAGCTAGATCTAGATCAATCACCTCCTGGGGAAGGGATTCCAGGTCTGGGTTGCTGCCACAGAAAAAGACCTTGATCCATCGACCTAGTGTCTCTTGTACAACATATATGAACATGAACTTTACTAATTTTACTAATTTTAGATAGGATCATACGGAAGGGGGTATTCTTTCAGATATCCTGAACCCAAACCATTTTAGATTTTTAAATTCACATACATACACAGAGAGAGAACTGCATACACACTTTTGTCAAGATTCTCATTTCAGCATAATTTGTCACAGAAGAAAATTAGGATGTTTATGGCTTTATAGCTAAGAAAGAAGAAGTATTTTGAACTGGGCCTGGAAAGAAATTAAAAGCTCCTGTAATTTGTATAAGTCTTGTGTCTTACAATTGGCATATTATATACCAGTTAGCATTTTGCACCAGCTGCAATCTCCAAACAATGTTTGTAGCACCTCCAGCAAAAAGCTGGCTTTTCTGCTGCTGCAGCTTTTAGATACTCCTGTGGCATGTAGTGTCTAAATGTCATGCTGCTGGAGCACCACAATGCTACCCACCATGCGGTTGGGTGGGTGGCGTAACGTTGGCTTGGGGGAAGCATCAGGGCATGCGGCATCCAAATGCCATGCCCCACATTGCCCCAAATCCAGCTGAAGCTGCCAGTCTGTTTTGGCCCTATGACATGGATTTCTTGTCAGTCCTGATCCCAGGAGGAACCTCCATGAATCTAGAAACACCCGCAGCCCAGGAGCTCCAATTCTAGTTTGATTGTTGAATGATCAAAAGAATTGGTGTCTTGCCTGTAGAGCACCTTGATTTATAATCTTATATATAATCCATAACTATATCCAAACAGTGGTTCAAAATTTCCAGAACTTCCTTGGCATGATGTCGGTGGAGGAGGGAGGGATTGATAAAAAGGGGGGAGATGGTATCATAAAAGTAATTAACACCTAACTAAAAGTGCATTCAAGACATTCAAAACACTATTGTTATACTTTCATAGTTGATAGAAAGATAGGTCAGGATTTAGAAAGGGTCATGTTTGTATGTCAAGTGACTCGGTGTACATTTTCAGGACAGTAGCTGTTTTGTTTTGGGGTTTTTCCCCCTAGAAGCAGTCCATCATACTTCATGGTATGCTGTTCTAAAAGACCTTCATGGGCAGACACATGTTAGAGGACACAGGAAAGAAATAACCTGTGTTCACCTATCACATCAGACAAGGTCCTTTGTATCCTAATCACAGCCTACTTTATGCAAACATCATCCCCTGTAAAGTTGAGAGGCATTTGTTACTTAGCTGAATTTGTCCCAATGGCTGCAATAGAGATGTGCAGTTAGAAAGCACCATTAGAGACTGCAATTAAGGAACACTTTCTCTGAAAGTCTTATTTCTTCTGTTAGATAATGGCAAACAAAAGATTGGATTAGCTTCCATAAGCAAGTACTGATAGAGCATCCTCTAAAGAAATGTTTGACCCTTTGCAATGAATACATCTAAACTTTGTCAGATGACATATTAAAATGGGAAAGGAACAAGGAGGACATTCTGATCTATAGGGCTTTTAAATTTTAAAAACTGCAAAATGCTCTCAGGGATTTAAGAAGGTCAAAAGGGAAAAAAATCTAATCTTGGCAAAGAAAAAGGAAATGGAGCATCATCACAATTATGTGAGAGCAAAACTTTGCTCAGTGTTATAAGAAGCAGATTTCTTCTTTAATTCAACATGTTTCCAAGTAGTTATTTCTAAGTATTGACATTACTAAATTAAAACCAATATATCCATGTTTTTGACTTCAGAACAGAACATCAACAGCCGAGCACCATCAGGCCTAAAATAAGAAGAAGAGCCCTCCCTCCATTACCATCCTATGTCATCTGGGCGAGAGACACTAGGCCAAGCACCATCAGGCCTAAAATAAGAAGAGCCCTCCCTCCATTACCATCTGATGTCTTCTGGGGAGAGACACTAAGCCCAGCACCACCCAGTCTAAAATAAGAACTCTTATTTCTTAAAGGATGGGTGGGATTCGGGATGTTATATTTTGTTTAATGGAAATTGTAATATTGTAAGCCGCCCCGATTGCTCTGCAGAGGGGCGGGATATAAATAAAAAGTAGTATTATTATTAAGTATTATCACTGATAAAATCATGATTCCTGAAAACCAAGGAATTTCATCAAGACCAAGTTCTATGTGTCTGTCCCTGTGTAATTTACAAATGCATCCGAATGGCTCTTCATTGCCTTTTCAGATCTTGATCCCCATGGATAACAAAACTGCTGGTTGTATGAAACACAGTTTTTCTGTGTTTCAGATCTATGGATACAACCAGCATAATGCAAATGTGGGAAATATGACTTGGGAGTCCCTTATTCCAAAGTTTCAATCATGAAGCCAGTTGGTAGTCTTTGGCAAGCTGCTATAACTATCAGGTCCAAATTTTTTTCTTAGAAGAGGGCAACTTTTTTTTGGGGGGGGGGGAGAGAATGCTCTATCACAGTATAACTAAGTTTAGTGTTAGATGTTAAGAGTGGATGAGGTTGTAGCTCTTTTTACTTCTTCCTCTGTGCAATCACTAAATAAATAGAATGGGTAACTATCAGCCTTTGCAGACTGCTAGAAATAGTGCAAAGTGAGTCTACTTTAACTGTCCTGGCTCAGTGCTAGGGAATCATGGGAATTGTATTTTTTTTTTTTCTGAGACATTGAGCCTTCCCTGTCAGAGAGCTCTGGTGCCACAATAAACTACAGTTCCCATGATTCCCTAGCACTGTCTTCAGACAGTGTTGTGTCCCCATGACTATACCACTGACATCTCCTTGCTGAATAGGAATAGCTGAAAAAGGGTGTCTATGTGTACATGGTTGTACATTATATAGGGATTGGCCATGGATTCCAACAGAGGGAATGTATATGTACCTAGTGCTGAGCACATAGAGATGTCTTCTTCTTTCATCTGTCCCAATCAATGTATCTGTCAGAGAAAGAGGTAGTTGGTGGGGTGGTGATGGGGATGGATGGATGGATGGATGGATGGATGGATGGGAGAGGAGTGGGATACAGACCCATCCTCTCAATGTACCAGTTTCAAGGTGAGCCAATTACCTTCTGATATTTACCTTAGCTTGTAATTAGTTGACCCAAACATGCTGGCTTAGTTTCTCCCCTACTTTCACAAGTTCACCCTTTCAGAAGAAAGGAGAAAGGTTGAGGGATATTCTTCTCAACCTTTCTGTCAAACTTTACTATCATGCCACACTTGAATTCCTTTTTAAAAAGTTTCTCTTTGTGTGTTTTTGTGCATGTGTTTTTATTTGTCACACTTAAAATTATACGATGAAGAAGAAAAAAACAGAAATTGATAACATTATAACAAATGACAAGATCTTGAACAAAAGGAATCTTGAATTTGACACTGTGAAGTATGTGATGGTAAAATGGTCCCAAGATGTAAAAAGAACTATTCCTCTATAGACAACTGGGAGAAAACCTGGATATTAACAAATAAATTTACAGCATGCCAAGATCTTAAAGAGAACTTTTTGAAATTAATACATCGATGGTACCTCTGCCCGATTAGACTTAAAGCAATGTACAAAACTGTTTCGGACCAATGTTGGAAGTGCCAAAAACAACTAGGCACATTCTACCATTTATGGTGGGAATGTGAAGTAGTTAAAATATATTGAAAAAGAATCAGGGAGAACCTAAATGACATTTTTCAAATTCAGTTTCCATTTGAACTGGATTTTTTTTATATTGAATATGTTACAAGACATAGACAAGAAAGTAGAAAAATATATAATTGAACTATCTTATATGCTACAACCTCAGCTAGGATAGTGCTTGCGAGGTACTGGAAAAAAATAAAGATGTACCAGATATTGAGGAATGGTGGGTAAAAATTTGGGCAATGGTGAATATGGATAACCTGATGGCCCTGATTCAAAATAAGCCATTAGAAAAATTGGAAGAAGAATGGGGTCCAATAAAGAGGTATGGTAAAATATTTAAGTAGTGTATATGCTTCAAGAATAAATAGATATTTATACAAAAAAATGGTATATATTGTTCCGATCTGACTCATAGACAATCAAATAGGAGTTTATTTTCTGAATACTTCAGTTTATGATATATGTTATAAGACTTATAAGTGATTAAAAGGAAAAATGAAAAACGAAAGATACAGATTACAGAGAAATATATGGAAAATAATTAGAAGTCCTTCAAAGAATGATATACAATATGAGATAAACTTAGGGCCTAAGCAGACTGCCAGAAATAGTGCACATTAAATTGAGGCACTGCCCTGGCTCAGTGCTAGGGAATCATGAGAACTGTAATTTATTGTGGCACCAGAGCTCTCTGACAGAGAAGGCTCAATGTCCCAGAAAAAAATACAGTTCCCATGATTCCCTAGCACTGAGCCAGGGCAGTGCCTCAATTTAATGTGCACTATTTCTGGCAGTCTGCTTAGGCCTTATGTTAGGTAAATAAGGTGAACTCAACTGGGAAGTACGCTATGTTTTTGTGACTATGCAAAGTAAGCTTACCTATTTCTTTTTATGTATGTATATATGTATGTTTTGTAATGTTTGCTTGTTTTATTGTTGTTGTTAATTTCCTAATAACATTTAATTTATTTATTTTTTTAAAAAAAAGAAATTATATGATGTAGCTATACAAACTGTCCTAGTTTCAATGTGAAGTCATAAACATTAAGCATTGCTCATTCCTAACCAGCTATCCATCTTTGACCAACATTGGACTTAGATGCAAGTTCCAACATTGATTAGAGAACTCCAGTTCCATCAGAGGCATTACAGAATTAAAAGGGCTAGAAATAGGTTTACCAAGGTGTGAGGAAAGGGATCAAAGATTAGAGCAAGGCAAGGAAAAATTAGGTTACTATTACTCCTCTAGTTACTACTGGAAGTGATATTACTTCATATTATGGGAACTGATGCTTAATATATAATGAATGCACCAGGAAGAATCTATCTTGCATCTGCTTTTTGATGTCCAAGGAGTTGAAAGAATATTTAGCTGGGTGTTTAGTCACAGTGGCTTTTGAGGTGGGAACTATAGGGAGAAGGGATCCTGCTCGTCAGAACTGAGGCCTTTTATTCCATGTACATCTTTTATATCTTAATTTCTAGAATATTGCAAAAAATGATTTAAAAAAATGAAAAAAGTTGCCAAAGTTTCAAAGAACAGCTGTTGTAGTCAGATGGTGCTGCAGGAAGCTGGAATACATGTTTAATTTGATTCTGGTAGACTAGAAAAATGTTGATTACAAAAAAGAAATCCTAACAAGTGAAATAGCTTGGGACAGATTCAATTCAGATATATCAAGTAGACACATATGCACATTTCACATGAAACTGTAAGCTATAATTACTTACTAGTTGTTAGCATCTTTATAATCTTCATTTGTCTCACAGGGAAGTGGGATGTACTCTTTGGAAATCTGATCAAAAACATGGTGCTTCAACTGTCCATTGAAGTGGAGACAATCTGGCAGTGAGCTAGTGGGTTTCCATTTTAGTAGTCAACTTCAATAGTACAGTCTTCAGCCATTTCACCCATGAAAGTGTGATGGCACACACTATTAGCAATTTTAAAGTGAGAAAGGGAGAGAGGACTTCATTTTCTGGTTTCTGATGTAAGACACCATCACATGCAGGTTTGGATACTGAGACATAACGTTACTTGATGCTGAAAAATGGGTGAAAGTGGTATACATAAAATATAGGCCACAATTTTGTTGAAGATCATGACACTTCAGGCATGAAATATGGTTTGTATACAGGTATGGTGCTTGTAATTATACACACCATACTTCTCAAATTCTGAAAAAAGAAAATGTTGTATTGATTAATCTAACACGATGAATGAATATGTAGCTGACAGTTCAGTTAAATGCCAGGGAATGACCTTATCATATATCACAGCTGTGATTAATGTGCCTTTAGTTGAGAAAAAACAAACAAATCACTTTCCTTCCTATGTTTAGAATAATGGTGCTTGCTATGATAAACACTTAGAAATCATTATAAACAACAAATACAGGAGAGTTTATTAAGGAATTTATGCAAATCCAATGTATGATACTTACTCCAAGTGAAGAAATGGCAAAGTAAGAAGAATGACAATGATGATGATGATGATGATGATGACAACTGTAATTAGTTTAGCTCTGGGTCTTATTAGAGGAACATTAAAGTTTCTTCCACAGTGCCTTGAGTGCCTTGGTTTCCAGTGTTCATCATTGGTCTCTCAGTGATACTCTCTTGAGATTATCCTCAGATCATACATCATCTTTGTATATGTTATACATTATATACATATGCTTGCATTTCTAATATTCATTATGTTTAAAACAAAGCGTTGTTCTTATTTCCAGATTTTATTTTATTTTATTTTTAAAAAGTCTTAGTTACTTGGTTGTTTCCAGTCACCATTTTGTCATATTACAAGAACCAATTTGTAACGAGTAGGTCAAACCTGTCAATGGTATTTCATCATGTGCTTTATTTTGGGCACTTAATGCTTTCAGTAATATTTACTACAGAGGTTTGTGCCCCATTTATCATTTTGCAAATTGCCTATAAGTAGTTGCAGATTTTCAGATTAAATGCATTTCTTGCTTGAAGAGTTTAAAGGTACCTTTAAAAGGAGGATTCTAAAAGAAATGAAACTCAGATTGCATCAATCGCACCAACAAAATGCTGTGGCTGTTACTGTATAGAAATGTCACTTAATAGCCCAGTAACTTGTTCTTTAAACAAGGCTGGGGTTTGCCTGTAAAAATTGCCTGTATCAATGGGAGACAGTAGCCTCCAGCTTTGGGAGTGGGGTTTAGGAGGAATCCAGTGTACTCGAGGAATCTTGGAATTCTTCCTCCTCTTAACTCCCAAAGTAGAATACTGTTGGGTCATTTGTTTCTGTCATGCCCTGCCTGGAGGAGGACTCGGACAACCAACCAGAACCTCAGCCCAGCCCTAGTTCTGCTTTGCCAGCTCCAGTAGAGCCCATGGTCTCACAGCCAAGCCTCCCAGTAGCACAACCTTCAGACATGGAAGAGGATCAAGGGACTTGTTGATCGTGCAGGCTATGGGACTGGACTGCCACTCTCAGCTTGTAAACAGGCTTGACTGAGCACCCTCCTGTCACTTCCGAGTCCTGCTTGACCAGATCCTCAGCTCCACCTTTGGCTGCTTCTCCCCAGCCTGCAGAGGAACCCATGCAGCTAAGAGGGGCTTGGCCTTGGCTCACCAGTGCTGAGAAGCAACACAGGAGGAGGGAGGGCCTCTGACTGTACTGCGGCCTTCAGAGAGATTTTGCCCAGGAATGTTCCGTCAAGCGATGGTGGCCCATGCTGCAGGGAAACGGGAACTCCCAGGTGTAGAGTGGTTTCACCACCTCAGAGACTCTCTTGAACCTGCTTCCTTCAACTCAGCTTCCTAAAAGGACCCTCTGTTGGTGGTTGCCAATCTCAGGCTCCCCACCACAGAGCTCCTTCCCATAGGAGCTATGATAGACTCAGGAGCCTCAAACAATTTTATGGACTTAGGCTTTGTGCAGTACCACCAGATCCCTCTGGAGGCCCTGGCTGAGTCCAGGCCAGTGGAGACCATTGATGGATGGCTTCTCCAGTCTGGTCCTGTGAAACACCAGACTCCTGTGCTCCACCTAGAGATCCAGGGCCATGTAGAGGAGATCTGGTTTCTGCTGGCTGCTGTACCTCTGGTGGCTGCTGTGGCTCTCCAAGCACAACTCACACATCTCTTGAGCATGTTGGGCTCTATGCCAAGCTCGAGAAGTGTGCTTTTGAGCTCTGAGAGGTGGATTTCTTGGCTACTGTGTCTCTGCCAAAGGTGTGGCCATCTACACCTTCAAGGTGGAGGAGGTGCTGTTTTGGCAACCCCTTTTCAGCAGGAAGGATGTCCAGTGGTTTCTAGGGTTTGCAAACTTCTACTGGAAATTCAATGAGGACTATGCAAACCCAGTGGCCCCCGTCTCCCAAATGTTTCAAGGGAATGCCACTTTCAGTGGACAGTGGTGGCACAACAGTCCTCTGAGGTCCTGAAGGCACACTTCACTTTGGCTCTGATCCTGCAGCACACCGACCTGCAGATGCCCTATGCCACCGAGGTGAATGCCTCAGATGTTGCCATTGGGGCTGTGCTGCTCCAGCTGAGGGGGCCCAAATCACATCTATTGCCTTGTGCATTTTACTCTCAGCAACTCACTCATCCGGAGTGGAACTGCACCATCTGGGAGAAGGAGCTGTTGGCAATCAAGGTGGTCTTTGAGACCTGGTAGTATCTGCTCGAGCGGGTGGCTGAATTGGTCCAAGTGCACACGGACCACTAGAACTTGGATCACTTGCAGATGGTACAGAAGCTCTCCCAGTGGCAGAAGTGGTGGTCAATGTTTTTTGCTCGCTTCAACTTCCAGTTCCAGTATGTGCCCTGAGCCCAGAATCAGCAGTCAGATGCCCTCTCCTGGAAACTGGAGTATGCCACAGACCCAGAGGGGGAGCTCCAGTCCACCATTCTGTGCCCAGAGAACTTCACCACCACCCCAAGGGATGCCACTTTGCTGGACCAGATCCGCACCCTCCAGAGTTGGGACCTGTTGGTGGCATGGTAAGCAGCAGAGGGAGTATCTTCCCCTTTATGCTCCAGAATGGCCTTCTCTACTACTGGGGCCACCTCTACATGCTGGCTCCTCCCTGTCAGAAGGAGGTCTTTAGGCTGTGCCATGACAGCAAGCTGGTAAGACATTTTGGCTTCTGCAAGCTTCTACACCTCCTCACCTGGGAGTTTTGGTGGCCTCAAGTCTGGGCAGAGGTGGCCAAGTATGTTGACACTTGTCCAGTATGTCACCATGCTAAGGAACATCTGGGATGGCCCACAAGTTTACTGCTGCCTCTGCCGAAGCCCTCCAGGCCCTGGAACATTCATGGACCTGCCCCTCTCTACTGGCTATACCATCATTTGGGTGGTGGACCTTTTCTCAAAAATTGCCCACTTAGTGCCCTGTGCTGACCTTATGGTGAAGGAGATAGCCAGGATGTTCATCCAGCATGTCTTCTAGCTCCATGGCCTTCCTGAGGGTGTGGTCTCAGATCGCAGTGCACAGTTCACCACCCGTTTCTGGACCAGTCTGCTGAGACTTCTGGGCATTGCAATTCACCTGTCCTCAGCTCACCACCCATAGTTCAGTGGGCAGATGGAGTGCACCAATGGGACTCTGGACAAGTACCTGCAGTGCTACTCCAGTTACCGCCAGGAGAACTGGGCCAACCTGCTTCTGCTGGCTGAGTTTGCCTACAACAACTCGGTCCATGTTTCAACCCAGCAGACTCCCTTCTTTGCTACAGGGGGCTTTCATCCTCAAGGGTTCCCTGCTGTTGTCCCAGCGTCATCAGTCCCTGAGATGGATCAGTGGCTCCAGGAACTGCAGGCCTTGCAGTCCCTGATGCAGGAGCAGCTCTAAGTGTCCAAGGAGGCATATAAGAAGGGAGCAAATCAGCGGCCATGTCGGAAGTTGGATGCCTGGTTTATTGGGGCTTACAAGATTGTGGTCCAGGTAAATCTGGTGGCCTTCTGGCTCCAACTTCCTCAGCCATGAAAGGCCCACCCTATCTTCCACTGCTCCTTGTTGCTCCCGGCTACAGGGGTCCAGCCCGATGCAGGCTCGGACCTGCTGCCTGATCCGGTCCTGGTGGATGGGGAACAGGAGTTTGAGGTGGCCCAGATTTTGGACTCTCATGATCATCGGGGTTGCCTCCAGTACCTCATTGACTGGGTTGGGTATGGACTGGAGGAGCATTCCTGGGAGGATGCCATGGATGTCCATTTTCCCTGTCTGGTCCAGGCCTTCCATTGCTACTTCCCCAACTGGCCTCAACCTCCTCCAGGTGAGGGGGAGGATGATGGGAGGGGAAATGATGTCATGCTCTGCTTGGAGGAGGACTCGCAGGACTCAGAGGATGAACCAGAACCTCTTGTGGGACCTGAGCCTGCATCTGTGGAGCTTCAGCTCAGCCTTTGTTCTGCTTTGCCAGGTCCAACAGAGCCTGTGGTCTCCCAGCCAGCCAAGCCTCCAGGCAGCAGAACCTTCAGATATGAAGGAGGATCAAGGGTCTGTGCTTAACCTCAGCCAGCATCGAGGAGAAAGGGCAGGCCTTCAGCATTCATGGAGACTTTGGGCCTTTGCAGACTGCCAGAAATAGTGCAAATTGAGTCCACTTTAAGGGTTAGTGCTAGGGAATCATGGGAATTGTTTTCTTTTCTGAGACATTGAGCTTTCTCTGTCAGAGAGCTCTGGTGCCACAATAAAATGCAGTTTCCATGATTCCCTAACCTTAACCCTTAAAGTGGACTCAATTTGCTCTATTTCTAGCAGTCTGCAAAGGTCCTTTATTAAAAATGCTGGAGTAATCAGCCTCAGCTGAGCTCCTGCAGCTTAGTAATTTAAGCAGGTGTGGAAGGTCTGCCTTGGTGCCAGAGATTATCTGAGCTTCCTAGATAAAGCCTCTGTCTTTGGCTCTTCTTGTTTCTTGGCCTGAAACCTTGGCTCTTGGACTGCTGATTTATCTTGAACTTCTGGAACCCTTGACCTTTGGACTGCCTTGCCATCTGCCTGTCTGGAATCCTAGACCTTTGAAAAACTCAACCATTTTCTACCTGTACCTTTGGATTGGTAATATGGACCTTTGCATTCTTGCTTTGCATTAGTAAAAGACTTTTGTTACCTTCAACCCTCACAAGAAGCTGCTATCAGTCCTCTTGATGGCTTTCCTGGACAATTTCCTGCTTCAGCAGATGGAAGCTGCTGTCTCCGATTGTCACACCACCATCCTCCTTTGAGAGTTAAGAGGAGAAAGAATCCCTGGATTCCTCCTACACCCCAGTTCCAAAGCTGGAGGCTGCTGTCTTCCATTCTAACAACAGCCTTTTGCTTGGGGAATAAAGAGAAGGAAGAATCCCTGCATTCCTACTGCATCCTACTTGTGAAGTTGAAGACAGCAGCCTCCAGCTTCAGGAGTTAGGAGGATGAAGAAGTTGTTTAGGAGTTATTTATGTCACACCTATTGTCATTACATTCAGTGATATATGGAATGTGTAACATTAGTACAATTTGTTTTACTAAGGATTGTATATGGTCTGGGAGGAGATGAGATCAATGGGGGGAGTGACACCATGAGTTATTGCACCAGGTGACACCAATCCTAATGATGGCAAAGGCCAGTGTGGGCAAGAGGCTTCTTGGTTGCTGCTCAGCCAGTTGCTCAGTTACTGCTCCCAAGGTTACCACATGCAAAGGAAAAAAAACAGTACTCTCAATCCTTCATTTGGTGGAGTGGACAAGGGCACAGCTGGTGTGTGCACAGTAGGTTTACAGAGGCCATGTGCCTGCACCACAGTTTCAAGATCCCCACCTTCCAGGAAAGGGCGCAGCTGGGGTATAACAGGGACTCCTAAATTTCTCATTCACCTGATTTATCATTTGAAGTGATGGATCCAGGAGCACCCCTAGAGAATGGCATGGATGGCAAAAGGGATAGGTTTTAACTACTGGAGCTTCTCCAAGGCAAGGAACTCATTCCAAAATTTGCCCTCAGACACTCCTCCTCTTCCTTTGCTAGAGACATGCTTTCCCCATACAACTTCAAGTGTCCCCCCCCCCCAAAAAAAATGTTTCTTCTCCTACCCTTTCTATCAGCCTCTGTGACAAAAGAAAGCAGAAGAAGCAGTGCAACTACAACCTGCCATCCAAGTCCTGGTAAAGCTCACAAAGCTTAGGCAGGGTCCCAAATTTGAAAGCTCTTTTTTACTGCCACTTCTCTTCTACTGTCACATGCTCTGAACCTCAGTCTGAGCCCCAAAACCATATCACTCCAAGCTACAGAAGTGATGACTTGAACCCAAGCTTTGTAAGAATTTCCCAGCTGCCGTGACTAATGAAAGATGCAGCTAAGGGAGCGAGCTCACACAGGGAAGTGAAGAGTGGGAGACACCACCACAGGAAATGATCAGCAAGACCATGCAGTGAAAAGAAGTTTGATGAAACTCTCATCCCCACCATGGTCCTAAAGATTGCTGGTTTCCCTTGTCTTTCTTGCACACCAATACTTTGACTGAAAGTCCCCCTCCTGCTCCCCTTTCCCCTCATTGCCCCCCAGATCTTTCCATCACCCAGTTTGGGAACTACTGACTAAGGGGCTGTACAGACCAGCACTTTAGGCCAGCCTAGGGGTGGAGTGGGGACATGGCGACTGCACACTGGCTGCCCTGACTCCATCCTGATGCCGCCATCATGCCACCCCCAATCAGATGGCAGGTGGAGAAAGGGCATCTTTGGTGGTTTAGATGTGCTGTGCCAAAGAAACATCAAAAAACCACTGCAGCAGTGTCAATGGAGGCTTTTTGTTTCTCTAAAAAGAAGCAGCATTTTGCCAGTTGTTTTATTATTATTATTATTATTATTATTATTATTATTATTATTATCCCGCCCCTCTGCATACACAACCAGGGTGACTTACAGCATTAAAAATAGAATAAAAATAAAATATATATCCCAAAAATCCACCCACCCCTTAAAATAATATTAAACAATAGGACAGTGTAAAACAGGGGTAGGCAAACTGTCCCCTTTAAAGGCTGAAGGACTACGACTCCCACAATCCCAAACTATTGGCCAACATCCCAGACTATTGGCCAACATGGCTGAGGCTTCTGGGACCTGAAATCCCTCAGCCCTTAAAGGGGACAGTTTGCCTACCCCTGGTGTAAAACATACTTAAATAGCTCACAATAACACATAACAGACAAATGACAATAACTACAGTGAAAATTAAGGGAGAAAGAGGCTAACTCTTGAAGGATGCGGTATCTATCCAGGGAAGGTCTGCTGGAAGAGATCCATCTTAACAGCCCTTTTAAAGCTGGTTAAGTTGGTAATATGATGGATCTCATCCGGCAAGCCATTCCATAATCTGGGAGCAGTTGCTGAAAAGGTCCTCTGAGTGGTTGCAGACAGCCTAGTTTTCATAGGCTGCAGCAAATTCCTCCCAGAGGACCTAAGTGCACAGGGAGGGTTATACGGGAGGAGGCGGTCCCGAAGATAGGTTGGACCCAAGACATGTAGGGCTTTAAAGGTGATAACCAACACCTTATACTATGCCCGGAAACTAATGGGCAGCCAGTGAAGTGATCTTAAAACTGGTGTTATATGGTCTCTTCTAGTTGTTCCTGAGACCAACCTGGCTGCCATATTCTGTACTAATTGGAGTTCGTGGACCAAGCCCAAGGGTAGCCCCATGTAGAACAAATTACAGAAATCAAGACAGGAGGTTACCAGTGCATGCACCACAGTTTCAAGATCCCCACCTTCCAGGAAAGGGCGCAGCTGGCGTATCAGCCAAAGCTGATAACAAGCAGTCCTAAATGTCACATTTACCTGATTTATCATTTGAAGCGATGGATCCAGGAGCACCCCTAGACTGCGAACACAGTCCTTAGAGTAGAGTGTGACCCCATCCAAGACTGGAAGTTGTATCCCAATACCTGGTTTTGGGGCCGCTACCATAAGTACCTCTGTTTTATCTGGATTCAGTCTCAATCTGTTTTTCCTCATTCAGTCCATTACTGCTTTAAGACAATCATTGAGAGGAGAGACATGATCTGAAGTCATGGCTGAGGACCGAGATATGGAGAAATATATCTGGGTGTCATCAGCATTCTGATAACACCCCTCCCCATGTCTCCAGATGATCTCTCCCAGCGGCTGCAAATAGCATCAGGGACAGGATGGTGCCTTGTGGGATGCCACAATTAAGCTCTTTCCTTGCAGAGCAACTGTCCCTGAGCATCAACCTCTGGAATCTGCCCAAGAGGAAGAATGGAACCACTACAATGCAGTGCCTCCAATTCCTAACCTTCTCAGGTGATCCAAGATCTATTGTGTCAAAGGCTGCAGAGAGGTCCAGTAGCACCAACAGGGTCACACTAACCCTGTTAATGCCCAGACGAAGGTCATCAGCCAAGGTGACCATGGCAGTCTCAACTCCATATCCTGTCCTAAAGCCAGTTTGAAATGGATCTAGATAATGTTTCCTCCAAGACAGCTTGGAGTTGAAGAGCAAACACCCTCTTGGTCACTTTGCTCAAAAAAAGTAGTAAAGAGACTGGCCTATAGCTATTCATGTCCAGGGAGGCCAGGGAAGTTTTTTTCAGAAGTGGCCTAACCGCTTCTTCCTTCAAACAGGATGGTATATGACCTTCCCTAAGGGATGCGTTGATGGTGTCTCTAAGGAACATCCTCAAGGCATCTTCCCCCCTGTATGGCCAGCCATGATGGGTGAGGATCAAGAGGGCAGGTTGTTTTCCTCACTCTACCAAGGAGCTTGTCCATGTCATCGGTACTCAGAGATTGAAATTGAACCAGTACAATTTCATCAACGGAGTTGCTGGACACCTCATCAGTTGATTTTGCTAAAACACTGGTGTCTAAGTCGGCTCTTATCTGAGAGATTTTTTTTTCTACAAAGAAATTGTTAAACGCATCAGAGCAGGCCATTGTTGGGTTAAGTAATGGGTTATGCATAGGTGGAACCTGTGTCAGTTCCCTTACCACCCTAAACAGCTCTGCTGGATGGGACTCTATAGACACAATACATGCAGAGGAGAAAGATTTCTGTGCTGCATGTATTCCCTCTTGACAGGAACAAAGAAATGTCTTGTCAGATAAGAGTCGAGTTTTCTACCAGATGCGCTCTAGTCATTGTTCAACCCGCTTCATCTTCCTAAGCTCTTCCATATGCCATGGTTTATGGTTTGAAGCAGATAGAAAAGGAAGCTTGGGAGTGATTATGTCAATAGCCTTGGCGAGATCGGTGTTTCAGGTATTCACCAAAGCTTTGACAGAATCACCTGTGTTACCAACCATTAAAACTTCTAAGGCTTTCTGGAATCCAATTGGTTCTATTAGCCTTTGAGGGCGGACCATTCTAATGGAGCCACCACCCCCGGTGGGGTGGGCAGTGGTTCTTAGTTCAGCCTTGATCAGGAAATGGTCTGACAATGAGGTGGTCTTAATAACCTCTGCCCATGGATTTTCCTGTTCCATACTGAAGACCTAGGTCCACATCGAAGATATGACCCGCATAATGAGTGAGCCCGGTGACCAATTGGGATAGGCCCATGTTTGTCATGGATTCCATGAACACCCAAGCCGTACCTATTAGATTTGACAAACTAGTCTCAAGTGGAATGTTGAAGTCACCCAAAACTAGAAGTCTGGGTGACTCCAACAGCAACTCTGAGACCAGCTGTGTCAGCTCAGTTAGGGAGTTTGCTAGACAAAGGGGTGGACAGTATACTAGCAGAATACCCAAACTATCCTTGGTCCTCAGGCTCAGGTACATACACTTGAAGTGGACTGTGTTCCGGACAGGTATCCTGGTCAAGGTGAGGTTGTTCTTGTGAACCAGAGCCACTCCCTCCCCCACCCACTTCCCCTTACTTGCTCACTAACAGAGTTCCCGGCTGGGAGGGCCTGCGACCAAGGTATAGCACTGTCTTCTCCCAGCCAGGTGTCTGTATGTTTCCTCCAAGACAGCTTGGAGTTGAAGAGCAAACACCCTCTTGGTCACTTTGCTCAAAAAAGGTCAGGTTGGCATCCTCATCTAAGAGGAGGTCATAGATAATATAGGTCTTATTTTTAACTGACCTGGCATTGCAAAGGAGCAGGGTAAGGTTCTGTGGAATAATTTGTACGCTCTCCAATCCATTCGGGGAAACAGGGTGAACTGAAGGCAGGATAGCTTTCAAACACTGATCCCGCCTTCTTTTGTAACAGCCCCTCACTTTGGTCCCACCATACCTTCCTTTTCCCCGCACAACCTCAATTTCCACTCCCAGATCATTATCGGCCACTACAGGAGGAGATGGTATTAGGGCAACTAAATGACCTCCTTCCTGACGTTCTCCTGGCAGCACTGCAACAAATGGTAATGGTATTGGGAATGGACTGAATGTCTTCCTTACCAGCTTCCCCCAGCAACACCACTGCAGGTGGTGATGGTACTAGGGGCAGACTAAGTGTCCTCCTCGTTGGCTCTCCCCTAGCAACGACAGCAATGGGGTTGGAGTGGGCTGTAAAGTTTTTGTCTGGAGCTGGCTCTGGCCCGCTGTTGCTGTGTTGCTGCCCTGGTGGTATTGGGTGGGCTTTAAAGTCTCCACCCAGCCTCTTCCAGGCCCAGTTGCTGCTGCGCTGCCGCACCTGTGGTTCTGGGAGGGCGTTGAAGCCTCCACCTGGCCTCTTCCATGCCCTACTGCTGCTGGAAAGCACTGAATTGGGGCCACAGTATGTGGTTGCCACAGCCCCACTCTGGCAAGCCAAGGGGCGGCTTGCCACCATCACTTTTGGGCAGTCTGTTCAGCTCCTTAGTCATTTAGTATCCTTGGCTAGAATGTTAAGTGAGAAGCGATATGGAAAACCTATTTGAGGTCCTAAGCAGGTTTCTCTGAAAAAGAATAGACAGTACTGAGCATAGTAAGTGGTCAAAACAGCTCACTTTGCCATAGGATACGTTTGCATTGTAGAAATAATTCCATTTGGCACCACTTTAAGTGCCGTAGCTCCATCTTATGGAATCTTAGGATTTATAGTTTCACAAAGTCTTTCACCTTCTCTGTCAGAAAGCTGTGGTGCCTCACAAAACTACAAATTCAAGCATTCGGCATGGTGGAGCCATGGTTGTTAAAGTGGTGTCAAACTGTATTATTTCTACAATGTAGATGCACCCTTAAATGTGGCAAACATAATGTCAGGGACTGTCAAGTCTCTGCTATCATAGCTGGTACCATCAGCAGAGGGGGTTTCCTTGTTCCCAGTTACTCCCATGCTGGCTTCCAGGTACAACTCCGTTCTCTTGGGTACTGATCAGGCATGAAGCTGCCCCTTCAACAGGCTTTTTCATGCTCTGAAAAAAGTGCATCCTCCACCCCCAGAATACAGTTATTCTTCCTTCACTAGGTACTCAAGTGTTCCCTGGCACATGGCCATTCCCAATCACTGACCAAAACAGAGGCTTTCCTGGAAACCCATGTCTGTTTCTGTGCACTGGGGAATGCAACAATGGGGGGCTACAGACGGGTGGCACAAAGCCACCCTGGGAAGCAGCAGATTGGGGCTGCAGCTACCCCATGCCACAGCCCTGATTCTCCCTTTTGCTGCCCTGAAAAGAGTGGCAAAATGTTGCTCCTTTCAGGGGCAGTAAAAGGATGCCCTAAGAGCCAGAGTTTGACTCTTCATCCCCCATGTGGCGCAGGATGCCATCGGCGTGAGGTTAGGGCAGCTCGCTTGTAGCTGCCCCACCCCATCTCTGCCTCCAGGCTGGCCCTTTGGGCTGGTCTTTAGAGGCCCCATATCTTTTTTCACAATGTCATTCATAATATATATATTATATTATATACCTGAGTCACTGTGGGTTACACCAGTGTACATCACCAACAGGAACTTGGCTTATGATTTCATTTTTTAAAATGATGTAAGAAGGGCATTTTAGAAACTTAATGAGACAGCATGATTCATGGGGGGGGGATCCTCAGTAAAACTAAAAGTAGTTAAAGAGAGAGAGAGAGAGAGAGCAATGCAATATTTTTGGTGGGTTGACTCAGTCAAGAATAATATCCAAAGGTGGGCCAGTGGATTAAACAAAGGCCTGAAAGTTGACAACATTGATACCAAGATAATTTATCTGGGAAGAACATCTATAAATTAGTTCATTTTCTTGTCACCACCAGGTCTTGTTGGAGGCACAGTAAGAACAGCCTTAGATGGATCCAGGAAGAGTCATATAGGAAATGAGAATCCTTGAGAATCTGGTGTCTTGTGCCATGCAAGTCTTTAAAGGCTAAAGGTAGCACTCTCTTTTGGGCTTGGAGACATTTTGGTAGCCAGTGAGAGCAACAGTTAAATATTTAGAATGCCTCATTTAGGCCAAAGATTTGGCTGTCACATTCTGTACTTCATACACAGTCTAGATTGTCTTCAAAGGCAGCACCACTTGAAGTTCATTGTAGCAATCTGTACTGGAAGTTTTCAGAGCATAGACAACTGCAGACAGGCTATCCCTATCAAGACAGTCACAGTTGGGCCACCATTTGAAATTAGCAAAAAGTGCTCTGTGACAGAAAGAGGCCATCCTTACTACAGAAATAATCCAGTATGACACCACTTTAACTGCAATGACTCAGTGTTATAGAATTCTGGGAACTGTAGTTTGTTGTTGGCACCAGAGCGCTCTGACAAGGATGTCTAAATCTCACACAAAACTGCAGTTCCTGGATTTCCATATCATTGAACCATGGTAATTAAAGCAGTGTCAAACTCGATTATTTCTGCAGTGTAGATGCAGCCAAAGAGAACTTATGTTTCCAATGACAACATTGTTAACAAGAGTATTCCAAAGCTATATGCCCACTAATTGAGGGAGATGGTAAACCTATCTAGAATGGGTTGCATCCAACCCATCTGGATAAAGAAAGTACCTATTATGGGTAGCCATATTTGGGCAATTCTGTAACAGGGTGTATTAAACAGGAAAAAAGGAAGTAATGTGCTAGACCTGCCCACCCTTCACTATGGGCCTCGGCAGATGGCTTATTGAGCCATCTTGGAGGCAAGGAAGAG